>JBBPBK010000051.1:210000-335386 GCA_039720395.1 Liquidambar formosana | reverse complement strand
AATGGACCCATATCATTTTATTGTATTATCTTGTACCTCCTATTTCTTACTACAATATTCTTTTCCATATACACAAACACTACGTATGTGTATTTATGTTTATACATGTAGTTTAGTCCTTCTGATTACATTTCATTGATTGCAGATTCAGTTCTGGTCAGTTTTCAACAATTGGGAGCAATTTAGCTTTTCACATAGACACATACTTTATGATATTGCATATCAGTCAGTCAATACTGGGATACATGTTTTGGGGCATATGTATTTGTGTAGAACTGTAGATGGGTAATTTGTAAACTATGGTTCATGAAATGTGTGAAGATCTATAAAATTTATGAAAGAAAATATAAAGTGGAAGGAAAATGCGATAATAATCATCCATGTTCTCCATGTATTTTTGATCCTAATATATTCTCATCATAAAATATTTCTATTGCACTTTCTTGATAAGCAACAAAAGCTTTATTGATAGGAAAATAATACAAGAGAGGACAAGAAGTCCTACAAAAGGAAAGAAAAATAAAAGGAAACTATAATAAAACAATTAACTTCAATTGCATTTGATGCCTGCACTATCATTTGTAAAGCAATTTGTCATTGTAAACATCTTTATGTGACTACTATTGCTGGGTACATCACTACATCCATATGTTATTTTAATGGTTCATGGATATGGATGGATCCTCATAGAAATACTATACCAACATTGATCAAGGTCAACAACTGTAATGCTTTAGGAGGGCTGATTAATCCCCTCTTCTTGTTTTTTTGTTGAAATGATGATCATTTAGAGAGAGAGAGAGAGAGAAAGGTGGGCACCAATATGGACCTTGTTTCATCTTCCACTATCGATTGTCATAAGCGTTGGGTTTTCTTTTGGAAAAAATTTTCGCTGAAAACTTTTGAATTTTTTTCCCATAGATGTATAGAAGTGGAACTGGAAATAATTAGTATGAAGTCTTAATGCTTTAGGTTCTTTTCAGTGAAATCCTTATAGCATTATCTTGGTGAGGTCTTTCCCAACAAAGTGGGTGTGGGATTCTTCTATTCCTTCAAAGGTAGCCTTCTTTGTATGTGTAAGTGTGAGGTGGAGACGGCTAATCATATCTTTATTCACTGTTCTTTCACTAGAGCTTAAGCTTTCCTCTTTACATTAGTGGGAATTCGGTGGGTGTTGCCTAATTTGGGGAGGGATCTATTCTGTATTTAAAGGATTTTAGGTGGGGAAGAAAAGAAAGAAGGTTATTTGGGGTTTAATTACTCATTATCTTATTGTATACATCTCCATGGATATCTGAAGCCATCTTAGCGCTTGATCAAAAGGAAGTATTGTAAGTTACTAGTCTGCGCCACTGCAGTCTGTTTTAGCTATTTTAAATTGTTTTGGTCTAGTCTGGGATCTGATCAAGAATGAAGGGTTAAATCTTTTCCAGGTATGAATGTTGGACAAGTAGGTGTATGTAGCCTAATATTTATCATGTATATATCATCACCTTCACTATTGGAGATAAATTTGAACCCTTTGCAAAGGGAAGACACTTTTTTCCTCAACGTAATTAAAACTGATTTTATTCGTTAGAGTGAGCCTATTAATGTCAACTGAAAGCTATCTCAGCATCTCTTGTCCATTATTGAATTTTGCTTTGATTGAACTGACTGTAATTTTGAAAAATACAACATAGCTATTATCTTTATCAAAAAAACCTAGCTATAACTGTTTTACACTTTTGCGAACGCATTATTTGGCCAGGCCTTTCAGTTCTATAGCAATCTTCTGTTTGCCAGTTTTAATGTTTGAAAAAGGAAATCCTTGTTCTGATAATTTCAATTGTGTTAGAGTTTTGAAGCCTTAAATCAAAGGGCTGTAGCGGTGGTTGTGGATCCAATTCAGAGGTCAAAGGGAAAGTAGTGATTGACGCGTTCAGACTGATCAACCCACAGACAATGATGCTTGGCCAAGAACCACGCCAGACAACATCCAACCTTGGATATCTAAACAAACCATCCATTCAGGTGCTGATTTCTATAATACGTAATTGGCCCTTCCATTGTTAGTTGTCCACACTTGAAAACATGTGCTGTTGTCTGGCTGTCCCTTAACAGGCCTTGATTCACGGTTGAACCGGCATTATTATTCATAAGCCATTAACTACAGAAAGAATGAACTCGAAGAGAAGATGCTATTGAACCTGCACAAGAAGAAGTGGACTGATGGCTTGACCCTGCAGCAGTTTGATACCCATTCCAAAACAAATGAGCAACCGTCCAGGTGAGTGATTTGAAGTGGTGTTTCCTCCCTTAACCATATCACTTTAACTGCAATATCATTTAAACATCTTTCTAAACTGTCTAAACTAGCGCACTTTGTTATCCCCCACTGTTGTAGTGTAATTCCATTTTTTAAATTCTATTACAATTTTAACTTGGTTTTGGCTGGATTAATTTTACATCAAACTTAAAAATGAACCATGATTCGAGAGGCATCAACTTAAATTCTGACCCCAACCTGATCCTCAAACCCTACACCGAGCTTCTCAATTCTTGCCAACCAACTTGGGTGTGATTTTTAATTCTAGTCGTTTGTAGTGAGAGGAACCTTAATTTGTTTCCTCCACACTTGCTTTTGGTGCATAATGGCTTGCAATTATATTAGGGCTATGTTTGCATCAATACATTACTCAACTCAGTGAAGTTTATCCCAACTATTTGGGTTGGCTACACTTAAATGTTTTTTACCATTCTGCTCGATCTAGGTCCAATGAATTTGAATTATTTTTTGGTCGTCGTAGTAGGCGTGCCCATGGTTTTGGGTTCAGACTGGGCCAACCATTGCGTAGTCACAATATTCTGGCATCAACCTGGCCTTGTCTGACATACACCCTAGATTTGGGCACTTGGGCCCACCCTCAAGGTACATTGTTCCAGTCTTATAAAAATTAAACTGTAATAAAATTAATATACTAATTAAGCACAATGTATTTGTAAAACTCAAAATTGCATTTTTTAGAAGAAGTCATTTAAAATTTTAATGAAATTAATGCTATCAAATTATCATCCACTCATGCTAGGCTGGCCAGGCTTTTATGTCTGGTGCTGAGCATGTCCCAAAAACTAGCTTGGCCTTGCTTATAGGCCTGGGCCAGCCTATCCCGACAGTATGATTGGCATGACCAAGCCCGCCAATGCTCAGGCCAGGTGGGTCGCCCTACCCTGGGCCATCCATTTTATAGATGGTTCTTGGGCTGGTCAATGTAAACCCCCCCCCCCCCCCCTTCCCTCCCCTTTTTTTTTTTCTTTTTTTTTCCTCTTTTGTCTTCTCTCTATTTCTTCTCTCTCCCCTTTGAACATATTTGTGTTTGAAAATTGAGTTTGTGCTCAATCTTCCTCGGTCACTAATATGGTTTTATTTATGGACAAGCAGGAGATGCTGAATTTGGCCATCAAATATAATAAGGCGGTTCAAGAAGAAGATGAATTATCCCCTGAAAAGCTTGCCATTGCAAATGTGGGAAGACAAGATGCCAAGAAGCATTTGGAAGAACATGTTTCCAACTTGATGTCATCAAATATAGTTCAAACTCTAGGGACAATGCTTGACACTGTTGTATTTTAGAGTAAAGTTTATACCTGATTGGAGCTTGCGGTTTTAGTTGGAGATTCAGTGTCATGACTAGAAATTTTCATTTCTTTGTTTTGTCTTGAATGAAATGATTGAAATTATTCCATAAACTTCCTACCCAATCCAAGAACATTAGAACGATAGAGATCGATCAAATTTATATTTTGATATTAGACTTAAGTGAGCTTGGTAGAAAGCAATAGTTTGAACCTCTGAATGATAAGTTAATCATGGCTAATGTTAGTATTGTTTCTCCTGTTTTCTATTTTACTTTCTTACATTCCAACAGTTCTTTTTAAATTGCACTTTAAAGTAGGCGTGGTTCACTTGGTCCAATCCAACTGCCTGATTAGTCAGAAAGCCTGGAAAAGTTAGGACACAATTTGGGTGCCTGAGCATGTGGAAATAGTTTTGGATTATTTATGACTCAAATATTGAAAGTTTTGTTGTGAATTGGATCCTAACAAGCTGTAGGCTAGGCTGGGCAAATCCTTCCTCTGCATTTGAATTAAAAGAGGCATATTGTTTACTCGCTTCTAACTAGTTACTTTGGTATAACTCTTGTATGTCATATTTTTCTTGTTCAGTGTCATTGTAACCAAATTGAAAAATTATGTCCCTTCCCGTTATTGGTTATCTTCCTGGGTTTTCTTCTGAGGTGCCAAAAAGGAACGAGCTTAAGAGGCACATTGGTAAGTTCTTTCTGCAAAGTGCCTTCAACAACCGCAGTTACGTTAATTCTCAGGGTAAAACAAACGATAAACATAGACAAGTTGGGAAAAACAAAAACAAGTTCTGAACTAAAACAATGCAGAGATAAGTTGAAGGAAAAGGTTTTGGCTCTCAAACAGAACAATTTCAGAACTAGAACCCAGAAAGTTTAAGGAAAAGAATTTTAACTCTCAAACAGGAGAAATGTAATCCGCCATTAGTTTGCGAAATTCATTTTCTCTGTCAGTTTCCATCAATTTACATCACCGGAAGCAGTCGCATGTCATCAACTGCACAAATAATTTGTCAAAGAACTTTCTTACTCCATCTCACTTCCCAGGGACGAAGTTCGTGGCGTATGCCCAAGCATTGTTGTTGACAGGGTCGGCGAGGTGGTCAGCCAGATTTTCCAATGGTCCCTTTCCGGTCACAATGGCCTGAACAAAGAAACCAAACATGGAAAACATGGCCAGTCTTTCCATTTTTGATCTCCTTCACCTTAAGCTCGGCGAAGGCCTCGGGATCATCAGCAAGCCCAAGTGGATCAAAGCTTCCACCTGGGTAAAGTGGGTCAGTGACCTCACCAAGCGGCCCACCGGCAACTCGGTAGCCTTCAACTGCACCCATCAGGATCACCTGTGTGGCCCAGATGGCCAGAATGCTTTGAGCATGCACTAAGCTTGGATTCCCCAAGTAGTCCAGGCCACCTTCGCTGAATATTTGTGCACCAGCCTTGAACCAAACGGCTTCACCAAACTTGACACCGTTGCGAGCTAGCAGCTCAGGGAAGACGCATCCGAGTGCTCCAAGCATTGCCCATCTGCAGTGGATGACCTCAAGCTCACGGTTCTTGGCGAAGGTCTCGGGGTCAGCTGAGAGCCCGGCAGTGTCCCATCCATAGTCCCCAGGGAATTCTCCGGTCAGGTAGGATGGTGGCTCACCAGAGAATGGGCCCAAGTACTTAACCCGGTCAGGGCCGTACCACGGGCTACCGGAGGAGACTGGTTTGGGTTTAGCCACAGTTTTTCTCATGGTGACTCTTCCTTCACCGAGAAGCTCGGACACCGATGGTGCAAGCTTCACAGCTTGACCTGCAAAAGGAGAGGAGAGAGCCATTGTTGAAGCAGCCATTGATATAAAAGAAGGATGATGGCTGTTATCAAATCGGGAGAGGTAGCTGTGTAGAGGGCGGTTAAGGAAGCAATGAGTTTAGTTTTGTATATATATAGTTGTAGCGAGGGCAGAGGGCCCTATCTTACGATATCTATATCTCTTTCCTCATTGGTGAAAATGGCGTTTCCAGGATTTTCTTGAATATCTCTCCATTTGGCAGTCTCTACTCCACCAATATATTTTCTGTATGATCCTTCAACTGGGGTTTTCAGATTACTTAGCCTCCAGCCAATGAAAGTACGTACTCCGCATGTAGATATGAGATCAGATTTCCATATTTTTCATTTTAAGATACAAGCCTAGACAAACATAGTGGAAATCTTGTTGTGAGATTCTCTCTAAGTTGAATTGATTCTTGGCCGACTTCACTTAGTCAGGCTTCGTGACTTACAAAAAGTTCTTATTAGGAGTACATTTTTACCAATTAACTGCTAAAGTTGAAAACCAGATCCCACCCCATGCTTACAAATGGCTCTACTATCATGCTTTGATCTCTCTGGCATTCAACAAAAATCTATGTAGAATCCAGCTAAGTTCCTTCTCCGCTCTCAACGAATCAGTTTTTAATCAAAGGGGACTACATCCAAACCAAGACCTTAGTAGGATATTTCAGTTCTAGGACTTACGGCTTTGAGTCTGTGTGTGCAAGTGATTGCCCCAGACCACCAAATATCAAACCATAATTATCTACCCAAAATCCCACAATTTTACATTGGGAATGAACTTTTGTTAAAAAAAAAAAAAATAAATAAAAAATCCTTATTTGATTGCACACACATAGGCTTTGGGTCTATGTGTGTGCAATTTATTGCCCATATATCAAACCATAATTAGGTACCCAAAATCCCACAATTTTACACTGGGGAAGAACTGTTATAAAAAAATAATAATAATAATAATAATAAAAAAAATTATTTGACTGGCAAGTTGGTGAAGGTGTAGAAACTTTCATGATGGATACCAGGTCTGTAGTGAGATATCTTATAGCCTAATTGTTGATGTGATCCTAGAAACTCTGTTCCTATATGTAAATCTATTCAATGGTGTGTGAAACGTTTACACCAATATAATAGCCTGGGCTCAAGCATAAACATTTCTGAAAAACACTAATTTTGTTTAAGCAAGCAGCACTTGCTGGTAACTAAAGAAACAACGAACTGTTACATATGATAGACGATAGTGAGCTTGGTAGAATGTGCTACAATGATACTCCTAGCAGAAAAGGGAATGTGCTCTTTATCCAATCTGCTAATCCATGGCCCATTACTTACTTGAAAAGGACAATTGCCTGCTACGCATTGAGCCAAATTTCCTTGAACGAATAAATATTAAATACATTAAAATAAAAAATAAAAAAATTCAGACTATGACAGCACCAGATACATGTGGTTAAGAATGAAGAAAATGTGGACCGTGGGTTTATGATTTTGGCATCTAGATTTGCGACAACGATCGATGCATGGTTCATTTTAGTGGCTCTTATAGTCTTATTGATGGATGGATAGGGGCTCTTATGACCGTTTACGGTACCCTTATATTTTCTCATAATTTTATCCTAGTGTAGTGTTAGGACATGCGCCCTCTTTTGCGACCCTGATTAAAGTTGGACGAAGGCGCGAAGCAGTATTGTTTCATGGCCGGCCAGAGCCGTCTAGGGGCTTAGAATGAGGGAAATAAAAAATGGTAGATTAGCATCGTAAATTTATTTATTCATAACAATTATTATCTATGAGGGTCAAGATGTATTTCTAAACCTGTGACATAATATAGTTGGATCCAATTTTGGTCTAGCTTGTATCTAAATTGAGTACCGTACCCGAACGGTGTCTAATTGTTGATATGATCCAAAACTTTGTTCCTATAACCTATTAACGGTGTGCCAAAAAGCAATGGGGCATGCATTTTTCCATTCCCACTCCTAGACTGAATTCGAGTTTGAACACCACTGATCAGCACCACCATTTTTTTTTTTTTTTTTACTTAAGTAAATAAATTTAATTTTAGTAAGCAAGACACTTGCTGGCAAAGAACAGGCTCTTTTCCCTAAAAGGTAGGTTTTTTAATCTTTATTCTGACTTGGGTGTGGTTTTGAAATTAATTCCTAGACAGTGATAAATCGTGGTTGCTAACCACGATTTTATTAAAATCGTAGTTAGCAACCACGATTTCAGGTTTGGTATACAAATTGGTATTTTTATCGCTTGTGCCAGTATAAAAAATTTATACGATAAAATCGTGGTTAGCAGCCACGATTTTAGTTGAAAACACACAAGCTAAACGAAAAATGGGGGAGTTATTTTTCAGAGTTGGTTTTTGATTTTTGGCTCTCCCTCTCTCTCTCTTTCTCTCTCTCTGTCTCTCCTCTCCATTTTTCAGATCTGGTTGTGGTGAAGCTTCCCCAACTTCCTTCTCCGCTCCTCCTGTCCGCTCTTGAGTGGAATGCCCCCCCGACAGCTGTGGTGAAGCTTCCCCAACCTCCTTCTCTTCTCCATTGTCGCCGGCAACCTCCATTTTTCAGATCTGGTTGTGGTGAAGCTTCCCCAACGGCTGACGGCTGACGGCTGACAGCTGTGATGAAGAGCTCCTCCTCTCCGACGAAAAAAGTGGAATGCCCCCTATCCCGACGGCTGACGGCCATGGTGAAGAGCTCCTCCTCTCCGACGAAAATAGTGGAATGCCCCCCCATCCCGACGGCTGACGTGAAGCTTCCCCCCACCGGCAACCTCTTCCTCTTCTCCAACAATCACCGGCAGTCAGTCCCCCGAAGCCCCCGACGGTGAGTAAGGGTTTTCAATTTTTTTTTTTTTGCTGCCAATTGGGGTTTTGAAGCCCAAATGGACCACTGGTGAGTTATTTATTTATTTATTTATTTATTCCAGTTGGGGTTTTGAATTTGTGCAACCTCCTTCTTCCCGACCGACGGCAGTGGTGAACAACCGGTCTCTTCTCTAAGCTTTCCTACCGACGGCAGCCGTCCCAGTGGTGAGTTAGGGTTTTCAATTTTTTATTTTTTTTTGCTGCTAGTTGGGGATTTGCATTTTTCTTAGAATTTTATCTACCTAATTTTGGTTGATCTTTGCTGCAGAACAAAAGTCATGGCAAAAAGAGGTAATCTCTCTATTGAATCGTCTAGGTTTGAGAAAAGCCCATGTTTTTGTGCATTCAATGGGTGAGTCCAATGACCCTAAATTTTATTTCTCTTATCGAAAATACAGTATTGACTACTGAACATTAATCACAATTTTTTTCCCCCTTATTGAATTTTCTTTTGTATCTGCTAAGGATCGTGATTCCATTCCCACCCAAAAGTCAATCGTGTGTTAATTTTTTTTTTCTTTTTAAAATTCTTTTAGCTTTGAGACTTCTTTTTTTTTGGGTACTGGGAAAATGCAGGAAGAGAGTAAAATTTTGAATCTTTATGTTTTCATGTTGTTTGAGTTTCTTAGAATTTTATCTACCTAATTTTGGTTGATCTTTGCTGTAGAACAAAAGTCATGGCAAAAAGAGGTAATCTCTCTATTGAATCGTCTAGGTTTGAGAAAAGCCCATGTTTTTGTGCATTCAATGGGTGAGTCCAATGACCCTAAATTTTATTTTTCTTATAGAAAATACAGTATTGACTATTGAACATTAATCACAATTTTTTTCCCCCTTATTGAATTTTCTTTTCTATCTGCTAAGGATCATGATTAGAGTTGAATGTCTGGCAACTTCTTGAGAAAAAATGTTATATTTTCGAACTATTTGATCAATGAGAAAATTAGGGAAAACAAGAAATTAAAATTTGGTTTGTTTTGGTTTTTTATTTTCGCCTTCATTAAGCTAGGTTGCTGTATTAGACATTTCTATCGATGAATGAAATCTTTGACATCTATTGCTGCTGCAATATATATAATGTTTTTTTCACTATACTTTCCTCTACTGTTTGGAGATGGTATTTTTGGAGAAGACAACATAGGATGGTTTAATTTTTTTAGAAATGGGTTGCTTGAACACGGTGCTCTGTTATGGGTTTGAAAGGTGCTCTTTTATGGATCTCTATTATAGGTTTCAAGAAGTGAAGATGGATTGAACCTTTAAATAAAAAATAAAAAATAAAAAAGAGGGAAATATCAAGTGGACATGAAGAATATGGGCAGGACAGATTTGCTGGGTGTGCTTAAAGATGGCAGCTGCATGTGCATTCAAATGGACAGGTTGGTTTTGTGTTTTAACAAAAATGGAGATTATGGTGTTGAGTTTGTGCTTTTGAGATTACAGTTTAGAGCCCACTGTGGCTGCCATGATTGGCCAACCTATCTCATTTCGCCCTATAGCAGACAAAGGGGACGTGATACCCCATTACCCCAAGACTGAGGCTCGTTGAAATTTGGATCCGTTTTTCATTGCTAAGAAATCATAACGGAGTATTCAGTTTCTTATGTGCATGCACAACGAGGCAGCCACACATTATGAAGGATAACTTTTGGGTTTTGATAATTGTTGTAAAAGTATTGATGTTTTCTAATAAGTTTCTTTTGCATTTATTTATATCAAACTTCTTAGATACATTAGCACCCATGCTTGTCATCGATGTACCATCGATAGAATGTCCTATTCTAACTATTTTGCGTGTACTTTTTATCGTTATGCAGGACCGGCTATAAGATCTCAGGGGGTTTGGGTGATGCAATATGGATATTCATGTTAAACGCCAAATTTCCTCCATTTTTAGAGATGAAATCCTCTCTAAAGTTTGCAGTAGTAAAGCACCATATTTGTGTCCATTAATGTCGGTTTAGATTTTAAGTGTGTTTTTTTTTTTTGGTGGAATGACACCAATGTATTTTTTCCCCCCTGGCTAGAAATTAGAAATGTATTGTTCATCAGTTATCATATGTATTTATTCTTTCTTAACGCAATTTTGTGTGACAATTCTCTGTGGCATATATATAATTGGTTTTTGATGTAGCTAAAGGCATTCTAAAGATCATGTGTATCCTTTTTCAGTTTTCATTTTACTTGATCAAACTAAGCAATTAAATGACGTAAGGAAAGTAACTACAAAATAGAACGCACAATCACCGGCAAAAGTAGCAAGGTATAGGGGGAGTAAAAGCTCTCATTTTGCAATATGAAATGCCATGTGCCGTGCAGTTGGCATTTAAACAATTCAAACTCAGTCAAGAAAAGGTCTTTAAACAATTCAAACTAAGTCAAAGGTTTGGAAACAATACGAAACGTCATGTGCTGTGAACAGGATAAAGTCGTGGTTGCTAACCACGATTCTAAATGAAATCGTGGTTGTCAACCACGATTTTACTTCTAAAATTACTTCCAGAATTTTTTTTATTTTTTAAACTTATTATATCATAATCGCTTCTTGTAACCACGATTTTGGGTTAAAATCGTGGCTACCAACCACGATTTTACCGTATATAAATTTTTATACCAATACGAGCGACAAAATAAAGGATCCGTATACCCAGCCTAAAATCGTGGTTGCTAACCACGATTTTAATAAAATCGTGGTTAGCAACTACGATTTATCGCTGTCTAGGAATAAAGTTTAAAATCACACCAAAGTCAGAATAAAGTTTAAAAATCCTACCGTTTTGGGAAAAGAGCCCAAAGAACAAGAAGGTTACATACTTACATACCATGGTGATCAGCTTGGTGTGATATCTCTCCCTTTTTCTTTTCTTGCATGTTTTTCCTTTTTTGCTATCCTAGCTTGAATGAGAAAGTGCTATTTACCTGACCCACTAAGCTAGCCATGGCACAATACTTAGGTGAAAAGGACAATTGCTAAGCATTGAGCCAAAAAATTTTGAACCAACAAATATTAAAATGACATCTCAAAAGCAAAAAAACGACCGACTATGACAGCACAAGTTATATACATGTGGATAAGAATGAAGGAAACCTCAACCGTAGGGTTATGATTTTGTTATTTAGATTTATCGGTCATGACAATGATGCATGGTTCACTTAGTGGTTCTTATCGATGAACAATCTGCCTGGATAACTCAAACTTGGTCCATGCTGGCCCCAAGCATCCTAGCTATCTTGGCTGCCTACTATTTTTGTCGTTGGGGCCTCTTGGGACAGCTTTGACCCACTTGGGCTAATGGGCTCACGGACAAATGCAGAGGTTTTCACCGAGCTTGAAAAGAAGAAAGGTAGGAATGGTCGATATATTGGCCATGTTAACTATGTAAGGATTCTTTGTTACAAGCTATTGTCACGGGCAAGGGACCTCCAAAAAACCTGGCTGATAACCTTGCCTACCCCATTAACAACAACAACAACAATGCTTGGTCTTTCCTCCGCCCAATGGAGTGGGGATTGGGGGTAATTGTTTGGTGATGCAATTCAAGTAACTATTGCTGAACTTGTTATTATTTGTGAATTACTTGTAGGGACACTTTGTAATTACATGCCCATAATTATATATTTACTAAAAGAAAAAGAAAAAATACATGCCCATAATTATTCACATTCATCATCATCATCGATGAGATTCCAAGCCTAGCTTCCTAGTGATCAATGTAGTAATTAGTTATCTAATTAAAGAGGCCCCTAGAACTAAAAGAATTAAATTAAATTAAACATAATTAATTAATTAATTAATTAATGCAAATATATGCAGTTCTCTCTTTTTCTTATTATTAGTAACTCTAATTTTGGGCAATGTTTAATGCCTGTTCATTTGTTCGTTTAACATTCTCCCTACGAAGGTAGTATTTATTTATTTATTTATATTGAGGCAACAGGGTACTTTTTATTTTTTAATAAAAGGGTAAAATGCAAACAAAAATGAGTTTCTCAGGGAAAATGCTTTATGTCACCCTTTTTCCTTCATTATGCAAAATTAATTTTCCACTAGGTAAAGGAGTAGTGGTTCTAATTAATTTACCATTGTAGAATATATAGTATAAGCTTGCAATGTAATTGGTGAATTAATTAAAATGGCAGATGTTTGATTTTGATGTAACATGAATCATATGTTTATTCGATGTAAAATGCTAAGAAGGATACTTTTTTAAAGATTGTCCACGGAAAGCACTTTGATGCTTCATAATCACGTACACAACTGGAAAAAAAATGTGCCTTGGGAGGCTTCACAATTAAAGTTTAGGTACGTGGTTCACTTGGAGGGTGTCAATAATGGAAATCAAGACATTTAAGGAATGCTCTTACATCTCAACCAACATAGCTCAGAGAAGATTGTTACAATTAAAATTTGGACTCACACATGGAAGAATGAAAAATGATATTGTGCCTGGCTCTTTTCCCTAAAGGGTAGATTTTTTCAACTCTATTCCGACTTTGGTGTAGTTTTTAACTTAATTCCTAGATAGCGATAAATCGTGGTTGCTAACCACGATTTTAACAAAATCGTGGTTAGCAACCACGATTTTAGACTGGGTATACAAATCTGTATTTTTAACGCTCTATTAGTATAAAAAAATTTATACGCCAAAATCGTGGGTGCTAAGCACGATTTTGGATTTAAATCATGTGATTACGCAGCGTTTGGGGAAAACCCCTTAAGAGCCTAAACGCCAGATCTGGTTTCAAAACCAGATCTGGACTCTCTCTCCTCCTCTCTACTCCACTCTCTCTCCTCTCCGTTCTCCTCTCTCCACTCTCTCCTCTCCGCCTCTGCTTCTCTCCGTCCCCTTCGCCCTCCCGTCTGAGCAACCCCTCCGCCCTCAGCTCCTGTTCTTTTCTGCCATCGGTGAAACCCCAAAAATCTGTTACTCCCATCGGCGACGAGCGACTCCCCCATCCACGGCACGGTGCACGGCGACGAGCTTCTTCAACGCCAGTCGGCGACAAGCTTCTTCAACTCCCGTCAACGACGAGATTCTTCAACTCCCGTCGGCGACGAACTTCTTCCCCTTCGGCGACGAGCTCCTCCTCTTCACACTCCCGTCGGCATCTCACTCAAACCACCTCTTGTTGGTGAGTTTAGGGTTTATAATTTTTTTTTCTTTTGGTTGAAATGCAATGCTATGCCGCTGCGGGATTTAGATCTGAAACCCCCAATTTTTTTTTCCCTGCTATTATGGTTTTGTGTGCTGTAACCAAATCAATTTTTTAAAGACACAAATCAATTTTTAAGATCTGACTTCTTTATGCAATATGCTGATAAAATAGGCCAAAAAATGGTGGATGTTTTAATGTTTTATCGAAAATTTGTTACATATTATGTCGGCATCACCTGCTAAAAACAAAGCAAAGTTGAAATTTGAATTAAATCACAATCGTTGTTAAATTAATGAATTGATTAATTCTGTGTTGATGAAAATGAATTTGAGACAATGCTTGTAAAAATCCCCTTTTGAAATATGCAATACATGTTCCCTTTTTTGTATGTATTAAGTGGACAAATCCTGAAATAGGAAATTTTTTTTTTTTTTTTTTTTTTTTAACATATACATTACAAAAGAGTATTGGTGAAGTTAGCTTGCTGTTAGGGAAATGTTTGCTTTTTTTATTTATTTAAAATGTGCAATATATGTTCAAAATTTTGTTTTGCGTCTGGAATGAAAGATCTCATTTTTATATCATATAAATCTTCAATATTTGTAAGGTTTTAATTTTTTTTTTTTTTAGCATATACATTAATCCTTTTATTTATGTCTACAGATAGATGGTTCTAGCTTAAGACAGTCATTGGATTTGATAACCTTTCTGCTATTGACGATTGATTGCCAAAGCATGGAATGAATCCAAAAAAATGATTTTGTCTCAATGATTTTTATTTGATGCATTTTAGTTTAATGTGTACACTAAATATTAATGTAAACCTTACAAAAATAATTTTTGTAAAATTTCTGCATTGATATATTGTTGGTTGCTGAACAAATAGTGAGTAGTTTGATTTTGTACAGGTTTGGTAAGTCGATAATTTGGGATTTCTTGGTTATAGATAGGGTTATGCTTAAATTTCTAAAAAAAATTGGTACTTTGATATATTATTGATTGATGAACGAATAGTGAGTAAGTTCACATTTTTAGAGAAGGCAATTGCATTGCAAACAAATGTGGAAATCTCAGGCTCTGGGCTTCCCATTGGTGGTGGAATGCATCACAAGAGCTTTTCTCATTTTTATTCAGTGATATGTATGACTTTCCTTATTATAGGTTTAAAGCATAATTTGGCTTGTATTCTATCAATTAGAAGGTGGCGTAATTATAAGTCACAAATACAAGTTTTCTTTGTTTTTCCATTGTATTCTTTTTTCTTTTTTCTTTTTTTTTTTAAATAATATGTAAGGCCTTGAGCACATGATAATGTTGACGGTCAGGAATGCAAACCTAGTTGGGATTTTTTAACCCTCCCTGATGCTTAAGGACCTTTTCTTAGATATATATAATAAATAAATAAAAATAAAGTGTAGAGTTAGCTGCTAATCATGGTGATAATCTTGTTGATTGTAAATTCCTATTGGTTGGCTAGATTGTAACTGGTTGCTCAGCATGGGGGTCAATTGTTTAAGCAATAATCGTGAATTTAATTGTGGTCAATTGGTTGTATATAACGCAGAGTCCTAATTATTTTTGTTACTGAAAATTATTATCAAACTTTATAGATGTCATTTCTTCACAAAAAAGTTGTAAGTACTTATCTTAAGACGGGAAATTTCCAAAGCTAGCGATGGTGTTTTAGCATTCTGTGGGGATTGTTAATGCCCCATAAGTCATTGTTGGAGGAAATTTCACTCCCTGACATTGGTACTAGGTTGCCTTTTCCATCTTAATATCACTTTCTTTCTATGGATTGTAAAAATAACCGAGCAATTTTTATTAATTTATTTATTTTAAATCAGTGGTTTCTAAACTCAAAAGAATCTATGCTCTTGCAAAAAGTTTTCATAGAGACTAGACCATTTGCTTTTGTTCAATTTTGTTATTTCAGTTTAATTTTGGCGATATAGCCTTATAGAATACAAAATATTCACTTGTAATTGGGTCAATGAAATTTAGAATATGTGGAAATGCTCATAATTATATTCGTATCTTTCCTCTGCTTAATTTTAGGGATATAGTAAAATGTTCATTTGGGGAATGGACGTATTGACAGATTAGATGATGCTTATGTGTAAATGAGGTTATCAGATTAGATGTGAAATTTCTATAAATGTGAATTGTACAGGTTTTTGGATAAGTCGATAACTTGGGATGTCCTATTTACAGCTGGGACCATGCCAGATTTTTTCTAGCATTTTAGAAACTAGTAACGTAGTGGACCAATGAGGTTATGTAGCCCCACTGGCAATATATGATGCGTATGTGTAAATTAGGTTATCAGATTAGATGTGAAATTTCTATAAATGTGATTTATATAGGTTTTTGATCAAGTCAATAACTTGGGATGTCCTGTTTACAGTTGGGACTATACCGGATTTTCCCTACCATTTTAGAATGAGTAGTGCTATGGGTCACTTCATTTATTTTGCTTTGATCGTTAATCTTGGCCTTTCGATGGATGGTGTGATGGGATATTAGTGATGAAGTGAAATGATTCAGTATTTCTTTTTCTCTCTTTTTTTTCCTTTCATTTCCAAAAAATAATTGGCATTGTGTGAGGAATAAAAATGAAGAGCACAAAAAAGGTATTCAAAAACAGTGCACAAAAAAGGTGGGGTAGAAAGCGAAACTCTATACATGCATGCTAAAGGCAAAGGGTTCAATCTCATAAGGAATAAAAAGAGAAACTTCTAGAGATAATTTTCAATTGAAAAACAAGTTGCTAGTTGACAATAACACTTCTCTACTGCTGCTATTGAAGCCTCAATCTCTCCAATTGCAGATGCTATTTCCTAATTGACCACAGGAATGCCAGTGGGGCTAATCACCATATTTATCACCCTTATGATGGACTTCCAAGCCTCCTTTGGTCAAAACGAAGAAGTAAACCAAAAAGCAGGATACCAAACCTGCATTGTTGAGTAATTTTTTCAGACAATTTTCAATTATTTTTCGTAGCCCACTTGGGTCTTCTTTCAGTTCTTGGCCGCTAAGTTTTGTAATCTTCATTGATTGTTAATTACAAAAACCATGTGTAAAATGGGAAAAAAAGGGATCTATATATTTAGCTTTTAATGATAAGAAAAAAAGTGTAAATATTTAACATTCTTTACCACAAGGTGCCTTTTTTTTAAAATTTTTTATGAATAACATTTTTTACCACAAGGAACTTAAGGCAATAGAATACTTTACGCACTAATAAATCAATTTTTTAGTGCAAGGCCCAGGATCAAGCAAAAAGGAGAAGAAATAAAGAGTTTGAAAAAAGGAACAAAAAAAAAGAAAGATGTTTGAAAAATAGTGAACAATAAACTTGGCCACTCACCGCATTATGTAGCAACTTACCATTTAGTGGACAACTTTACTATTTGAAGTGATCAATTTACTATTTCAGGTGGCCCACTTATCATTTGAACTGACCAATTTACTATTTCAAGTGACCTTATGGGTATGGTATCCAATTTTTGGTTAGGGTACCATAGAATTGACCATTTATATATATATAAGAATGGCTATAAACATCTTCGTAAATGACTACTAACTTAACTCCAAATGACTAGTAGTTGGATGTGAATAATTCAAACTTAAATTAAATTACTACTAACTTAACTACGAATGACTAGTAATAATTGGATGTAAAATAATTGAAACTTAAATTAAATGACTACTAACTTAACCATGAATGACTAGTAATAATTGGATGTAAACAATTCACACTTAAAAGTCAAACAATGCCCATAAAGTGCCGTGAAGTGTGAAAGGTGGAGTGGGCGTGCAGCACATAAAGTCGTGCTTGGTAAGCACGATTCTTCCTGAAATCGTGGCTGCTAACCACGCTTTTTAAAAGTCGTGGTTAGCAACCACGATTTTAGTTCTAAAATTTTTCCAGTTTCTTTAATTTTTTAAACACTTAACCATCATAATCGCAAATCGTAAATACAGCTTTTAATCGAAAATCGTGCTTAGCATCCACGATTTTAGGGTATAAATTTTTTATACTAATACAAGAGTTACGAATACGGAATTATATACCCAACATAAAATCGTGCTTGCTAACCACGATTTTGTTAAAATCGTGCTTAGCAAGCACGATTTATCGCAGTGTAGGAATTAAGTTGAAATCTACACCCAAGTCGGAATAAAGTGTAAAAAACCTACCTTTTTGGGAAAAGAGCCTATTGTGCCTTTACAAGCAAATATTGGTGCTAGGCCGCATAAGCCCATACAATGTTCAAAATTAAAGCAGCCTTTTTAATTTGGAGCCTAATCTCACTTGCCGGGGACGAAGTTAGTGGCATATGCCCAAGCATTGTTGTTAACGGGGTCAGCAAGATGGTCAGCTAGATTCTCCAATGGTCCCTTTCCGGTCACAATGGCCTGCACAAAGAAACCAAACATGGAAAACATGGCCAGTCTCCCATTCTTGATCTCCTTCACCTTGAGCTCGGCGAAAGCCTCAGGATCGTCAGCAAGCCCAAGTGGATCAAAGCTTCCACCTGGGTAAAGAGGGTCAGTGACCTCACCAAGCGGCCCGCCGGCAACACGGTAGCCCTCAACTGCACCCATCAAGACCACTTGTGTAGCCCATATGGCCAGAATGCTTTGTGCATGGACCAAGCTTGGGTTCCCCAAGTAGTCCAGTCCACCCTCACTGAATATTTGTGCACCAGCCTTGAACCAAACGGCTTCACCGAATTTGACTCCATTGCGAGCTAGCAGCTCAGGGAAGACGCAACCGAGCGCTCCAAGCATTGCCCATCTGCAGTGGATGACCTCGAGCTCACGGTTCTTAGCAAAGGTCTCGGGGTCAGCTGAGAGCCCCGCAGTGTCCCAGCCATAGTCACCAGGGAATTCTCCGGTTAGATAGGACGGTGACTCACCAGAGAATGGTCCTAAGTACTTTGCCCGGTCTGGGCCATACCATGGGCTACCGGACGAGACAGGTTTAGGCTTGGCCGCAGTTTTCCGCATGGTGACTCTTCCTTCACCAAAAAGCTCGGACACCGATGGTGCGAGCTTCACTGCTTGCCCTGCAAGAGAAGGAGAGGAGAGTGCCATTGTTGAAGCAGCCATTGATATAAAAAAAGAAAGTGACTGATGGCTGCTATCAATCAGTAGGAAGAGGTAGTGTTGTTGAGGGTGGTGAAGGAAACAATAAGTTCAGTTGGTATTTATAGGTATAGAGTCAAGAGGGTCCTTATCTCATGATATTTATATATCTTTCTTCATTGGTGAAAATGGTGTGGCAAGATTTTCTTGAATATCTTTCCAGTTGGCAGTCTCTGCTCCACAAATTGGGTACATAATTTGTTTTATCTTCCATGTGGAGATATTCCAGGTCCAGCTTTGGTTTTCAGATTGCCTAGCGTCTACTCAATGGATATGGGATCAGATTATCATATTTCATTTTTAAGATGGGTAGTGTTCTACCCTTCGTATAGCACTCTCGTTCAACACAACCCACATCAATGGAAAAGAAATTTGTTAAATAAATTAATAAGAGTTTTGGTCCATACATATAATAATACATAATGTGTTATATTTTGGTGCTGCACGTAAAATATTAGCTTGTACATAACATTTCTCTTTGAAGATACAAAGATAGACATATGAATATCATTATGCAATAACTAACCTAGACTGTACTTATTTGGAGTTAGAATGGTATTCCTTCCATTTCATATTGATTGTCTTCGTTCTTTATTTTGGGTTATTTCAAAATTATCGTCTTAGTAAAAAAATCAGGACTTTATTTTAATTGAATTCTTAAAATGCCCATTACTACCAATTGGAAATTGGGTTTTACCTCTTTCTATTGTTTTGTGCACTTAAAGCGCGGAAAAATTGGAATGTTAGAGTGTGTGTATATATATATAGGTGTGAAAGCATTTAAAATAGTTTCCTCTAAAAAAATTTTGTTTTTTTAAACAAAACGAACAGTATGAAACAGAGGAGAATAAAGTAAGAGATAGAAGAAAAGTAAGAATATAATGTAAAGCACACAATAGAAGATAGAATATAATGTAAAGCATACAATAATATATTAAAGCCTATGTCGACCAATGATAGAAGACAATGAGAATAAATTTCAGCATGAATGGAGAGATTTACAGTGCATGCGGATTTCTGTTCTCAAAAGACATTTTTTTTTTTTTTTTTTATAAATTTTAAACATAACCCTAAATCACCCGAGCAGGTTGGGTCGGATTCCTTTTTACTCAATCTGTACAAATAGGGTAACATAGCCTAGCCCTTCGAGCTAGCGTTTGCTAGATAAGGGAGCTTCTAGGTCAGTCTCTACAAGCCTTCTATTCAAATGGGGCCTTAGGCAATTAGGTGGGTTAAGGCCGTGACTTCTTTTCAAACAAGGCCTTAAGCGACCACCTTAATCACGTTTTTGTAGTGTTGGTTCTCTTTTCTATTTTGAACCAATCAGTTTTTAATTCAATGACACACTATCTTTTAAATTGGCCACTCACTATATCCAAACCAAGACGAATGCCGGCCTGCTTCGATTCAGTTCTGGGTTTCATGGCTTTAGGTCTGCGTGTGCAATTTATTTATTTATTTATTTTTATTTTTTTATGTTTTTTTTCAGAAGGTTTCAGATGCTTTGCATCCGACTAATCTCTTTATCCTCTATTTGGTTCATAGATTCTATAAAGGAAAAAAAAAGGAAGGGAAAAAAAATGAGGAGGAAAGAAAATGAAAGGAAAAGATAAAATCATATCAAGCCAAAATTATACCAATTCTTCTTTTTTTTCCAATTTTCCATTGCAACCAAATAAAGAAAAGTACAATTCTTTCTATTTTATTTTTTTTCCTTGATAAAATCTGCGAACCAAATAGAGCCTTAGGCACAAGCAGTCGCCCCATCCCACATGCACCCTGCCTAATACCACTTACATGCTTTTCTAAAGCGCACCACTAAAGCGCCAACATGGCATCACCAGCACCCTTACTGCCTATTGCCCATATATGCGCCACACCCCATGTCACCTGTGTGTAGTGTGAGTCTATGCCTATTGCCCATGCGCCACGCCCCATGTCACCTGTGTGTAGTGCGCCACGCCCCATGTCACCTGTGTGTAGTGTGAGTCTATGCCTATTGCCCATGCGCCACGCCCTATGTCACCTGTGTGTAGTGTGAGTCTATGCCTCTAAGCATAATACCACTTACATGCTTTTCTAAAGCAAGATCATGTGTTGGTCTGCCTCTGATAAACTCTTTCCTTTCTTTCTAGACTTTCCAACGTGTGGACTTCTCTCTTTTTTTCCCTTTTTTTTATTTTTTATTTTATATATATATGTGTGTGTATATATATATATATATATATATATATATATATATATTTTTTTTTTTTTTTTTTTTTTTTTTTTTGGTTCAAAAGAATGGGTATGCAGATAGGGGCTTGCAAACAATTTTTTCAAAACACACAAATTCTCGGATTTGGGTTTGGTGCAATTATTACATATTGCAATAAACGTAGGATCGATGACACGTGGCAAGGAGGATAAATGGAGGGCTGAAATTCGAGAGATGCATTTGACGCCCAACGCCTAACAGCCTTTTATTTTTCTTCCCTACCCACGTGTCATCGATCCTCCATTTACTGCACCATGCAATAAAAGTAGCCAACTGCACCAAATCCGAATCCCAAATTCTCCTAGCTAAAAGAAAATCACAACGTTTATAAATTCCTAAGCTCAACAAAAAAATGGGAAGGCAAAGATGGTCACTTTTTTAGGTAGAAAATAGCTAGGAGTTTCACATGAATCCATACGTCTGTAGCTTATAAACCTTTTTTTCTTCTCTCCTCCATGATCCAGACCGATTCAATGCCCGACATGTGGCCGGCCTCCACCCCTATCGATATCTAAATATCGTGATCTGCCATGGCACAACACCTTTTTGCACGTGTGGAGATATCTGAAGAAAAAAAAAAAAAAATGCCAACCATGCTACACCCAATCGTTCCTACAGCTGAAGATCACATTTATCAAATTAAAGCCTACCCAATACTGCTAGTCTTCTTTTTCCATATGAGCTAGAGAGCTTAAGTTCAAGTCAGAGTGTGACTCCAAGTTCTTGTAACACGCAGAAGTAGTCACAAATTTTAGTCTCAGCGTGGGGGCTGATGTGAGGTCTATTATTGAGTACTTTCTTTTTAAACTACTATAGGAACGTGGGTATCTGTTGGCTTGCTTGCTTACAGGGTGGGTCTGCTTGTGAGGTCGTACTTCTGTTACTTTTTGTTCTTTTATGTGCTGGTGGGAAGTCTTTTCTCATCCTTGTGGTTATCATGTACTTTGCTTTCGAAATGCTGATCTTTCTTCGTTATGATCCAATGAGAAATATGAGCGAATGTGGTCCATCTTCTCAAACTATTTTCTTCTTCTTTCTCTTTCTCTTTCTCTTTCTCTTTCTCTTTTCTTTCCATAACGTTTTCCATAGAGATTTGTTTTCTTCACCTGGGTAAGGTTTTCTCTCTTGTAAAGAACAAATTACAAACATGTTACGCTTTCCTGCATGTTGAAAAACATGTTTTTTCATTATGAAATTTCTATTATTAAGGAAATTTCTATCATTCTTTTGTGGACAACATTCGTCGGTGCGTGTCTAATCAAGAATGTATAAACCCATAAGTTCATACCTTTCTGTTAAACAGCGAGGATAAATGCAATGTCAGTGTCCACTCAATAGAACGATAAGCAAGTGGTTATGCTTAGAGTGAGAATTAATAATGCATTGGGTACTCTTAATTTTCCTCTTTCTTGCTTTAGCTCATGTTCGTTCCAGGTGTTTATGGCATTTCAGGTTCTCTAACTTGCATTTTTTACAAGCTTAGAGATAAATGGGTAATGTTCGGGTTTTAGCACTCTACATCACGATTAGCTGCGTTGCATTCATCACATCGAAGATTATAATTTCGATTCTTCTCTATAAGAGATGGAAGAGAAAGCATAGCGTTTTCCAGGACAGCATGTTAGGTACTTGCTTTCAATGAACCAAACTGCTTCACAATTTTGAATTGGAAAACTTCAAGTTAGAAGGGAAAGGTCTAACATATGCAACCGTGACCCAGGTGGAAAGATGGTGATTTTCAGGTCTCCATTGATGAAATCTCTCACCTCCAACATGGTTTTAAAGACTACAACGAAGTTAACCAACAAGGATATAATTGGGTCCGGTGGCTATGGGACGGTGTACAAGCTGATGATAAATGACTCCGTTTCCTTCGCTGTGAAAAAACTAAATAGGGGTAGTGCAGATCGAGATCGAGGTTTTGAGAGAGAACTGAAAGCTTTGGGAGATATTAAGCACAGAAATATTGTTACTCTTCATGGGTATTTCACATCTCCTCAATACAATCTTCTTATATATGAGCTGATGCCAAATGGAAGCTTAGACGGATTGCTTCATGGTATGCAGCCCCTGTCTTCTTCTTGTTGCCAATATTATTATTAATTATCATCATCATCATCATTTTTTAGGCTGTACTAGGATAATTTTTAAAAATCAGGTGGTTTAGCCTAGCGAATAGAAACAAAAAGATTCAGTTCCCAAATTATACAACGTTTATGTGTAGAATCAGTCCCTTTCCCAAACTTTACCTTAACAATGGCCTGAAATGTGTACCACCGGCGTTGTTGCCTTGGTGGTATCTCTCCCCTCTTTAAAGGCGGGGTTAACAGTTTCGAATCCTCTCAATAACAGGTTCTATCTGCGAAGAAAAAAAAAACTCCAATTAAGCACCAAAATCCCCAAGCAATGTTTTGAGTTTTGGCAGTTGCATCAACCTCGGTCTCATCAAAAAAGGAACTATGAATTGGAAAAGATGACCAAGACAACAGAGGCATAAGTACAAGGATTTGACCTGAGCTTTTCAATCTTTTAACAGAAAGCTCTAATGCAGGAAAATCAAGCAACAATAACGTATTGGACTGGCCTTCAAGATACAAAATAGCAGTAGGAGCAGCACGGGGCATATCATATCTTCATCATGATTGTATCCCTCATATAATTCATAGAGATATCAAATCAAGCAATATATTGTTGGATCATAACATGGAAGCTCGAGTTTCTGATTTTGGACTAGCAACATTAATGGAATCAGATAAGACTCATGTTTCAACATTTGTAGCTGGAACCTTCGGTTACTTAGCTCCTGGTAAAGTTTCTCTCTATCTCTATCTCTCTCTCTCACACATACATAACTGGATCATGCTTTTCAACAGAATATTTTGACACTGGTAGAGCAACAGCGAAAGGGGATGTTTACAGCTTCGGAGTTGTTTTGCTTGAGCTCCTTACGGGCAAAAGACCAATGGATGAAGCATTCACTGAGGAAGGAACCAAATTGGTAACCTGGGTAAGTCACATTGGGTGGCTGTTGTTCACAGCTTTAATTTTTTTCCCCCTAAAATGACTACAGTTTCCTATATTTATAAATAACTTTGTGCTATCACCGTGCCAATAGTCATAAAGGAAAATATTTGTCATGATTTCCTATATATATATAGCCAAGTGGTCTTGTAAAGGTTCAAATTGAAACTTAAACTACACAAGATAAATTTCTGCAACCAACATACTCGGTAATGCCTTCAGTCGTGCCCAAATGTTCCCTAATACTTCTACACAGATTTTTCTTCAGCTTAATTTCCTCTCATATTTTCTGTGCTTAATATGCTTCCCATGTTCCTCAATCAGAAAAATGTCCATTTTATCTGTCGGGCCATTAGCATGAGAATAATATTATGTAAAGATGTTGATGCAAATTTCCAGTAGATTCATAAATAAATATAAATTTTAAGCCTAAACCAATAGTTTGATGCAGTCCATTGCCAAATATTTAAAATGTCTATGTTAGGATGGTTTTTCTTTTTTCTTTTTTCTTTTTTAATATTATTCTGATAGGTAAAGAAAAATTTTATTCGGATTAAAAGGATTTTAGTATACCATAGAGCACACAAGGCCATCACACCCACAAAACGTGATAAAACACCCTGCAAACCCCCAAAGATAAAGAAAAACTTGGACTGCCCCAACTAAGACAAAACACCAGACGACTAATATGCAAGGAAGAAAGCTTTACACCACATCCTACTGGGAAACACCCAAGAAACCAGGATAGACAGAATAGTTAATCATGGGTCTATCCAATTCGAGAAGGCATCAATTATCAACAATGGATATTGTTTTGGACTTTGCTAATTACATCAAACTGGAACTAGGGGAATTCCAGTTAAATGAGATGGGTCCTAAAAATTCTACGGTAGTCTGGTTTTCCAACCCTAAATATTATTAGCATTAGAGGGCAGCCTTTCGCCATTTTACAGCATCTCCATCTCTGCTTGGAGTATGTGTTTCTGCATAATAATAAATTTTCTTAACCATACATATATATATGGGTCATATATTCCATCTCCAGAGTTCAATTGGCCCACATTTGATACTTAGAGACGAATCCATCATAAATCATAAGAACTTTAGGATCGCCGATTATAAAAGACACAAGCAAATGATTTCTTGTTCTCATATTGTTATCTACATTTAGGCCTCTCCCAGATAATATACACAACACGAGACTTATATAAACAACAAATTGTTCATGGTTGCAGCTTGCATGCAAGCTTATGCACTATGATTCCCAAATCGCTATTTACACTATATATGCATACATTATGACTCTCAAGACGCTTACTTAATTTTACATTATGTATTGGCATTTTCTTTCCTAATCTTGAGCATACAGTCTATAGCAGATTGATGAGGGAATATCTGACAAAAATGGTTTGCATACTGGAACAGGTGAAAGCTGTTGTTAATGAGAATAGGGAAGAGCAAGTAATAGATAGGAACTTAGATTCTTGTCCTGTAGATGAAGTTAACGAAGTATTCTGCATTGCACTAGCATGCCTAGAATCTGAGCCATCGAAGAGACCAACCATGGCTGAAGTTCTCAAGATGCTTGAGGAAATCAAATAAACTTGAATTTACTTCCTGATGTCTACTTACTCTGTATCAAAGTAAAAAGATTTGTTATCAATTAAGCCCATTTCCTTTAAGGAGTTGTAATCTTTTGTGCCGTTCCATCACAAATATGACATTTGGAAATTATTTCGAAGGAATAATTCTGAAATTGGTAATCATAGAAGGATCAATTTCCTGACAAACACGTGTTCTGGTATAATTTCAGAATAATGGAGCCATGGAGGTACTTTGCAGATAATATAGGATTTGTTCACAATATTTCATGCATATAAAAGAATTGATTTATCAGATAAATCTATGTTTTTTCCCTTTTCTGTCCCCCCCCCCCCCCCTCTCTTTTCTTTTCTTTTTGCTCAGAAGCATAATAAATAAGTTGAATATATCTTGGAGACTAATCCAACATCCTGTCTCTTTTCACCATGATATGGCCAATCAGTTCCAGTTTGGCATGTTAGACTATATATATATATATATATATATATGTACATACTACCAAGTTCATAAGCATACAATAATTAGGCAATTAGAATGCATACCTGAGCTAGCCATTTGTATGAATTGAAACCCTGAATCGCCTAAGACTGAAGTCTTCCACCCTTTACACACCTTTAGGTTTAGACCTTTCAATGGGGCAAGGCTTGTGTTTATTGTGTGTGTGAGGATGGGGACTCAGCCTCATTTTATAGGAGAAGAGATGATTTTTCCCATCACAAAATCATCCTTTCAGATTGTGTGCATATTAATGAGGTAAAGGGAGGTAAGAAAAAGAGGTTTTGCAATGTAGAAAATAAGGAGACAAGAGGGAGAGGGAGAGTGAGGTGACACAAGAAAATAAGAGAACCGTGTGTCAGTGAACTTATACAAATAATCCTCTATGGTCATCTCCATGGTAATACTGTCGTCCGCTGCTAATATACACCTCCTTTACTGCGCCATTTATCATCATCAATAAGGCTCTACACATTCAATCCATATTTTATAAGCACGTGATCACACATTACTAAGGTGTTCCATAACCCATATCACTTTATTAATCACACCCTCAATTCGGAATCCGTAACTCACATTATCAATTACTCATCAATCTAGATTTAATCAATGGTAGCCCACAATAAAGTCTTACATGGCAACCCATTACCCCTATGTTTTCTTTCACCCCATGAACTCTTAAGAAATATGATTTTGTTCGGGTGTCCAGGGGCTAAGGAGTCGGGTCTTTTTTCCTATGAATTTTGAATGATAAGTACTGTCGATGAAGGTCCGTACAAGTACTTTGGTTCTTGCAGCCTTTTTCTTCTATAATAGAATTCTTATTTATCAAAACTTCTTCACTACAAATACTTATGACCGTTCTAGAAGCAAGTTACAATAATATGTCAAGATCTCTATCAAAATCAAAGTATATCCTGAAATGATATATAAAATATTTGAATAAACAAGCTCAAATTGCAGCTGTTATCTAATTATTTACTCACTACAATAAGTCATGTTTCATTTTTCTTTAGGTTGGCCATCAAAAAATTCTTAGTAAAATGGTAGCCTAAGAAATAAAAGTAACAAGGTGATTCTTTCCCTCTCTTTTTTCTTTCTTTCTTATTTTTCCCCTTCCTAGGCAATTGTTAAGTTGTTCATTAACATGAAGACATGTTTTGAACCCAGGCCTCCCATAAGATGAAGATGAGGCTTTACCACATAGTCTATCAAAGGAAAACTGTCAAATAAACCAAAAAAGACCCTTGAAGCAAAATTAAACAATATTGATCTAATATCATTTATCTAATATCAGTCCTTCCTTGCCACCCAAAAGGAATGTCAAAATATTTGCAGAAGTTATAGACCAATAAATAATAGTAAACATTAAGGAGATTATGACTCTAAGAAATTCCCTAGGTATTAGCATTTAGGAAATACTTTTCTTGTTTTTTGAAACAAAGAGACACAACAATCAATTTTTTCCATCAAAAGCAAGAAAAATACTTCCAAAATGATAACCAAAACCAAACTTTATATTATGTATTTCAGTCAGTAGTGAAGAACTCAAGTTCATCGCCTACTTGAGAAAGGCACAAACAAAATGAGAGAATTGTATTTTTTTTTTTTTATTGCCACTGATGCTGATAGTTTCAGAAAAATATGTAGATGGATAGATATAAAGATTTCTTCCATATAACATCACTTCAAACAGTTACACCAGTGGAACTGATTCATCCAAGATAACTAACCCTTAAGTTTGGCTAAATCAGAACACTCCGATGAGTTTGTCAACCTCCCCAACTGGAGCATGCTTCCACTGAGAAAAAAAACAAACCCACCCAGTCTTCTGTTTCCACGACCAAGAGTCATCTGACATGATGCAAGTGTAGCAGGAGAGGAAAATATTTCTTTCTTCCTAAAAAAAAAAATAGTATTAAAAGGAATGCATTCCCCCAAAATGGAGTTGATAGAAGTTGATTACATAAAATGACATGATCCCAATGGAAGGGGACCTGTTAGATGTTTCAACATGGCACAAATACACAAAATGAAAAAGGGGGGGGGGGGGAGTGTTCCTAACTAAAATTTCATTCATGATGAGATACAAGAACCTTTTAAATCTTCCATATTACCATCACTGATCAGAATATTATGTTCATGCAAATCTTCCGGGTTCACCTTAAATGACTGAAAAAGTAAAATAAAAAACAACAATCAGAAAATGGGAATTTATGATCTGATTGCTAGGAGAACAAAAAAAGAATAGTGAAGATTCTATGATAGCAGTTGATTCATTATGGAACGCTGATAGCATTCAGACCAAGAAAAGTATATAAAGCTCACGATTAAATTGAATATTGAAGATTCAATAGGCTGTAAAACTTAAGATCAATATATGTGAACAATCATACCTGCATTGGAATGGTATTTAATTTCCAGAACAGCCCACCCTAAAATTCAAGAAGAGCCGTATAACCATTGACTTGGCAATGAAGATTTAAATATTCGAAGAAGCAGTGTTCTCTCCCTCATCCCTCGCTTGTTTATACCATAGCCTCTAACAACACCAATCTTAAGTGCTTCTCGTCCTTCTTCTACAGCTCTTTTTCTCACAGTCATCAATAAACCTGTCCCTTGGGGACCAATGTTGCTTTCCCCTTTCCCAGTTTCAGGTTTGGCACCTTCATCAGCCAATTCTTCAGATTGATGTTTGTCATCTTCATTGACTTCAGCTCCATCTCCAAAGAAAAAACCCCCATTACCATCGGGACTGCCACTTCCCCACCATTGATAAGAGACAGCAGATAAACCATCTGATGGGAATCCATATTTAAATTCATCCAAGGAGGTCGTAATTCCTTTCGTCAAACTTGTGTTAGGCAAATTCTGGGGCCGCCCAGTTTGACTATTCTTGTTACCCTGCTGCTGCAAAATATGGGGCGTTGTGACTCCCCGTAATTTGGACATTTCTTGTTCAGAATTCAAACGTTTGTTCTGGAGTTGAGAGCCACTGAAACCATTATAATGATAAGTGGGAAGCCCAAAAAAAAAATGTCAAAAGAGAAGAACTAGTACAATCGCACTTAGATGGCTAGATATTTCACTGGATCACCCAACTGGAAATCCAACTATTGGGCAAAATGCATTTAATCAAACCTGTTATCTTTTTAGTGCATACTACAGTTATGAAACTATTTATTTTAGTAGGCTAGGGCCCAGGGCTCAAGTCAAAAGAAACCACGGGGAGAAAAAGGAAGTATTTGTCGAACACCCTTAAAGACCAATAACAGTTCCTCGAAGGGAATGTGTCATGACTAACGAGTTGAATCAATAATATCCCCTAGCAAATGACTTGGAAACTTTGAAAAAGCAACAAGAGAAATTTCAAGTTTGTCAAAAGAAACCATGGGGAGAAAAAGGAAGTATTTGTTGAAAACCCTTAACGACCAATAACAGTTCCTCGAAGGGAATGCATCATGAATAACGAGTTGAATCAATAATATGCCCTAGCAAATGACTTGGAAACTTTGAAAAAGCAACAAGAGGAATTTCAAGTTTTAAACTTCCGCTCTGGCTTGAGCCTAAGATTTCAACCTATCAGGAGTTAGATTCCAGCTTGTGATAAGGGGTCTTCCATCACTTGGCAATGCTTATTCTCGGTTGCCTACAACCGTTGTGTCCAGTTCTCAATCTTAGTCAAGCACTAGCAGTAGAGACCACTTTGCATTAGTCTCTTCATCTAACCAGAATGATTGTTTTAAAGGTCAACCAAATACCAAAGGTGGCCGAGGAAATAGTACTAATGCTCGAGGATCCCAGGCCATGGTCGTGGCCATTGCTTTGGAGAGCGCAAGTGTACTAATGGAGATAAATAAGATAATCATATAGTTCGTACTTGCTGGGATTTGCATGGAAAACCCAATTCTGCTAATCAGGCAATATAATCATTTGAGAAAGGTTCACCTCATTAGCCAAGCACAACAGATCCCTCCTCTCGTCCAAGCACTTCTGGTAGTGATTTAGTTACCCCATCCCGTGATGAGGATAATACTCTACTTTAAAGGCCTGGAAGCTTTCTATTACTAATGTTACCTCATTTGCTCATCCAGGTACTATCACCTATTTAACCCCCAGTTATCATAATCAGACCGGCCCGCCTTGTCTGACTGGTGAACCTATCACCGAGGAACCCTCCTCTCTTCCAAGCACTTCTGGTAGTTTAGTTACCCTGTCCCATGATGAGTATAATACTCTAGTTTGAAGTCTTGGAAAATTTCTATTACTAATGTTGCCAGTGATTTAGTTAACCTGTCCCATGATTAGTATAATACTCTAGTTTAAAGTCCTGGAAGCTTTCTATGGCTGATGTTGCCATATTTGCTCATCCAGGTACTATTACCTATTTAACCAATAGTTATCATAACCAGACTGGTCGCCTGGTCCAATCATAAACTGATCACCCGATTCCTCGGTCGGTTCAGTTCTACATGTGGACCGTTCATGCTGCAGAACTGGATTAGCCCAGAATGAACCAAACAAACTGAGCACAATTTATGTAAGCCGGTGTGAACCGGCACTGGTTTGACAGGTTAACATTTTTATAAAATAATACAAAGAGTTGCAACTCATGTAGCTTGAAACTTGAATCTCGCACAAAGAATAAAGGTACCAGATTATTAACCACTTTTCCAACTGCTCTCCTTGATTACATTATTGCCACCTAACTTGTTTATACTTTTTTTTTTTTTTTGATCAACAACAGAAATATATTATTGATATAATGAAAGCAAGGAAATTACAATAGGAGGACAAGGAGTCCACCAAAAATAACAGAAAAACCAACCAAAGAAAGCAAAAGAAAATCAAAAAGTTAAAAACAAACAACCCTCGAATCAGTTTTCAAAATAAATAAAGGAATATTCGCAAACTCTTTAGAAGAATGAGCCCAAAACGAGGAAAGGAAATGCACCCTGTCCCACAACTAACTCAAAGAAGTCTCCTTATCTTCAAAAATCCTCACATTTCTTTCGAGCCAAATGACCCAAAACATGGCCATAAAAGCACACCTCCAAAGGGTTCCAGCCTTCCTGCCCTTACCAAAACCCCAAAAATTAATCTCAAACACCCTTTGAACACAGTCCGGGACCACCTAACTTATTTATACTAAAAATAGATTATTAACCACTTACCCAACTGCTCTCCTTGGTTACATTATTGCCACGTAACTTATTTATACTAAAAATAGTTGCATATACTTAGTAATACATCCAAATATTTTTTTAATTATTAGGCTGTCCGAACGAGTGACCCAACAGTCCAACCAGTGACCCAGTGATCTAATTCCTCAACCAGGTCAATGTCCTATCCAGGTATGATAACTGTGATGTAACCACTTCTAGTTCTACTTCATGGGTCATTGATTCCAAAACTTCCACCAAGACCACATCTGTTATTTTCCACCATGCATAAAATTGTCCCTACATGTTCAATTTTCCTTGCTAATGGTAGTTCATGTGCAGAAAGATTGGTGTTCATGTCCAGTTCCACCATGCATATAATCCAATTACTTTGCTATGTATGTGAAAATAATTTGGGATACTATTTATGGGTTGCAAATCCAGCTGCAATTAGGGGAAGAAGAAAAACCGATCCAGCTAATTTAATAATTAGGACTAAAGCATAATAAACTATTTCTGTAAGTGCTAAACTAAACTCAACTCAACTCAACTCAACCAAGCCTCATTCCTAACTACATGGGAATTTTTCTTCCTATAATGAACACATTTTGAAAATGAGAAACCACTTCCCCCACCACCACCTTGAGCCTAGAAGTTTTCAACAAAGCTAATGGGCCTGAAATCATGCACATCTAGCGCCCTTTTTTTTGTGGGAATAAGGGAAATAAACGTAAAGTCTAAGCTTGGTTCAAACCTTCCATCTTCAAACAATTCCTCTCAGCTAGGCTGATTTGGAAAGCGAAAGTGCCCATCATAGTCAAGATCTTGGCTTAGTCAGTTGCTCATCACAGAACAAATACAAATAATATGGTCCAAGAGAAAATACTGATGTTTAGTATGCCCAAGGATCCTCTCCATTGCACTATACAGCCCAATAAAATCTGGACCGTTAATACCATGTGGGTTGATGGGTCCCATGTGGTATGAACGGCCCAGATTTCACTAGACCGTCTAGTGCAATGGAGAGGATCCATGCTCATTAGTCTCTCCCCTCGATGGTGCGTGCTTTGCAAGAAGAGTAGTGACTCAGTGGATCATCTTTTCTCACACTGTGAGCTGTCTAGTGGTTTGTGGCAGCGTCTTTTTGCCAAGGTAGGTCTTTGTTAGGTGAGCCCAACGCATGTTTCAAGTATGTTGGAGGTGGATTTCCAAGTGTCGAAAGGTCTAAAAAGGGAAAAACTTTGTGAAGCTGTGCACTTATGGGAGTTTCGTTGGTTATTTGGTTGGAGAGTAATGCGAGAATCTTTAATGACAGAAATGAAGAATCAGATGGGTTGTGGTATAGAGTATGTTTTTTCGCTTCATTATGGGCTTCTGTCGATAAGGAATTTGAAGGAGTCCCTCTCTTTTTTATTCTTAGAGATTTGATGGAGATTTTTCCATCCAAAATTGCTAAGAGACAAACCTTGGGAGGTCATTTTTACCCTCCTTGAGGTTGGGGTTTTGTTTTGGGTGTAGAGTGGCTATATAGGGATGTTTTGTAATGGGTGTATGGTGGCTTCCTTCTTCGTACATAGGTTTTAGAGGTTTTTGATTTCAGTCATGGGGCTGTTATGGTTTTGGTTCTTGTTAACCAAAGTTTGTTTTGTTTTCTGGTGATTGGCATCACTCCTGGCCCACGTTGTATTTATCACTCTTGGTCCATGTTGTATCTCTTTCTTTTATTAATAAACTTTGTTTTCTATCCCAAAAATAAAATAAAAAAATCGTCAGATTATGTTGTCAGATTATCACAACTTCATGATTCATTTTAACTTTCTTCATTTCCCTTTGTAAATCTTGTAAAGTAAGAACCATTGTTAGTAGTTTTCTTATTATAAGGTTCTCACCCACATTTTCATCGTACACAAGAAATTGACGATATATGTACTAATTAGCATCATCAATATATACTTTGAGTGACTGCCTATGAACCAAGGCAACCAACAAAGCTATCACCTTGATTCACTGAGGCATGTTGACATGTATGCATATAAACTTCAATTGAACAGTAGAGTTAAGCTGTCTTACAAACTTGATGATATGCTGAACTTGCTAAAGCCCCATTCATTTGTCTAGCATCCTTTGACAAATCAGCAAGTTCTTTGTTTCTTTCTCTAGCAGCATCCTTCTTAATTTCTTCAACACTCTTTCCAGATATGAACTAGAGTGTGTTTCAAAATCATATTAAAAAGATTGCAAGGCATCATAAATATGATTGCAACATATAATGTTTAAATTGTCATCCAACCATATCTCATATAACAATACTAAAATTCTTTTCAATATGTACGTGTGCATACATTAAGACAACAACGAATGGATGGCTGAAAGCTACAAAGATTGCCAGGTCAAGGCTATGAGAAAAGGCATGACAGCCCATGAGTTAACAAAGGTTATACTGAAGCTGACCTTAGATAGTTGGACAAGGCTTTGTTAAGATAAGTATGTGTAATTCTGTACATTAAGCAACTCAAAATTACTAAGTTCACATATTACAAATAATGGTAGCTGTGCATGATAACGTATGGGAGTTTTAGACTCTCATGCCTCCCAATGTCAGTTACCCCGGATACATTGGCTCAATAAACCAACAGAACCAAACTGAGTCAATGTTAATTTAAATTTATTGCAGTGAAAAAAAAATAGATATGCCGAATGCAGCAATACTAAGCAAAATTCAGGATAGACCCATGGTCACACGCTAACTAAGAAGGTAGCGATGAAGCCAGCTGGGTTCCCACTCCGAATAATAGTTATGACAACAACAAAAACAACAATACAAGGTAGCAACAATTTGGACTAACACAGAACAGTGCTTCAAAGACGATCCATTAGACATGGATATGCGCATAGAAATACTATACATACATGATATAAATTAAAAAGAAAAAGGTGCAAATTGGAATAGAAAATAAATCACCCTCGTAGAACTATGCTACACCTATGACTAAGATATGCCCTTGAACTCTCTAAAAACAGCCATCCAAGATTCAAGGTTGCTTACCAATAATCATCAATATCGGGTTATCAACAGAAATAAATAAAGAAAAAAATAATAGGGTGCTTCAGCTTATTTAGTATCAAGTCAATGGTAGAATTCAATTCACAAAGATCAGTGCAGAAAACAGTAGAAACCATCCGATGTAAGCTCACCACTGGCACTAAAGGACTACAGAAACACCTCATATCACCTGTAGCAAATCTTCACGTAATACCACGTGACTTTAATGCATTAAAATATCCATCAACGTGAAGATTTATCCAACATTTAGGTATATCAGAGGATATTCAATTAATGTTTTAAATTGCCAAAAATTCTATCAACGTATTAAGGTTTCTATCGTCAATATCATTGATATTATCAATATATTGATTTTTTACAATACATTGATGCATTAGACATAATGATATCAACTTTATATAATATAGATATTAGGGATAACATATTTTATTTTTGTAATTTGATTTTGTTGGCTTGATAAACATTCTTGACCCATTCAATCCCCTTCTCGTGCAAGCCTGACAGAACAAGAACAGGCTTGTCACGTGGAGAGCCAAGATAGGTTCATGAACAGTTCACAACTCACAAGAATGATATGCTCTAACATCAGGTTAAGTTTCGAAGCTATTAAGTGGAGAATCCAAACAGGTAGATGTAGCAATATCAAGGCCGTGTGGGATGTGGGACCTCCCAATAGATTTCGAATTTAGAATATCATGCTCTTAGTGTGATTGATTCTTGTTGTAACATTGTTTAAAGTGCATTTAGACTTAATATCAGTGACAGCAGGAGTCTGTTTTAAAATTTGCGGGAGATGGACTTTCCTGTTGATACTTACATAAAAACTTTTTGTGATAACCATGCCACCATTTACATAGCAAGTATCTAGGGTCTCGGGTGACGATGTGACATTAAGTCCTTGGACAAAGGTCAATTTTCCATTTGAACAAAATGGGCAAGGATTAAAAAATGCCCCTACGTAAAATCAACTTAGGGACAATTCCATGAAGGTGGTAAAGGCGTAATGCTCAACATCAAGGCCTCAATTAGTTGCCTATTTTAGGACATCTCTAACAACCTGGATGAATTTCAATTTTTTTACTCAATTATAATCTAAAATTAATTGAACTCACAAGGTTTCATCGTTCTCATGGGCCTTGAACTTACCTGGTCCATATGGGTTGTGGAGTCGTATATGGGTTTGGGGTTTGTCTAAAGGGCTTCCTCCTTATCCAAAAAAATATATATAATCTAACAACAATTAACACTGAAAACTAAAAACAAAATTCTTGTCAAAAACCCACAAGTATTTTGCATCAATATAATTTTAGTAACATAATATACTCTTTTAATCCAATTTTAAACATGTTTTATATTCTTCGTGAATGTTCTCAAGCCCATATCATGCCCAACTCATAGACGAGGCCGATTAACAAGGAAGATATGACTGTCCTACCCACATAGATGATCCGTAATGCCCAAATACCCCCCCCCCCCCCCACACACACACACACATATATACATATATATTTTGGAAAAACATTAGAAAATAAATTATCACATGATAAAAGTTTTGACCAATAAGTTTCTCTCTCAAGTGTATGTCTAATAATGTTTCAAAGAGGAAAAATATATATAAATTATTGAGGGAAAAAATACAAGTAGGGAAGAAGACGTCTAAAATGTATAGCTAACATCCCAAAACTGAGTCTCAACCTGGAACCATGATGGGTTAATGGTTCCCGTGGTTCAATTGTTAATTGCAGTTTGGCTTTTGGAAACATAGTTTGTGATTATTTTGCATGTAAAGATTATACGAAAAGTATAATTAGTATGAAAAGAAAAGTTCAAATCTTACATTACAGCCATATAGATCATGAAAATTTTCTTTAGACGTAGATTCCAATCATTGTTAGCTTGATAGACATTGTAGGCCCATTCCCTTATAGTTTATCAAACCCAATATTTGTGCCATGTTGACTGTGGAACCTCCCAACAGCCCCCCTCACATGCAGGCCTAACAGAACAAGAACAGGTCTGTCACGTGCAAAACAACGACGAACTCACAATCGAGCCACAAGAATGATATGTTCTATTACCAAGTGATATGTTCTATTACCAAGTTAAGTTTCCAACTAAAAAGGACTCATCGTTTTACCCAAGGTAACCGTGTCGCGGGTATGGGATCCGTGCTGGATACGGCACTTGACAGACGGACACGGCTGCCATGGAAGAAGAAGGAAGAGGAGGAGGAGGAAGCCGGACCAGTCGATCGTGAAAATAAGGGCCAGTCGAAATCTGACCAAAGCGTTCATGGCTGTGGAAGAAGAAGAAGAAGAGAGAGAGAGTGTGTGTGTACCTTATCGCTGCCACAGGTGCTCGTCTGTAGGTCGCCGGAGGTGCTGCCGTCATATGGTGTCGGAATGTGCCGGAGCTGATGTCGGAGGTGATGACGAAACCCCACTCTGTCGAATGAAAAACCCCTTTCCCTTTCATTTTTATTATTTATGTTTTTTATTTTTAAACTTAATCCTCATACTTTCCTTAGTTCTAAAATGGCACAATTTCTAATTCACATTTGGGCCCCCTTAAAGTTTATTATTATGGCAATACCACCAAATATCATAATATTTATGAAAATACCTCTTACTATATATTTACCCACCCTATATAATACATTAATAAACATATAAATATTTATATATATACACATACACACGTATCCTTGTACCTTTGTCCAATTTTTGCGGATACACACCCACACCTGAGTTCATGTAACATAACTTAAAAATCTAAGTTATAAAGTGGAAGTTCTAAACATGAACATATAGTCATATCCAGGGCGAAAACAGGGGTGAAGGGGGGGCAATTGACCCCTTGACTTCTGTTTTTTTTTTTTTTCTTGAACTAAATTATGAGTATTTAAACTTTGACCCTGCCAATTTTTATTTAACCCCTCAAAAAAATTTATTTTGACCCCCTAACTGCCTTTTTTAACCAAAAAATTCATGGCTTTGACCCTTTTATTTATTATAATTATTTTTCTACCCTATACAAAGTTAAAGAACAAAATCCCATTGTGATACACTACTAAGAAAAAAAAATTCCAAAATATTTATCATTAGTCTTGAGTCTTAACCCCACAAGACTAATGTTTTGGCTCCACCACTGGTCATATCAAACCTAATATTTGAGAGATATGGGACTTCTAAACACACTCTCTCCTAATAAATAAGAACAAGCATGTTACATAAATAATAAAGATAGGATTACAAACAAGTCACAAAAACAACTAGCTCTAAATCATGTTAAAACATCACTTAACCTCAACAACTTAAGCTATTAGGGAATAGGTTAAAATATATATCAAGCTAACACCCCATCACGTGTGGCTGCATCCCACATGTAGATAAGCAAACAGATAAACAACTGAGAAACAAACAATTAAACTGATGGGGAATAAATAGGTTGAGGTAAGAAGACTTTAACCCAAGACCTTTCATGCCAAAGTGGGTGAGAAACCTACTTTCCCTCACCACCGATCCCACACACACACACACTCTCTCTCTCTCTAAGAAAATGGTGTTTTAGTTAGACCAAAGGGGGGTTATAAGGTTGAGAGGTACATGCGTCTTTTGGACCATTTTTAAAAAACTACCCGTTGAAGATTTCAGATGGCTGAAATTAAATTTCAGCCGATTGAAACCAAATTTGAAAATTTTCCCTTCTTTGGATTTTTCAGATAGTTGAGTTGTACATTTTAGACGGTTGAAACATACATGTGCTAAGAAAAATTTATATGCCATAACTAAGTATGAAATGCAATCATCCATGCATCCAATGCTTACACTATGTTAAATTCTATGCATTTATCGTGTGCACAAATTCAAAATGCATTATAATCCACCACACACTATGAACATGCATCAAAAGAAAACAACAAACAACAAAAGTCACAAAGACAATGCAAACCATACATTAAGTAAATAACTAACCTTCTTACATTACACAAATGGCCCACCTTCTTACAATCTGCACAATATAATAGTATAACACACAAATATTCAGGGAGAGAACCTTGTGAGGTCGTCCCTTTTGGATCATATCAAAAGTGTTTCACCTCAACATGTGCCACTATCCAATGTAAAGCCGCACATTTTTTTTTTTAATTTTTAATTTATATTGAAGTACAAAGTTTGTATTAATAATCAAAAGAGGTTAAAGCCCATATACATAAGACATATACATGCAAAAACAAAAACAAAAACAAAAACAAAGGTTGAATGGGGGGGGGGGGGGAAGCTCTAGAAACCCAAATCAAATTAGATCTAAAAAGAAGGGGTTCGCTAATCAGAAAATGGGAGGGTCAAAGAAAAAAAGAAGGATTTAATAGGAAACAACAATAAAGAAATAAAGAAACTCCAAAACCTCTTGTCAACATGAGAAGAATATATGAAGACACCTTTAGGATAAAAAAGTAGAGAGGAACGCTATTCCACTGCACAATCATTGAGGTCACAAATAAAATACCAAAAAATAGAATAATTTCAAAGATTAGCAATCATAGCATCCCTATCCCTAGCGTTGAAAGAGACAAGAGAACTAAATCTTAAGCAGAGGGTCGTGAATCCAATGACACTCAAAAAAAGGATTCTAGCACCATTTCCCACCATTAAGCCAATATGCTTGAAAAAAAGAGGATGATACTAAGTAACTAATTTCCAAAGAAAGCAATAAGTCTCCCTAAAACTTATTTAGAGTACCACCCAAAGTAATGCAAACCACATTTATTCAAGATAATTGAATGTTTAAGAGAGTCATGCTCCTTTTAGAATATCCATAACCATTTATCCACAAACGCAATGTTTCTAGCAATCACAATACCCAAAACCAAACCACCATTATCTTTATAACAACAAACATGCAGTGACCCACTTCACCAAATTGTCATTCTTCTTAGTTCTCATCCCCACGACCTAACCACAAGAAATCCTTTGCAACTTCTCAATTTCCTTAGCAGTATGTAATGAATTCTAAGGGAATACACATGAATATTGACCAAACCCGATAGAATAAGAGTAATCCCACCCTCTAAATTAAAGATATACCTTTTTTCTAGTTACCTAATCTAAAGCTCGACCTTTCCACAACAAGACTCCAAAGTCAATAATCCTAAAATTACCCACTCCTAAAGAAGCCCAAGGTACTTTATAGGCCACTTATACAAACCATACCCTAAAGTAGTAGCTAAAAAGAATTCTTTTGTGATCCACACTAATATTAGACTGATTGACAAAAGCGTGTAAAGTGTCAAAAATCATAAAATCCAAACATGAACAATGGTGGAGCTAGGATTTTGTCTTTATAGGGGCAACTAAGAAGTAAACACTCATTAATAATGTCAAATTTTCCACTAGCAAAATGACATGCTCGATGCCTTGCCTACATAAATTTCATAATTTTATAAATGTTCATCCAATATAAATAAATTTTGTTGATAAATTTGAAATTTAATTAAACAAATGCATCTTCTTTGTACCCATAGCTGATATCCTACAACTCTTAAATCATATATATTATAGAGAGACAGAGATGGAGAGAAGAGGGATATATATATGTATATATTTACATGTATATACATATATACACATACATGTATATATATATATATATCTATATATATATATATATATATATATACATGTATATATATATATATATATATATACATGTATATATATATATATATATATATACATGTATGTGTATATATGTGTGTGTGTCAGTGTGTATATATATAGGTTAATATCCTCTCTTTTTTTCTTTTCTTTTTTTATCTTTTTTAAAACTTTTTTAATGTATCCGAAAACATTTTAATATCGTAAAATAGTCCAAAGTTTTTTTTTTTTTTTTTTAATTTTTTTTTATAGGTAACATGATGGTGGTAATTTTATAAATTTTAAAATGATCCCAAAACTTATCATAATTTTGAACTCACCCCGAAAACTTTTATAATTGTCGTCCCCGTTAGCCCACACTAAATCCGCCCTTAAGCACAATGGGGTCAAAGTGGTTGAAAATAAAATAGCTAGGTGATGCAAAGTGTTTTCAAATGAAAATTGAGGGGGATAAATTGTAATTTTCTTATATAGATTTTCACCAACATGCCCAACATTTAGAAGCATAAAACCTAGTGGGTTTGTAATTATCTTGTAAATATTTTCCTTTAATTTGGTAACTATTTTACTGTCTATGATTACAATCTTGAATCTCTACCCATGTATCACTAAAAGTGAAAAAAGAAAAAAACCTCACAATCAATGTAAGCCCACATAAGATAAAACTTGATTTTACCCTAGACTTGCAAATAAAAAAGTTAGTAACTTATAAAATGAATAGTTGAAAAACGATAGTGGAAAAACCATTTTGTAGTTTTATCATTCCAAGGAAGAGGAAGAAGACTACTCAAAAATCATAAAAATGATAGTGGAAAAACCATTTTTTTCTCCAAAATGATGTGCAACCCCCCAATAATAATATACCCACTAACTCATAATAGTGGACTAAATAAATAAATGACATGATGGTAACAAAATCACATATAATAAATAATAATTTGAATCACACATTTTTTATTTCTTTTTTATAAAAAATACAACAATCCCCCACATGATTCAAATTATATAATAAAGTCTAAGAAACATGAGAATGCAATGTTGTATTTATCTTATGATGTGGACTAACATAGTCATTTATTGTACCTATTTTGTTTATGGGCCATAATGGGATGGGCCAACTATATTGTACACATGAGGAAAACCCTTACTGTCATCCTATATATAAATAACAATTAGCCCATTATGTTGTTACTATGTTATTGCTGAATTAGGGTTGAGAGTAGTTTATTTTCTTCTCCCAAAAACACACGTTCCTTTTGCAGCCATCATCATTGTGCTAACAAAGTTACAAAGCATCAATGGCAGGATCATCATCAAATCATAGAGGTATGTTTGATATCCTAATATATTACACATGTTGTGAATATAAAGAGAACATTTTATTGAATAGATTCTAACAATTGGTATCAGAGCCATACTCTTTTGTTTATGGCTGTGTTAGATTAAAACTTATTTATTGATTTATTTATGATGTTAAATTCGCTTCCGCAATGGTTGCTTATCTCATTGTTTTTTAATTTTTATTTGTTCCGTTTTTATGCTTTTTTTTTTTGGAACACTGTATTAGAGCCGAAAATTTCTTATAGCCTGAAAGTTGAAAGTGTATCTGTCGTTGTCTCTTTACACGTTTTCCCAAAGGACAAGGAATCCTTCTCTTTTAGGAATCCATGGAATTGAATGTTGGCATACATTCTTCCCAGTTATTAATTTTCATTAGCATTGTATGTTAAGTAGTATACTCTCTAGAAATAATAATTAATTGTATTAACCCCTATTTTTTATGGTTGAGGGGACCCACTTCATATATTGAATCCTTGAGTGGGATAACATTTATCCACATGAAAGGTTAATGCTTAGCAATTTTGGCTTTTCTACTGTGTGTATTTTCCAAGGTCTTTAATGACCAATTTCTTGGTTAGCTAATTAGATAATGTATATAGGTACACATGGTCAATTTTCAGGATCTTTAGTCACTAATGCATTTTGAATGTGCATTGTCAAAACTTTCTATTGAAATAATTTTATGATAAATAGAGAAATTGATGTGTTATATATATTACATACTCTCCTTTATGATAATATTGAACCTTAAATATTTTTTTTTTTCATTTTTGGTTTGATGTAGGAGGTATTGTCTTATTCTGAAAAAACTATAATTTTGAGTGGTTATGTATCTACCCATCGTAGGACTAATCATGATAATTTTTTTTTTTTTTTGGGAAATTTTTTGAAATAAATCTTGATTGTTATTTCATAAATTGAAATTATACTAAGATCTATACGGGAAATGGATTCACCCTCTCTGTGAGTCATTACTTGGTAGGATGCTTAAGATGATAAAAAGAATGATTAAGTACATTGTACTTGGTGATTGAATTATATCCTGTCAACAGTGGGTCATCTTAAGTCATTGTGTTTAATTGTTTTGCTTTATCATACGTAGGAGTCCATTGTGTATGGCGGACTCTAGCATACGATTAAGATGAAAATCTTATTTCTTTGTTATTCAATAAATTAGGATATTTATGAGTGCATGTTTTGGTTTTCACATGCATAATAAATGTTATTGTAATGTCCTCTGGCAATCCTGGTCTATCTCTCCAATTATCTGCTATCAAGACACTAACAAAGACCAATTGTAAAGATTAATATGAGTCTCTCACTATCAATTTGGCAATTATGAATCTAAACTTAGTTTTGAGGGTTGAGGCACCTACTAAACCTATTGTTGAAAGTTCTACTGAGATTAAATCCTATTATGAGCATTGGGAGCATTCTAATAGGACTTATCTTATGATCATGAAGTATATCATTGATAAGTCTATTAGGTAGAGCATAGCCCATACTGATAACGCTAAGGCTTTTCTGTATGCTGTTGGGAAGAAATTTACCAAATTTGACAAGGTAGAAAAGGGAACTCTCATGAAGTTACTTATTACCACTAATTATGATGGTGTTAGTGGAGTTAGTGAACACATCATGAAGCTCACTCATTTCTTCAATAAGTTGAGGGATACATAGAACAAAATGTCACGATATATCGTTGAAATATCGCGATATATCGTCATATCGAAGGTAGACGATACGATATGCTGTTGTGATATTGAAGGATTTTGAAAAAAACTCAATTTCGAACGATATCGTCGATATATCGATTTCTTTAAATTTCGTCTGATTTCTTTGATTTATCATGGAGATTTTGTGGATATATCATCGATATATCGACATATCGACCCTTAGAAGAATATTGCTTTTCCAGATTGTTGATCAGCCTTTTGTTTGGCTCTTTGATTGCTTTTCTTCCATTATTAGTCCTTCCTTTCATATGATAATGTGAAACACAACCCTCCTTCACTGCCAGCGTTCCTTCACTGCCTCCATTATTGCTTTTCTTTAGCTCTTTGCTTTTTTCCTTTAGTGCTCTGTTGTTGGTTGATTTTTTTGGCAAAGTTCTATTCTTCTTCAATCTTTCTTTGCTTTTTTCCCTTTGTGCTCTGCTGCTAGTTGATTTTTTTGGCAAAGTTCAATCCTTCTTTAATCTTTCTTTGCTTTTTTCCCTTAGTGCTCTGCTGCTGATTGAATTTGTTGGCAAAGTTCAGTCCTTCCCACCCCAAACTGACAGTATTTTTGTCACTCACAGCCTTCCTACTCCTTCACGTGAATGAAAATTATGAAAGTAATAAAAGAAATAACTCAATAAGTGGCTGTTTCTTTTGCTGTTGAATGGTCAAGTGAAAATGTGAAAGAACCCTCCCACCAGCTGTAGCATGCCTTTTTTTTCAAAATAATTGTCCTTTCCTCACAGCTTCACTCCTTCACATGAAAGATGAGTTGCTGCCTGCTGGGTCATCACTTCATTCCCACTATAAGTGAAGTGAAGTTATGATTTATAAAGAAAGAAGGAGGCAAGGAGCAAAGAAGGAGTTGAGAGAAATCAAAAGAAGCTGAGAAGATCAAAAGAAGTAGAGAAGAAAGAAAGTAGCAGACTAGCAGGCAACATCAAACAGGCAATGCATTAAACCATTAATTGAAGACTTAAAGGTTATATAATTTATATTATGTTCATTACTTAATTTATACAATTGTACACTTCTAACAAATGTGCCTAACGAACTTTGTTGCTCTTTCTATAATCCCTTAGACAGTAATAAATTTATAATCCCTTAGACAGTAATTCATAAATCATAAATCATAAATTCTTATTATTTCAATTATTATTTATATAGTTAACAAGTGTTCAAATTAATTTGTCTATGAAATAATAATGGTTAGTAAGCTATTAGCTCGTCCAAATTAATTTATTATTATACACGTACTGATTATACAACTTTTACATTCCTAACAACTTGATCATGATGTGGGACCTTCTGGTTGGTGAATGAGTTATTTATTTATTTATTTTTATTTTAAAGAAAAAACTAACATGGCACTATGTTAAAGATTAATGAATGACATCTGTCAGTCAAGGAAAACCAAACCTACAGTAGGATTACATATATATATATATAGTTATACTTAATTACTTATACACTTATATAGTTATATACAATTATGAGATTTGTCTTAAAGTTATAAATTTATAATCCCTTAAACAATAATTCATAAATCATAATTCATAATTTCTTATTATTACAATTATTATATAGTTAATTAGTTATATCATTATATAGTTATATAGTTATATGTTTTACAAGTGTTCAAATTAATTTGTCTATGAAATAATAATGGTTAGTAAGCTATTAGCTCGTCCAAATTAATTTATTCTTATGCACGTACTGATTATACAACTTATACTTAATTACTTATACACTTATATAGACATAGTTATATACAATTATGGGATTTGTCTTAAAGTAATAAATTTATAATCCCTTAGACAGTAATTCATAAATCATAATTCATAATTTCTTATTATTTCAATTATTGTATAGTTAATTAGTTATATCATTATATAGTTATATACTTATATGTTTTACAAGTGTTCAAATTAATTTGTCTACGAAATAATAATGGTTAGTAAGCTATTAGCTCGTCCAAATTAATTTATTCTTATACACGTACTGATTATACAACTTATATTTAATTACTTATACACTTATATAGTTATATAGTTATTTACAATTATGAGATTTGCAGTTGTATACTTTTAGCAAAAGATGGCAGGAGTGAAAAATGTTGATCCTGTATAGGAACATAGGAGTCGTATAGAGGGTACAGTAGGTGGTATCCAATGTAAGTATTGTTAGAAGACATGGAAGAGTGGTGGGGTGACGCAGCTTAAGTACCTGATCGTGTCAAAATCAATTACCCGTAAGATGCAAAAATTTGTATATAGTGGTAGTACGGGTGTCGTACCACAGGGACTGTACTGGGATTATTTTAATTTTGAAAACTGAATACTAAAATAATTCACAAAGATGATTTTTGTAGTTTTGAACTCTATATAATGCAAGCAAAATAAATTTATATTTTCTTCAAGAAAGGAAATACTTAGAGTCTCGAATCCACCACTAATCTTGTATAAAAATGCACTTATTGTAACGTGTTTCAAAAAATTATTATTTGGTATGAGCAAGACTCATTGTAGCTACAAGCCCAATGACATCATCAAGAAAGATTCATATATTTGTAAATTAGGCATAACTCATCAAAGATATAGCATGAACCGTCTCACCTACTCTACTCTAAACTAATTTGTGAGCACGACTCATCTTGTCTAAGCATGAATCATCTTAATCTCCAAATATATGTACAGTGAAAACCATTGCATAACCATTGTATTTAAAATCACAGAAATTAAACACAATTTGAGATAAAAACACTAAAACCAATTGTATCAATAATACAATCCTCCTAGTTATGCAATCCTCATACACAAATAATCAAATTAACAACACAATACAATAAAATACACCATACTTGATTAGGGCTTCATCTCCCCCCTAAGACAAAGATTAGTTGGCCATGTAGATAACCAAGAACTAGTCTCTCCCCTTTTGCCACCTTTGTACCTCCTCCTCTTTTTCTCTCCTTTTCTTCCCTTTGTTATGTGAATTCCCTTGGTATTTATAGGAGATGGGGGAAGGATCCAGCTGATCCAACAAGTCAAAAGCAATGCCCACTTTCTTTGAATTCTTGGTTGCCCATGTTCTCACTTTGACAAATGCTGCCAGATTCAGATTTTTGCAAATAAGTCCACTTCCAGCTCATTTTTGACTTGGAAGGCGTTTGAATCAGGAAATTCCATAAACTAAACAATTGTAGCTCTTTAAGTCCTCTTTCCAGAGCCACAAATTTCACCCAAATCGGATATGGGAATCACAAGTTATGGCCAGATTACCAAAACTTGGTCAATCTGTCCAGATTTGCTGCTGATTTTGGGATCATGAATTTCTTTGCCTAACTTTGAATTTCAGCTGCTCAAATCTTCAAAATTGTTGACCCAACTCTTGTTGCAGCTCCATGAAATTTTAGGTAGGTGAGAAACCCATTTCAAGTTGTATTTATTAGCTTAAGTAGTCCTGATTGTCATCTTTTCTGATATAAACTCTACAGCCCTGCAATAAATCAAGAACACTTTAAACACACAAAATTAAATATAATAAAATAACTAGAAAATATAAATTAGGGAGTAATTTCAATGAATATTTTGTGCTTATCAGTACCATTTATTGGAGTCAAATCCAAAAAATAATATAGCACCTTACAACAATGTGCCTCCAGAAGTGAAAGATGAGAGTTGACTAATACAATGCTTGAGGTCTTCCAAAAGTTGGAACCAACCTCCGATAGGGGTGGAGAGATTGGAAATGAGGTAACACTGCAAAACTAACCATCAAAGTTTATATTTTAATATTTATCCCATTTAATCACTGATGAAAAATTTGCACTTGTAGATTATAATGTTTCGAGAGTGAGGGGTAGATTTGGAGAGAAACATGCAATTGCATCAAGAGAAAGCATGACAATTGGTGTGTATAGAACTATAGACTACTAACAAATTTGTTAACTTATAAATTTTAAAGTTGTAAATATAAAATTAATAGTTTCATTTTATTATGGGCAGTTGACTGGTGGGATATGTATGCGGTTTCTGCTCCAACATTGAGGACATTGGCAATGAAGATATTGTCACAAACATGCTCCTCTTCAGCTTGTGAAAGGAACTGGAGCTCGTTTTCCTTAATACATACAAAGCAATGCAATCGATTAACGTACGAGAGGCTTGAAAAGCTAGTACTTTGTTATTACAATATGAGGCTGAGGTCAAAGATATGGAAGCTGAGATGGACAATACGGCAGAGTTAGAGCCCTTAAATCTGCTTGATATATTAGTATAGGAGAGGAGAATGAGAATCCTCTTTACGAGTGGATTAGGCCCTCACATATGGATGGGCTAAATGGTGAACCTGATCCAAAGGTGGCAAAAGAAACTCAAAACCTCAGGTTTGACGTCGACAGAGTTATAGCTGAGGAAGTTTTATCAAGCGAGGATGCAATGAGAACAGACTCGGTGCATTCTAAGTCTTCTGACTCTTCTGACACCAATACTGGAGGTAGGGATAGTGATGGAAATGATGATGGGGACAATGATGGAGGAAGGGGCGGAGATTATGGACCTAGAACTAGTCCGAGGCCATTATTGAGTCCTTTTACTTGTGAAGCGGATTTCACACATATGACATAGGATGAGGACTATGGCTCTAGGAGAGTAGGGCTAGGTATTGGGGCAATAGGCAAACATTATTCGAGGAAAAAATGGGGACAAACCACAAGCAACCAACAAAATGTAGATTCCCTTTCCTCAAACTTTGAGTCTATGAGTATGGGATCAGAGCAAAGTCATTTTGGATATAGAACAGACTCAAGCCAAGATACCTATCCCTATCATAACCCATATAGGATGGCCCAATATAACACCAATCCCTAAGGGGCATATATCCATAGCCAACAATATCCATATAATCAACCTCCTAGTTATATGCCCAATCCATATTCAATGTATCCATTAGTCCCACCAGATACAAATCTAATCCCAAGATTTTCAACGTCACCAGATTGGGTGTCAAATGAAACTGCACCTCCTGAGACTGGTCAACCAGATTTATCGCCACTTGGAATCCTATAACATTGTTCTACTGAAGAATATGATCGTCATTTACAGAATTTCCTACTGAATTATACTAATTTTATGACGTGGCCAAACTATTGTAGTAATATTACCACTATGGAGAGGCAGTATAAGGATAGGAATGATGATTTTGAACTACCAAGGAACTCCATGCGGTACTAAACTACTCATGTAACTATGTAAGTATGTAAGTGTTTATTGTGTAAATGATAAATATTTGCAAATTTTAATCTCATATGACATTTGAATGTTAAATTTGCATAAATTTCTAATTTTCACATGTTTATTTTCTCCTTGTATCACACTGTTTATACCTTACACAACACATACTTGTGTTATACACATTTAAATTGCAATATTTTGATGATAGATTGTGTGTTAAGAGTCTAAATCATTGTTTCCCAGAGTTTCAATAAAAATATCCATGTTTTAATCACAATATCCGCAATATCTTCAAAATGATATCGATATTGTCGATATATCCAACGATATATCCGATATATCCACATTTTTTGATCCTCGATATATCCATCGATATCAATATTAAAGTCCTTGAAGGGATATGAAAGTTGAGTTGGTAGATAGTTTTCTTGTGTGGCAAGTGCGTGAATTTTTGCCATCTCAATTCGATGCACTCAAGACAACCTATAACGCTCAGAAGGAAGAGTGGACCTTGAGTGAAATGACTGCTATTGTCACCCAAGAAGAAGAAGCAATGAAGAAGGGAAAATCTCAGAGTACTTTTATGGTAACTCATGCTGGAGGAAACTCAAAAAACAATTTTTCTAAGGGTGGTAGTAGCAATAAGGCATATAACAAGAAGAATTCTGGGAGGCATCCTCAACAGGCCAATTCAGGCACTTCACCTGGGCCTAAGACAGAAGGTTTCAAATGGAAGTGCAACTTTTGTCATGTGGTTGGGCACAATAAGGCAGATTGCAGGAAGTTTATGGCTTTATTAGAAAAGAAAGGTACACCTTTGATATTAGTGTGCTTTGAATCTAATCTAGTTGATGTGCCCTCTGATACTTGGTGGCTTAACACTAGTACCACCATTCATATTACCAATTCTCTGTAGGAATTAAGAAGCAACAGAAAGCCAAGTAAAAGAAAGTTAGTGGTAAACGTAGGAAACAATATGAAGGTTAGAGTTGAAGACAATGGTGTAGTGAAACTTTTTTTGGCCTTTGGACATGTGTTAGATTTGATAAATGTTGCTTATATACCTTCCATTAGGAGAAACCTTATATCTGCTTCTATTTTGGACAAATATGGTTATAGTTTTCTCTTTGGAAATGAAAAGGTTATTTAATATTATGATTCTGTTGTAGTTGGCTCTAGCACATTGTGTGATGGTTTATATAGAATTGATTTGTGTCCTACTTTACCTCATTGTTTCCATAGTACTCCTATTGTGAATTCTGTAATTGGTTCTAAACGTGGGAGGATCAATGAAAAATCTTCTATATTATGGCACAAATGATTGGGTCACATTTCTAGATAGAGAATGGAGAGGTTGATTAATGATGGTATCCTTAATAATCTAGATTTTTCTGATTTTGAGACTTGTATTAATTGTATTAAAGGGAAACTTACTGCTAAAACTAAGAGGCAAAAGGTTGGTAGGAGTCCAGATGTTCTAGAGCTGATATATACTAACATATGTGGTCCACTTACTCCTGCTGCTTTGGGGAATTATAAGTACTTCATCATCTTTATTGATGACCATTCCCATTATAGTTATGTTGAGCTCATTCGTGAAAAGTCTGACTCTTTAGAAGCTTTTAAAGTATTCAAGGTTGCTATAGAGCTTCAAAATAGTAAGAAAATTAAAGTGGTTAGATCAGATTGAAGTGGTGAGTATTATAGGAGGTATACTGAAATTGGGAATCCTAGACCTTTTGCTAAATTCCTTCAAGAATGTGGTATTGAAGCTCAATATACAATTCCTAGAACTCCTGAACAAGCTAGGATTGCAGAAAGGAGGAACTGCACTCTTATGGACATGGTGAGATGTATGCTTAGTCACTCGTTCTTACCTGAATTTTTATAGGGTGAGGCTTTGAAGATTGCCACCTACATTTTGAATCAGGTGCCAACCAAGTCAGTTTCCAAAACCCCTTATGAGTTGTGGTCAGGGAAGAGGCCTAGTTTGCACCATTTTCATGTTTGGGGTTGTAAGGCAAAAGTAAGGCTTTATAATCCGCAGTTGAAGAAATTTGACCTTAAAACTGTCAATGGATACTTTATAGGCTATTGCATAGGATCAAGAGGCTCTAGATTCTACTGCCCTTCTCATGTTACTAAAATCATTGAGTCAGATCATGCTATTTTCTTTGAGGATGATACTGATGTTGATATTCTTTTACCACGCCAAATTACTCTTAAGGAGGAACATGTTGTTTTTCCTATTCCTACTGTTTCACCATCAGTGATTGCACCACCACCACCACCACTAGTGGAGCAACCTGTTGTTATTGCTTAAGAACGTGGTGAACCTATTGTAGAGCCTATTGAACTTACTGTTGATGAGGAGATGACTTGTAACACCCCAAAAATTATATACAATAAACACGTACAATTTTTATGAGCTCCGTACAAATAAACCTTTTTAAAAATAAATTCCCTTTGAAAATACAGAGTATTGCGCAGCTACAGCTAGCGATGTTTAACCCAAAACTCATCAATATAAATTGGCCAACCAAATGAATAAAATTACACTAGCTTTAAATAAAAATAAATGTACACAATAGTCTCTCCAAATCTCGACCCCAATTCTGTTACGTGCCTCCAACAGTGATCACCTGAAAATATATGGGGGTGAGCAAACAACAGTCCAGTAGGAAATCCAATTCTTATACAATAAATAATGTTTCAAATATCACATGCAAGCATTTATATATTCAAAATTATATATAAATCAAATAATATGAACTCCAAATCATAAATCTCAAATATAATCCAACTATCAATAAAATAAACTATCATAATCCATGACATCAAATAATATCACCATCAAATATACGGATCAAAATACTCATTATTTACTGTACAAGAATTAAACCCCCTTTCTAAAAAATGAGTGAATAAAATGAAAAACCACAACTGTAGACGCGTAGATTGGCTCAAGAAATATAAAATCCATACTGATAGGAGTTAAATTGGAGCTCCTATGCTCCGGCCAGTAACCGCTGACCCACTGCCTCTCTCGACTTCTCCCTGCTCCTTCCTTTTTCTCCTTCTCTTCTAATTTCTTTCCTTCTCTTTTTATTTCTTATCTCGTTCTCTTTTTCTCCCTTCTTTCTCATGTCCCTATCTCACTTTCTCTTTCTTTTTTATATTTTCTTCTTTTCTTTCTTCTACACCTAACGCCACTTTTTTTCTTCTTTTTTTTTTCTTTTCTTCTTTTGACTTTTCTTTCCTCCTTATATATATATATATATATATCATCTTCTCCACCCAAAGCAATTCAATGCAATGTCTCCCAACATCCAACTGACTTCATCTTCATTCTCTATATAAAATATTTAAATTTATCACCCTATGTACAATTCCATCGAATATACATGTAAAATAAATCAATAAATACTTGGGGTATTTCATTCCACCACCCTTAAAATAAATTTCGTCCTCGAAATTTGAATAACCTGAAATCAAATTCCTTATACTGTTATACCACTACGCTTCCATTGCAAAACTCTGATTTTAAAAGAGCTCATAAACAAAATAAAAATTTTCCATTCTCAAGAAAAATAATTTTCTGAAACAGTAAGGTATTGTATTTTCTCATCAATAATTTCAAATAAATCACAGTACCTCACATGGTACTAACTCAACTATACTATCTCATATAAAACAATACCTTCATTTTTCCTAAATCTTAGACTTGTCCGCTTCTGATGTGAAATATGTGACTCATCTCTCAGCCTCACCCTCACCTTTGAGCCTATTGGGACTGTTGGGACTGTTGGTTCTCTCAACTTCACCCTTACCCTCACCCTCACCCTCACCCTCACCCAACTTGGGCCTATTGGGACTTTTGGTCCTATTGGGACTATTTTCACATCATCTCCCATTCAGAAGTCAGAGTCGTCCTTAACTCTGATACCAAATAAATGTAATACCCTAAGTATTTATTGATTTATTTTATGTGTATATTCGGTGGAATTGTACACAGGGTGATAAATTTAAATATTTTATATAGAGAATGAAGATGAGGTCAGTTGGATGTTAGGAGACATTGCATTAAATTGCTTTGGGTAAAGAAGATGATTAATTGTAATATATATAAATAAAGAGGAAAGAAAAGTCAAAAGAAGAAAAAAAAAATGGCGTTAGGTGTAGAAGAAAGAAAAGAAGAAAATATAAGGAAGAAAGAGAAAGTGAGATAGGGACGTGAGAAAGAAGGGAGAAAAAGAGAAGGAGAGAAGAAATAAAAAGAGAAGGAAAGAAATAAGAAGAGAAGGAGAAAGAAGAAGTAGCAGGGAAAAATCGAGAAAGTCAGTGGGTCGGCAGTTACTGGCCGAAGCATAGGAGCTCCAATTCGACTCTTGTCAATATGGATTTTATATTTCTTGAGCCGATCTACGCGTCCACAGTTGTGATTTTCATTTTATTCACTCATTCTTGAGGTAGGGGTTTAATTATTGTACAGTAAATGATGAGTATTTTGATCCGTATATTTGATGTCATGCATTATGATAGTTGATTTTATTAACAGTTGGATTATGTTTGAGATTTATGATTTGGAGTTCATATTATTTGATTTATATATTATTTTGAATATATAAATGCTTGCATGTGATATTTGAAACATTATTTATTGTATAAGAATTGGATTTCCTACTGGGCTGTTGTTTGCTCACCCCAATATATTTTCAGGTGATCATTGTTGGAGGCACGTAATAGAATTGGGGTCGAGATTTTGAGAGACTATTGTGTACATTTATTTTTATTTAAAGCTGATGTAATTTTATTCATTTGGTTGGCCAATGTATATTGATGAGTTTTGGATTAACTATCGCTAGCCGCAATTGTGCAATACTCTGTATTTTCAAAGAGAATTTATTTTTGAAAAGGTTTATTTGTACGGAGCTTATAAAAATTGTACGTGTTTACTGTATATAATTTTTGGGGTGTTACGTGACTGATGATAATAATTTAAGGAGATCATAGAGGACTCATAGGTCTACAATTTTTGATGACTATATAGTCTATTTGCAGGAGCATGAATTTGATGTTGGAATGTCTTCTGATCCAGCTATTTTTCAGGAGGCCATTAATAATCCAAATTCTTCATCTTGGATGGATGCCATGCATGATGAGATGTTATCCATGGATTGTAATAAGGTATGGGATTTGGTTGAATTGCCAGATGGTCATAAGCCAATTGGTTGTAAATGGGTTTTTAAAACTAAACATGATTCTAATGGTCTAATTGAAAGGTATAAGGCAAGACTTGTGGCTAAGGGCTTCAGCCAAAGAGAGGGCATTGATTATAGAGACATTTTTTCACCTGTTTCTACCAAAGACTCTTTTGGATCATCATGGCTTTAGTAACTCATTATAATTTGGAGTTACATCAAATGGATGTTAAAACAGCATTTCTTAATGGGAATCTATCTGAAGATGTATACATGATGCAACCGGATGGTTTTCAAGTGACTGGGAAAGAACACATGGTGTGTAAACTTAAAAAATCCATTTATGGATTTAAGCAGGCATCAAGACAGTGGTATTTGAAATTTAATGAGATTGTCACCTCTTGTGCTTTTAAAGGGTATGTTGTTGATTAATGCATATAATTAAAGGTTAGTGGGATATATTGCTTGTTTCCAATAATATTGATATATTACTTGTTTCCAATAATATTGAGCTGTTGATTGAGACAAAGCATATGTTGTCCTCTCATTTTGACATAAAGGATCTTAGTGAAGCCTTTTATGTATTGGGTATACAGATTCTTCGTGACAGACCTAATGGTGCTCTTGGGTTATCTCAAAAAACCTATATTGAGTGTTTTCTAAGAAGATTTAATATGCAGTCTTGTTCTTCTAGAAAAGCACCTATTGTGAATGGTGACAAATTCTTTAAGTCTCAATGCCCATAAAATGATCTCGAGAGAGCTCAAATGCAAGATAAGCCATATGTGTCAGTTGTGGGTAGTTTGATGTATGCTCAAGTATGTACACACCCTGATATTGCTTTTGTTGTTGGTGCACTTGGCAGATACTTGAGTGATCCTAGTTTGAGTCACTAGAAAGTAATAAAGAAAGTACTACTGTACATGCAACGCACTAAAAATTTTGTATTGACGTATCAATGATCTGACATTCTTGATATAGTCAGGTATTCAGATGCTAATTTTTTAGGTTGCACAGATGACTTTAGATCCACTTCTAATTATATATTTATGATGGCAAGAGGAGCTATTTTATGGAAAAGTGTTAAGCAGACACTTACAGCTGCCTCAACTATGGAGGTAGAGTATATAGCATGTTATGGGGCTACATGTCAGGTTATGTGGTTGCGGAATTTTATCTCAAGGCTGGGTATTGTAGATTCCATTTTGAGGCCACTAAAGATATATTGTGATAATTCTGCAGCAGTTTCTTTCTCTCGGAACGTTAGGAGTACTACACGTTCTAAGCATATTGATATCAAATATTTCTTTGTGAGAGAGAAAGTTGCTGAATCTTATATTTGCATTGAGCACATTTCCACAGAACACATGTTGGCTGTTCCACTAACTAAAGGTTTAGCTCCAAAAGTTTTTTAGGGGCATGTGACTCATATGGGATTATTGGAGTCTTCTATTGTATTTAGTTAGTAGGAGTTCTGTGTGTTACTGTTATGTGCTCATTGTGAGTTATTTTTGTGTTGCCATATGCTATTGTGCACACATTTTTTGGTTCCTTACGACATTATTGATTTGTGATTCGAGACAATCAGATTTAGTCTCAATGGGCTTCTTATGGAAATAATTATGTTGATCACATTTTTGTGTTATTTCTTACATTATAATTGTTTTTAGCAATTTACGTCACGTGGGTGTAAGTGCTTGGTTATGTGTTATGCATCCTGTCGATGTATTATTTACATAACTAGGTGTTTGCAAACACATTTTGGACTAAGCTATTGTTTAGGTACTTAATCACTTTTGAAATTTTGTGATTGAATGACTTATGTTGTCTAAGTGGGAGATTGTTATATTTATCTTATGATGTGGACTAACAAAGTCATTTATTGTACCTATTTTGTTTATGGGCTCATAATGGGATGGGCCAACTATATTGTACATATGGGGAAAACCCCTACTCTCATCCTATATATAAATAACAATTGGCTCATTATGTTGTTATTATGTTGTTACTGAATTAGGGTTGAGAGTAGTTCTTTTTCCTCTCTGAAAAACACACGTTCCTTTTGCAGCCATCATCATTGTACTAACAAAGTTACAAAGCATTAATGGCAAGATCATCATCAAATCATGGAGGTATCTTTGATATCCTAATATATTACACATGCTGTGAATATAAAGAGAACATCTTATTAAATAGATTCTAACATGCAATGCATCGGTAGTGGTGTTTTTTGGATTATGAACCATACCTAGGATATGTGAGTGTGACCTACATAAATATGGTGAAATTATAAGTTTCTATGAACCAAAATTTCTTCTTATAGATAAGTTGACTCACAAACCGCATATTATTCTCGAAATTTGAGATGTTCTAATCGGGGTGGCACGAATAGGCCATACACCATACCTGGATATTCATAAATGCTCTAGAGAATCTGCCTAATCTCTTATAGGAAGCAGCCCCACTTCCACACCCATATTGGTGGATCCATCAAGTGTGCACTACAACTAAATACACTACCCAAATGAGGCTATGAAATCCATTAAGAATTAAAATCCAACCTTAAACATTACAATTTGCACTATTTACACCATAAAAAGGGATACTAAAAATATATTATATAAATGATAGTGCACTCCAAGTCAACCAGTAACTTGTTATTACCCATATGAACCTATTTCCTGAAATCTCTATTCACATAGGTTGGGTTATCATTACTATTAACCCTTATTACAGGCAAAAGTTCCATTCCCCTCGATGTAATATTCACTAATAAGTGAATTAGTCAAAAGTTTAATAATTCTCATCTCTAATTCTCTAAGCAACTATTATTTAATCTTGTGTTTTTAGACATTTATCTTATCCCATAAAATTATTTGTTCGAGCCAATAAATTTTAAATAAACACAAGTCTCATTCATAAATATATAAATGTTAAGATTTTTATCTTCATACTCTCAAATCTTTCTGCAAGTCAAGTCATCAATTTAAAACTCCAAAATGGATAATGAAACATATAATTTTGGATAATTCTAAGGCACCATATCATATAGGTAATATAGGTCCACACATGGATTTCTTCTCATTTGAATCAAAGATTTAATCACCATCATCATCATTATCCATAAGTGATATAAGAAATCCAAAAAATTGATAACAACTAAAAAATTTAAGTACACACATCACTTTAAGAAATTTCAGGTAAATATAATTCTCAAAAAGGATATTCAATTTATAAATTTATTATTTATGAATCATCGATTCACTTCACATCATTATATCATCAAAGATATAAATAAAAATATACCATACAATACCCATAAATTTTTAAAAATCATCATCGTGATTTCTTTAATTCCCAAAATATAATTACTTTGGTCAGCACAAAAATATAAACAAGTATATATATGACCATAAATAAAAACATCTCATTAATCACAAAATAAAATGGTTATTCTCAAAATCATTAATAATTCAAATATGATATTCTCTCAATATATTACATATAATTTTAATAAGTCTGAACTAACCCCATTTTTACAAATTAAAATAATAAAACTCATTTTATCTCTTCTATTAATAAGAGACCAACATAGCAACATATAATATATTAAAAAAATTCAATAATCTGTGAATTCAAAAAATATACATCCTCACATAAAATATATTTCAGAAAGATGTGTCATCACAATTTAATATATAATGTTTGTTTACCAATCTCAATGTAATGTTAGCATTCAGATAAACAGCATATGACATAAAAATATAGTCATATTTTTACATAAAATGTATTTCTCAATACATTGACGTACCAATATTTATAAATAAATAAATTTATTGAACTCAATATTGTCAACCCCCACAGTTGAACATACAAGTATGTTTTTATCATTTTAAAATAATTCTCATCATTTAAATTACTATATAAATAAGCATGTAAATTCAAAATAAAATTTAACATGACTCTCAATTATCAACTATTTATCGTCAAATTATGTTTTTCACTATGTGAAAGAATAATACTCAAATAAAACATTCAAGTTATATACGCATTTCTTGATGTCAATAACATAATCATTCAACCCATATTTAAAATGATAAGATTTATAAACATCATGCTCTTCCTCATAAGAATTATTTATATTGCTTTAGAACATATGTTATCAAAATCATAAATTAATTTATACACATAAATTAATAATATCATGTGTCATAATTAAATTCAATTAATTTAGTTTTGACTAACAAGATATATGAATTTAAACTAATCTCTTTAAACATGATAAATGAAAGGTTAGTGACATATATTCACTTCAATCACCTTTAAGGTTAAAATATCAATCAAATAAATAATTAAGAAATATGATTCTAGCAATCAAACAGTCATGAAAATTTAATCCAATAGTCAAATATTAAATTTCTAACGGCTATAAAAATTTAATAGTCAATTGGTTACAAAATTAATCATATAATCAATGCCTACTTATGATTCTTATGCTAAAAATTGAATCAAATTTAAATAATAATTTAAGTTTTGTAACCAAATCACATAATTAATTGACTAGTAATAATCAAACCTTATTGCTGAAAATTAAATCAAATTTAATTAATATCATAACCTCTGTAACCGAATATAACAATTAACTCTGTTAGATTCAATAATAGAAATAAATAAAATCATATTACTCTTTGTATTTTAAAATAAGAATATAATAATCTCATGTATGTATCATTTTTACAATTCAATATGAAAATAATTTCCTGCAAATTCAAGCATATAAAAAAATGATATAATTTTAACATCATAAATAAAATAATATGCTTGATCAAAATTTTCAAATTTCACATGTGAATAGGATACATTCATTTGTGCAATTTAACTAAAATAGATTGATATCGGAAAAATCTTATAATTTCGTAATTCTCAATGCAAGAATATCACTAAATGAATATATAATCGAGACATATAATCTAAACAAAATATTTTTTATTTGCTTTAACAATCATAATTATTATCTAGACATCATTGTGAAATTCAATTCATATGTATACGTTCTCCAAATACAACACCAATTTTATTTTTTATTTTTTATTTTTCTCTCATTGAAGACTAATCACTATAACATTTTTTCATATCAAATCAGAAAATTCAGATTTATATTGATGTAGTAGAAGACACATATCCATTCTAACAAATAATTATATTACAATTTAAGTAATAAGGATTAACAAATAATAATCCATATTTAATTAGAACAATGATATATTTTGTTATTCTCTTCTCATCAATAAGAAAATTAATATATTACTAATTACAAAGATAAAATAATCATCATAGTATGTACTCCTGCATGAATCATACAAATTAAATCATCATTTTTTCTAAATATTTAAGATTGTACATGTCACGACCCGAAAATAGGCTATGACGTGTCAATAGAAATAAGCATGAATAAAATGAAGTTCAAGGATGGTTTATAATAAAAAAAATTATAGCCTTATAAAATATTTTTTTAGAAAATCTGGCATAGCCTTGTTTGAAAATAGGACATACCAAGTTCTTGACAATTAAACCTGTTCAATTTAAAATAAAAATCATTCAACTATCCACAACAGATAAATAAAATATGCTCGCATATTAGTTCCCATAGAATTCTATTGTTAATACAAGCAGGATATAATACAATAAGTCTGTATAAATAATATACAAGCCATAAAAATTGTAAAATGCATCCGCATAACATCCATAATGCAATTCTTGTGCTAAGCCCGATGTGATGCATCCTCATAAGAGTCATCCTTACTTTGCTCAAAGTCTGCAAAGGGTTTTTAAAATAGATGTGAGTATAAACTCAGTAGATACATTTTTCAAAAGTTGTATATTGAGGTTTTAAAACCATTATGAACAATTAAATAAAATGAGATAATAAAGGGTTGCATATCACAATTTTTAAAATAGGTACGGGAGAATATGAAAATCAACTTTAACATAAATCCACCATTTTTGGCAATCCATATCATCAGTCTTTTAAATTGAATAATCCTCCCCAGGTCATGCAGGGTCCTCACGCACAAAAATGAGAGGAAACACTATGGATCCCTATATGGGTCCAGAAAGTAACCTCATTTTAAGGAAACAATATAAATCTTACATGGATCCAGAAAGTAACCTCATTTTGGGAACACTACGGTCGTTAAGATTGGAAAGTACCCCTTATTATCACATCCATTTACATATTAGTCTCCCAAAACCATTTTATTTATAATGGTAGAAAAATGGGTTTTCAACACTTATATAAAAGTGACCCCTAAATAATCAATTGCAAGGATCTAACAAATAAGTTTTCAAAATCAACCCATTATACCCTAAATTATGTGAAGGTATGTATAACAACACAAATATAGCTAAATAGGGTATAAAACAAAACCCTATTTTCCCAAATATATGAATTTTTAAGAAATTCAAACCCCAATCTCATGTAAACATGTATTATATCATGTAAACATGCAAAAACCCATGACAATATACCAAATCATACATACAATGATTTACAACCATGAAAAATGCACATACCTCTCAAATGGTAGCTAGAAACGTGAATCTAAGGGTGCACACGCGTAGATCAGGGTAGAAATCGCAATATCCAAGCGTTGCAGGGTAGGATCCGAGTTCTCGTGATGACGCTCCTCACTGTCGAGCTCCACTTTCTCTCCTTCTTGTTTCTCTCTCTCTCTCTCTCCTCTCTTCCCGTTTCTCCTGAAAATGGGTAAGAAACCCATTAGGAATGGGTTTAATAAGGGAAAGAGGGGGTAAAATCGTCAAATAACCTTTTTTAAAAATTGTCTGCCGACAGTTTCAAACGTCTGAAACTAAACCTCAAAATCATCATTCTCTAAAATTTCTAGACATCTGAATTGCAACTTTCAGACGTCTGAAATACCACTTTCAAACGTCTGAAAGTGAGTTTCAGATGTCTGAAACATTTAGACAGCTGAAACTGGTCATCAGTCAGGCACTTCTCCCATCAGCACAGACCTCAACCTTCTTTTCATTAAAATCATTTAAGTAAAAGGGAGAATAAATTTTACTTTAAGTTATTTAATGAAAATAAGCAAATAACCCCCCTATTTGAATTCAAATAAAATATCATAAATATCAAATTCCAAGTATATCAAAATTTCATTTTCAAGTTTTAGTACAAAATCGTCTCCTAACAGATTTTTCTAAAACAAATATGTGAGGAACCCAATCCAAACTATGCTAATAAAATCCCATAAAATCATAGAAGTCTTATAATATTATAAACTTCTATTACCGTAAAAAATTATCTTTAAAAACAAAGATTTATGAAAATTCACTTTTTCCCAACACTTAGCCAAATTTTAGCAGCTTAAACCTTTAATACCTTACTTTAAAATTACAGGTGTTATAGTACATGAACGGTTTTTTTTTTTATCTAAGTTATCACAAAATTGTAAGATTGTAATGATAAACAATTAAAGCCATAAAATTCACCTAATAGAATCAAATTACACTATACTTGATAGAGTATTTTCTAATCAAATTCTCAAAATTACATAACTTAATTGGTAAAAATATTATGAGAGTAAAGAAAAGATTAAATAATTCTATAATCCAATTATGAATCTCAAATATTAGGAATAACATATTTCTGAAAAGCAATTCTATCAATTCATTATAATATGATTCAATATCACATAACTCAAAAAGATTATGCAAAATAATAGAATATCATTGAAATGAATAGATCCAGACTAAGATAGAAGACTCATCAACTTTTTGTAATAAATTAAGAAAATCTGATGATTCAAATAACACACAAATCATTTAAATTATAAACCAAAATAATTATATCAATTGATTAACGACATCTAACAAAATCAACTCTTAAGATTGTTGGAAATATAGGAGCAAAAACATAGCTGGATGTCGAAAATCAAAATATACAATAATATAATTTATTATAGAAGAAATAGATTTATCGATTGAGAGGTGTGTGAACACTATACTTAAGAATTGATTTGCGCCCCTTAGCTTGAATCACTCGATGCATCTAGGTCCTCTAACGGATACAACAATTAGTGTTTCTTGTACAAGTGTACTCGTAAGTACAAGGAACCGAATAGCTCTTGATCGTTCTATTAAAATATTAAAGAATAATAGATGAATTTTTATACAAAAGAAATTTAATTATATATAGAGAGATAAGAAGGATTGAGAAAAGCTTTCTAAAAACTTTTATAGTTTTATCATTCCAAAGAAGAGGAAGAAGACTACTTAAAAACCATAAAAATGATAGTGGAAAAACCATTTTTTCTCTAAAATGATGTGTAATCCCTCAACAATAATATACCCACTAACTCATAATAATGGACTAAATAAATAAATGACATGATGGTAATAAAATCACATATAATAAATAATAATTTGAATCACACATTTTTTATTTTATTTATAAAAAAATACAACACTACTATATAGATAAAAATAACGATTGCATTTGGTCCAGTTGTGGATCACAATCTATGGCTAAAAATAAAGAGAAAATGGTATTATGATATCTAGTCTAACTGTGTTCAATATTAATATTAATTTTTCTATTTATATAAGGAAGGTGATTAAAAAAAAATATTATTTTGTCTTGTTGATTTTTTTTGGCACTGTTTAGTTACACTTATTTTAAGATCTCTTTTGCTTTTGAAAGCAAAAAGTTGTAAAAAGTAAAAAGAACTGTTTGGTTGAGGAACTAAAAAGGACTCATATAAAGCAAAAAGCAAAATATTGGATTTTAAAAGTTATTTTTATCTTTCAGATGAGTTTGACCTTAATTCGAAAAATTCGCAATTGAGAGAGGTTGTGCCTATCCTAAGCTTTCGTTTGGGCAATGATGATTCGGTAATGTTTCCCATGACATCCAAAAGATCACTGACGAAATCAATTTTACTAAACGAGCTTTTGTTCTTGTTGCTTCTACTTAAAAGCGAAAAGCAATAAAGAAAAAAAAAGGACTTTTTCTAAAAAAAAGATCTTTTAAAAAGTGCAAGCAAACGGTGCCATTATTTGTCATTCCTCACTTATTTATTATTTACTATATCTATCTAATTTTTTTGGTTACATTATTTTCTCTCTTGCATGCTCCCTCACCTTTGTCATTTATTTTTTTCTTACAAAAAAGGGTTAGAGGTTGGGTAACAATAGAAAAAGATAATCTCATGTGCACTTAACCATTAAGTGCACAAATTAACCATTTAAATAGTGGATCTCATATACGATAAATAGTTAATCATGTTCACTTGACCATTAACTATACATTTTTACCATTAAAATAGTGGATCTTACATATATAATAAATAGTTAAGACACAGATTGAATTGTCAAAGGAACGCATGTTGAAGCACATTGATTCAGTGGCAAAGGAACACTCTGCTACACTGATTCCTAAAAGCATTGCTTCTCGATTGCCTGCTAAGTGGAGTCCACCTCCCAATGGATGGCTCAAGTTGAACTTTGATGTGCCCATTAGAGCCATGTTTTTTGTTCTCATTGTCGTGGTTAGAAATTCTGATGGAGCTTTCCTTTTTGCTTAGATAGCTTTAAAATCAGTCTTGATCCATTGGTTACTAAAGCAAAGGTTGCTTGTATGGGGTTGGATTACTTGCTTCAACATTGAAAGTTTAATATCATGTTAGAAGGGGACGCATCTACAGTTTTGGAACCCATTGCGGATTGGGATATCTCTTCTCCTTGGGCTTTGGACCCTATGGTTTGTAAAGCTAGATTGTTGATTACTAATTTTCCTTTTTGGGTGGCTAGATACACTCATAGGTTGGCTAACTCTGTTACACATGAGTTGTCCAAATAGACTGCATTTTGTAACTGTTTTGGAGTCATTCCATTTCCAACCTCCTCCTTTCTGTTACTTTTGAGGAGTTCGATCAAGGGAATGACTTTTATGATCTTTCTTCTTCTTAATATATATATTCATTTGCTTATCAAAAATAGAATAAAAGAATTATCAAATGAATGCACTTAAGAAGATTTTTTTCCCGTATGACAATCTTGAAATACCTACCTCACTGGGCAAGTGGGAATATGGACATACCACCTCACAAATTGAAATTCAAGAATTTGAATCCAAGTTTGTATAAATATATATTAGACAGGTTAGACAACCCAAGCCTCACTAGATTACTAGAAGTTGGCAGTATAGCTTTCCATCATGCCACCATCATTCATTGCCACGTGTCATCCTATAATGCACAAAAGCATATAAGCAGCATGTTCCCTCGGCCTTTTTTTTTATTTTTTTAAAAGGAAAAAAAAAAAAGGAGGAGGAAGACCCTTGCCTCTTCCCGCTTCCACCTTGAAGCAAGTTCTGTTTTTGAGAGTATTAAATAAAAACAAATAAAAAACCAAAAGGAAAAGCAGAGGAAAGCATCCTATGGTGCTTCAAAAGCCGTGTGATCACTCAGTTTGTCTCTCCAAATTAGCAGTAAAAGCAAAAGCAGCACATGTACTCACACAACATTGCTCTGATTCAATTCCCATCTCCCTCTCTCTCTCTCTCTCTCTCTCTCTCTCTCGCAGTAGTACCAAAAAGGATTTGGGTTTCGTTCATTCTTTTCGTGTTCTTAGAGAAACCCAAAGACCCAGCTTGCCCCACCCCACAAACAAAGAATCTTTCCCTCTTTCTCTCCTTTCCCTGTATGTGTATATATATAGTTATCTTCCTCTGGAAAGAAAGATGCTAATCTTCTCATTTGTACTTTCAATAACCCAAACCTTAACAAGATCAAGAGAGAGAAAGAAGAAGCCAGTGGATTCATTGGTGCAGTGTGTTTCAGCAATTGGGTTGGCCAAGGATGGCGAGCTCAAGTGGGACAAAGGACGGGCAGGGCCCGCCGAGGTCGCTCTCGAGGAAGATGACCAGAATGCCGACAATGGTGGCTGACGCTTCCGTCGATGACAACAGCTTGGTCGACAGCGAGCTCGTGCCGTCGTCCATCGCGCCCATCGCCCCGATCCTCCGTGTCGCCAATGAGATCGAGGAGGAAAACCCGAGAGTCGCATATCTCTGTAAGACCCTTTTTTGCCTGAACAAAAACCTGTAATTGTACTATTACCAGTGGTGAGGTTTGATTTTTTATGGTGACTTTGAGGCAACGTTTATGTGTGTATGTCTATTTGCTTTGACAAACCCTTCAATTGTGCGTCTCTTTGCGTTGGTTCTACAATTTAATATTTCAAATTATTATTTTTGTTTCTATGTTTATCAAATTATGAAGCAGAATTTTGACTGAATCTTAACCCTCTATTTGGTTCGTGGATTTTATCATGGAAAAAAAAGGGAAGGGAAAAAAAATGCAGAGGAAAGAAAATGAAAGGAAAAGATGATATCATAGTAAGGTAAAATTATTTCAATTATTGTTCTTCTACCAATTTTCCTTTGCAACCAAATAAGAAAAAGTACAATTCCTCGTATTTTATTTTTTTTCCTTGATAAAATCCATGGACCAAATAGAGCCTAAATGAATTTCTATATTATTTTGTCTGGAATCTCAATTTTAAGAAAAACGTAAAAAAAAACCTGTGTTTTTCAAAGTTCCAATTATCTTATTAAAATTTGTGGGGGTTTATAGGGAAATTTTGAATGATTTGTCCAAAAGTCTTAGCTGAATTAGTGAAGAAAAATGAAAACACCCAACTTTTCCCAATTATCGAGTTGAATTAATCTGAATTCTCAAATTTATGGCCGAATTTTTTCCTGCTTAAAAATTTGACTTGGGGTGCCTATTTTGGCTCCAAATTCAAATTCGGTCGACCAGCCGCCGAATGTTGAAAATATGTTTTCTCTGATTATATGAAAATTTATTAGAATACTGTCTTGCAAAATCCTTCTTTTTTTTTATGGTATACCATTATTAAAAGCAAGTATGGGCTTCAAGACAATGGTTGGGATTCTAAGATAGATTGCAGGGTGTCAGGCAGATGTCCTTGGAAGTCCATATCGCAAGGTTTACCTCGTTTTCTGGAGTCTTCCAGTTTGGTTGTGGGAAGGGGTGACAAAATTCGGTTCTGGGAAGATGTTTGGTTGGGGGGCAGGGGGGGGGAGTCCTTTTCCATATTATTTCCCCGATTGTATAATTTATCACTTGCTCATAATGCTTCCATTTTGTCCATGGCTTCTTCTTCTTCCTCTCCTATTGATTGGGATTTCAGATTTTTTCGTAATCTTAATGATAGGGAGTGTATTGAGCTTTCATCTTTATTGCTATTACTTGAAGGAGTATGTTTGAGGGAGTCAGTTCTAGACAGGAGGAAGTGGTTAGCTCATTCATCCGGAACATTTTCTTGCACATCTTTCTTTGAGTTGTTGGTTGATGATCCAAATGTGCCCTTGTTTTCTCCAGCTTTGATGATTTGGAAGGCTAAAGTACCTCTTAAGGTGCAGGTGTTTTCTTGGTCTGTGGCTCACAGAAGAATTAATACTAATGACATGCTTCAGAAGAGAAGACCTTCTTTTTGTCTTCTTCCGCAGTGGTGCATTAGGTGTAGACAGGAGGCTGAGTCCATAGATCATCTCCTTTTGCATTGTTTAGTAGCCAGGAGTTTGTGGCAGAGGCTGTTTGGGATCAGTGGGGAGCTTTGGGTGGCTCTGTTTTGTACTACACAGTTGTTGGAACTTGGTTTTGAGGGTTTTGCGAGAAATAAGAAGGGAGTGGCTTTGTGGAGATGTGCTGTGTTGGCTATTTTCTGGGTTTTATGGTTGGAGAGGAATGCGAGGATTTTTGAAGGGAAGGAAGAATGGGTGGATGCGTTATGGGATAGAGTTTATTTCCTAGCTTCGTTTTGGGCCTCAAAGGCGAGGCCATTTCAAGGGATTCCTTTATTTGTGATTAAGAGTGATTGGAAGGCGGTGTGTGCTAGCTAGTTGTCTTGTTTTATTTTTCTCCTTTTTCCTTTTTTCTGGTGGACTCCTGGTCCTCCTCTTTTTTTTCACTGTACTTTTTTCTGTTTAATAAATTTCTTTCTTCGTTGCTGATCAAAAAAAAAAAAAAAAATCCTTCTTTTTTTTGTGTGTGTGTGTGTGTGTGTGTGGTCAGTTACAAAAGTTTATCTTCTGAATATATACATATATATGTTTGCATATGTATTTTAAATTTCTCTTATCAAAATATAATTCTAAAATTCATTAAGCTAATGCTATCGTTCGTTCTTACGTTTATGGTGACATTTGGTGAATTTATAACTAGCAAATATAACATTTGAGTGTTCAATTAAGATTGTGAGTAGTTGTGACTATGATGGTGAGATGATTGAAAAGCAACCAAAATGATGTCCCAGTATCAGTTGGGAGGAACTAATGGTTTTGTGGTCAAATGGTATCTATGTTGGCAGCTTAGGTAAGACACCATTTTCTTATTGAAGCACCTAGGATACCCTATTGTGTCAAAAATAAAAAAACTATACATTTTGCCCATCTAATTGTTCCAATAATAGTTGGAGGTTGCACATGCGTGACAATTGCTCAATATGTTGTATAGTGTGCAGAGTTAATTTTCCTCAACTTAATTTCTTTTAATTTATATTTTATTTTAAGAAAACCCTTCAAGATTTACTTATATAAATGTAATTAATCTACGAGTTATAAGTTGCTATTATAAATAAGTACACAGCACATTATCGGTCCAGGTTGGGTTGCTTGTGGCGTCAACCCAAGCCAAACCCAGCCTTAGATTGGGGTGGGATTTCTCAGCTTAATCTCAAACTTATGTTAAAAGACTCAACCCCAGGCTTGCTGATTTGTTGGGTTGGGCTCGGGCTAGGTGTAACTCTCCTAAGGTGCAGATTATTGGGACATAACACTCAATGGTCCCTAGTAAAAACATGAGAAGCAAGTCTCATAATCATGACATCTCATAAATATCAATGGCCCTTTATTGGAGAAGTCTATTTGCAGTTGATGGTTTAATAAATCAAAATACAAGTAACATTCAATTACCTAGCAAAAGAAGAAAAGAAAAAAACATTCAATTCACTTATTCGAAATTCAAGATTCAAGATTTTGTTACTGTAAACATTTAAACAAGTCACAATCTAGATGTTATGATCGATAATCTGGGCTTTTGATTTGGAATATGTTGTTAAATAATTGTATCGGGTGTCTCATAGGGTTTTAAACATTAGTATCAATTATAGGGTCCCCTCATGTCAGGTAAAGTTTACACTTTTACTAAATGTAAAAGAAAGAATAAAATGTTCCTATAAGAACAAAGGAAAAAAAAAAAGAAAGGAAAGAAGGATTGTATAACATGTATGTTAAAAGTACCTTGTGAAAAGTTTTTTTTTTTTTTTTTTTTTTTTTTTTTTTCTTTTTTGATAAGGTACCTTGTGAAAAGTAGAGTATAGCAAAATGATGGGGGCCTAAGTTTTATGAATTTGAGCTATGCACATACTGACATACACCAAAGAGACACCATGCTGACAATCCTCTGTGGATGTTTTTTTGTGTGCGTGTGGATGTTGTAGAGGAATGGGTATTGAAGACTTGTGTTCTTTGTTCTCTTGGGGCACTGTGGTTTTATGTATGTTAATATATTGTCACTACTGGACGGTTCTCATTTCATTGGTATCTTGGTTAAGCATAGTCTTGTATATTGTATTGTTCTTAGTATTTGTTGTAAATTTGTAATTAATATCTTTCATATATGTATTTTATAACAGAAGTTATGATTAGAAGTTCCTGTTTTTGTATCTGCTGTTCATTTGCTGCTTAGCAGTGATAATCTTTTGTTTTCTTTGCATGATAAGTATAAAGCATGTGTGTGCTTACTTTGTTAAGATTTCATATATAGACAGTTGCTGCATAGTGATTCGTGAATGATGATTACATTAACCTTAGTAGAGTAGCTAGGAGCAAAAAATATTAAAACAATGTATTAACTGACATTATCCTATAGTTGAAGGCTACTGAAATCCCATTTGCTTTTTTATTAGTACTCCTGCAATATGGATAGAAGCTATCCATGCAAAAAATTTTATATACTATTCATAGCATGCTTTGTGTTTTTCATGTTTTCTTTCTGAACATGGGTTTTTGGCATTTTATGTGCACAGCAGAAGGTATATTGTGCATGCCTATAGCTAAGAATTTTGATTCTGACCTTGTTTTGATTATGGAAAATTAGGTCGTTTCCATGCACTTGAAAAGGCTCATAAGATGGATCCGACATCGAGTGGACGTGGTGTTCGCCAGTTTAAAACCTACCTGTTGCATAGACTTGAAAGGGTAACTGGGATAGTTGTTGACATGCTGTTTTGTCTTTCAAAGAATGCATTTTCCTCTGTTAAATGGTGGTTGGAATTTATTAGGCGTTCAATGTTGCTATCTGCTTAATGTTCTTATGTTTAGTTTTATTTTTAAGAATGTTTATGTTATGGAACTGTGTGTTATTACTTATTAGTATAGCAGGGGTAGTTTTGTCCTTTCATGTATTATGGTTTAATTTGATATACATAATATTTGTAGAGGTTTAGGTATGTTACGTTACCCGAATACCGTGCTTAATGACATGGTATCAGAGCACAACACACGGTTGCCATAACTGTTCAAGCTCTGATCACCTTCTGACATCTGATGGTGTTGAGTGTCGGAAACAAACCAACTAGCCGTGTCATGGGTGCTTCCACTTCATTCTTCCATCTTCAAACCGAGGAAATGGCTTTTTTTTTTTTTTTTTTTTTTGAGGGGTGTCTTCATGTGCCACATTTGGCTGCTGTCCAGCAACATTCTAAGAAGTCTTTCTTATTTTGTAATTGTTTCTAGAAGCTTAAGATAACTAATAGATGCTATAGTTAGTTAATTAGTATAGGAGTATTTTGGTCGTTTCTTAACCCTTATTAGTCTATAAAAGGTCTGTTAAGAGTTGGTTAGGATCAGTTTTTGAGAATATTCCAGATTTGTAACTAATTGTAGAGAGCTTCCTCTCTCTAGAAATCAGAGTAAACTTGATTTTCCCTTCTCTTTCTTGCAAGTTTCTTGATTTTTATCTTGATTTTCTGGTTTGGAATTTGATGACCATCAATATCGATATTTAAGTCCTTGGTTGTAAATTATAATTATAGGGTGGGTTCCTACTAAATGGACTTACCTTCTAATCATTTTCAATCTTTTCTATTTTACTCCTTTTGACACATGACAGGCATTAGTAGAAGACTGGGACCACTCTATCATGGGTCCCACCTAAAAAAATGATTGCTAAGAAATATTATGTACTGGATAAATAATGACCTTTTGATTTTCATAAATTTCTTTTCTAAAATATTATTATATTTTCTCTATTGTTGAAATAAATTTTATTGCCGAAAGAATCAAATGGTTTGGAGCAATACTGGAAACACATTATTTTTTGGAAAGACCATTTATTTTAGTAGGTCCTTTTAGGTGAAACTGTATTCACTTGAAATTAGCCAACACAACCAAGATTTTTTTCCTTTTATATTCATATATTTTAATTTTGTCTTTCCGCTCCTTTGGTCTTTACAAATATTTGCAAAAGTATATTTATTTTGGATTTAGATTGGACCACAATAGTGAACTTAAGCAGAAATTAGATAGCTTTAAATTCAAAAAATGGGCTATATTTATAAAATTGGTGACTTAATTGAAATTTTGGACAAATAATTTAATAAATGATTAAAATTCAATTAAAAATTCTGGACAGATAATTTGTAATTTTTTTTTTCATTGGCTTAACTCATTGTATTAGGTTATTCAGTGGGCTCCAATTTTGTTGTAATATTGAGGCTGTGAGATGTGATCTTTTTAAAGTTTTAGTCATTTGGTGCAAATTAGTTATTGATGCATTTCATGTCGAAAATAAACGGAGGCTAAGTGTGTTTAATTTTAAATAATTTTACAAAATTGTTTACTTTTTATTTTTATTATTTGGTGACAAGAAACAGAGAGAATTTTCTTAACAAAAAGAAAGATGTACACTCGAGGAGGAAGAGAGTTTATCCCACAAGCAGTAAAAAAACACGAGCAAAGTTGCCCGTAACTACAAGGGCACAGATTCCGAACAAAAAACAGCCTTAAGGATCTATATCGGCTCATTAGAATTGAGAAACTTCAAGGACACTTTTTATGGAATGGAGTTGAGAGGGGGGGGGATAGCATAAATTTCATCTCAGTTGATTGGCATTCTGTGTTTCTCCCCAAGAGCTCGGGTGGTTTGGGTATTAGATCTATATCATTTTTGAATCAAGCTCTTTGGGTAAATGGCTTTGGCTTTTCGGTAAAGGTGAACAAGGCTTATTGAGGGATGTTGTGGTGTGGAAATATAGCTTTTCTAGTGAGGGGTGGTGGCCTAGAGAAGTTAGAGGCCCTCATGGAGTGGGGCTTTGGAAGGATATTATGCAAGGTCTTAATGACTTTGTTAAGGAGATTGGTTTTAAGGTGGGGGATGGTAGGAGAGTAAGATTTTCGAAAGATGTGCGGTGTATTAATATGGCCCTTATGGTGGAATTTTCAGTTTTTGTATGATATTGCTTTGGATAAGGAAGCCTTGGTTTGGGATTATATGGAAGGGGATGATGGCACTATACACTGGAATGTCATTTTTTCTAGGCCTTTTAATGATTGGGAGTTGGAAAGTGTGATGGTCTTCTTTCAATCTTTTTATGATTGTAAGATTTTGGGGGGTAAGAATGATTCATTGATTTGGCGTAAGGATTCTAAAGGGTCATTCTTCGTGAAATCTTTCTATAACATTTGGAGACCCCTAAGAGACTCTTTCCTTCCTGTGAAGTCTACATTGGATTGCCTCAGTTCCTACTAAAGTCTCCTTTTTTTGTTGGTCGGTGGGGAGTACCAAATGTTTGACTTTGGATCATTTAATTAGGAGAAGATGGATTTTTCCGAATAGATGTATTTTGTGTAAGGAAGATACGGAAATGGTTGATCATCTTTTCATCCATTGTTTTGTGGCGAGGAGCCTTTGGATGCTCACCTTCAATATTTTTGGGATCCAATGGGTCTTGCCTTTGTCTACTTATGCTCTTTTACTGGGTTGGTGGTTTAAAGGGGGTAATAAGGAGGCTAAGGTGATTTGGAAAATAGTCCCAAACAGCTATCTTTTGGTGCTTTGGGAGAGTGAGGAACCTTAGAACTTTTGAAGGGATTCGAAATGTCAATTATTGCTCTTAAATCTTATTTTCCCCTTTTTTATGGTATTCTAGTTTTTCTAACACCCATAACCCCTCTTTCGTATGTTTTGTAGATTCTCTTAAGTTGTAAAGGGTTGTTTAGGGGTCTATGACTTGTTCTTTTATATGTCTCATGTACTTAGGCTATAGCCTTTTTAGCTTTAATACATATTTACTTCATTAAAAAAAAAAAAAAAAAAAAAAAAAAAAAAAAAACAGCACTAAGGAGGAAAATTGGAAAAATATGCCCTTTATCAAGCTGCAAGGACATAGCAGCCCTGTTAGCAAGCTCATCTTCTATCCCATTTGGTTCTCTAGCCACCCAAGAAATATGAACTTGTTAGAGGTTCACCAATTCCAAAATCTCTGTATAAAGTGTAGCAAACCTCTAGACACCCAATCTTCTGTCTCTAGCCCTCCTGATAACAGTAGAAGAGTCACCCTCAATGATCACATCAGACAACCCCAACCTCGTAGTTACAGCAACCCTTCCAAAGAGGCCAGCAACTCAGCTTTTAAAGCAATACCTTCTCCCTCTGGCGAAGAAAACTTATAAATTGTCCCTCCACTAGAATCTCTGAACACCCCTCCGATGCCCAACTGACCAGGATTACCGTGGGAGCACCCATCAAATTTAAACTTGATAAACCCGTTGGGAGGAGGAATCCAAAGCGGCTTGAAACTGACCATCTTATTCACATGCGTGCAAAGAGCAATCCTGTTTCTCTCAATATTATCCAAAGGAATGCCACAAAAAACTTTGGTGGTCGAGGCCCAAAGAGATGCAAGAAAGATGATTCTATACCAGACAACCTCCCTAGAAGAGTAATTATCTTAAAAAAAGCTCATTACATTTCTCTCCCATCAGATGACTCAAAAAATGGCTTGAGATGCGCACCCAAAGAATTTCACCTCTCTCAGACCTACCAAAAACATAAAAAGATGTATTCATCAAGGAGCCAACATCTGGAGGAATCACTGAATTGACCTCGCTTTTCTCAAAGACCTTGCCCCAAATCCACAAAGCAAAAGGGCAAGGAATGAATAAGTGATCCACTGACCGACAACTGCTCCAGCACATAAGAGAAATATCTGGACCAAGGGCTTTATAAGGTCTCCTGACTTGAAGATTTTCATAGTGTTAATTTTTTTTATGAGCCACTGACCAAATGAAAGACTTCTTTTGGCGACACCTTGATTTTAATTGTTAATCTTTTTGTTACTTAAACAGTGATGATTTATAAATCAACTGCCTAGTTATTATGCAATGCATGTTAGTGAATCAGTAGATGTCATAGTTTATACCGAGACTAGCATCCTTAAAATATGTCACAGGTTTCAAAAGTAGACAGAGCCTGATTTAGAACATCTCAAAATTCTCTTGGTTGCAGGAGGAAGAAGAAATAGAACGTAAGCTTGCAAAAAGTGACCCTAGAGAAATCCAGCGGTTTTACCGGAACTTCTATGAGAAAAATATCAAAGAAGGCCAACATACAAAAAAACCGTAAGCTTGATTTTGAACTGTTGACCTGTCTAAATTTTGTTTAGGATGATATTCAATTTTGTTCTCTCTCTCTCTCTCTCTCACACACACACACACTGTGGCTTCCTTGAAGGGAGGAGATGGCTAAAATCTATCAGATTGCAACGGTATTGTACAATGTACTGAGAGCAATGGAACCTTTTACAAAAATTGACGATGAGGTTTGATTTGTATAATTTGCTACCCTTGTACATATTTTTAGAATATATGTTTGCATGTGGAAGGTAATAATGCTGGAAAGATGCTTAATTAAATTCTAAACACAGATACAAATGATTGCCAAAGAAGTTCAGATGAAAAGGGAGCAGTACAAACATTATAACATTATTCCCTTGCATGCTGCTGGAGTTAAACCTGCAATTGTGGAATTTCCTGAGGTTGTTTATATGCTGCATATATATTTTTGCTTTCTTTGGTGCCCATTAATTAGTTATCTAATCCCGGAAAACCACCATTTTTTTTTCCTTTCCATTGAAAAACACAGATCAAAGATGCGATTCATGCTCTACGTAATGTGAATAATCTTCCACTGCCCAGAATTCAATCTACTCTTGATGTCCCCCATGACGATCCACTAATGGGCGACGATGAGGATAAATCTGTCAATGACATTCTTGATTGGCTTTCTTCTCTTTTTGGGTTTCAGGTAACTTTATATCTGAATGCCTTCCTTCTTTCATTTCTGCATCATAAGTGGTATACGGTCTGGGTTTCTATGGTAAGCTAATCCTAAGCTAACCCCATAGAGTAGGTTCCCATCCCACACCTTCTAAAGCTGCTTGTAAGGACTTGAAGTCTTGGTCTTTGGATCTCCTCTAAAGGGAGTCTGATGATACCACCATGCCAACCTGTTTGGTTTGTTTATTTCATAAGAAGTCGTAACAGAAGCATTATCTTCTTGAAGAATGGTGATACCCATGAGATTCATTACAGATAGACATGCCAACATCTGTGGTGAGCACGCTTTCATTCATATTTGAGAAAGACATTGGAAATAAGGCCCACCAGGATCTTTCCCTTAAAATGATGAAAAGTTAGACATATTATGGAACTAATTCCTATGAATAGAGTTGATTTCTTACAAGCTAAACAGTCTGAAAATGATTTTAATGCAAGACATTACCTACTTAGAAACAAATGGAGCCATGCCATTTTCTTCTGTAGATGAATTTTAGGTCGTCCTTCAACCTGCAGACATGGCTCAGATTTGTGGAATGGATCCATTGTTAAATGGGTTGTACTCGTGATATCCTTTCTGTAACTTCATATAATTTTCTGCAATGAAAGCTATTGGTTACAGTTGAAAGATAGTGAGTTTTCTATCTAATAAAATTTATGTCTGGGATTTTTTAGTTTTCTATGTAATAGAATTTATATCTGGGATCTTTTATGCCTGAGAGAAACTGTTAAGATGGTTCTTTGGTTCAATCTGAATGCCACTAGTTTTATCCTTTTCTGTCATATGAATAGCTGTTAAAGGAAACTGCTGAGTTCATCTACTATGTACTTTTGTCTTATTTTTGGGGATTGCAGAAAGGAAATGTAGCAAATCAGAGAGAGCACCTAATATTGCTACTTGCAAATATTAATCTAGGGAATAGTGGACCGTACCAAGGTAAAAGATTTTTCCAGTGGGCTGGTCAGCATATTATTTAAATTTTATATTTATTGTATTGCTCAATAGTAGCCTCAATTTTGCATCGTTTTGTTTCAAATGTTGAATATTGATTGCAAGCTTATTGCAGATGTATGGTGGAGGTGGTGGCACTGTAGGACAATTGATGGATAAAATTTTCAAGAATTATCGTACCTGGTGTCATTATCTACATCGTAGATCAAATCTTATGTAAGTCCAAATTTTCAACAAAAGCTTTCAAAGTATTCATTGAATTGAAAGTGGCACTATATCTAATATAATCACGTGGGCACTTCAGTTATTCATTTTTTTTGGGTGTTCTATTTTTTGTTTTACAGTTTTACAGGCAGTGATGATAGACAACAGTTAGAGCTTCTCTACATTGGACTTTATCTACTTATTTGGGGCGAAGCTTCAAATATTCGATTTATGCCTGAATGCATTTGTTATATTTTCCATCAGGTATGTGCCCTTTAATTTCAGCTAAGCATTATTATCGACAGTTTGGGTAGTTTTGGAATTTTGGGTATGTGTTAATTTTGTCGGTAATTTCCTTGCAATAGAAACCTTCCATTCAATTATATGCCAAAAAGTTTATTTTAGCTTTAAGTATTCTTACCAATAGCTCATCCTTACATCAATGGATTTTCATATATATATATATATATATATATATACACTCTGTATTTTTTTTTTTCTGGATATATATTTCTTGTCGCCTTTCCTATTTCAAAGGGATAAACATAAAATGCTAATTCATCTTTGTCAAAATTTTTCTTCTAAGTGGAAAGGGAGGGGCTAAAGAGTAACAAATATCTTCCCATATTAGTTGCATAGTGACATAGTCTAAAGTTGCTTTCCTGTAGATCTTGGGATTATATGCAAATTTTCCCATTATTGTCAAATTCTTGGTTTATGTCTAGTTTACAGTGTGTGAAGTGTTCCAATTTTCTAACTTGATTCATAATCAAAACCATGAACTAGAAGAAGTTAGATGCACATTTCACTGTAGGGCAGAAGGTAGAAAGTAGAAAGTAGAACTGTGACTTTTCCAACGAAGCAAAACAACCTCAGCAGTAGCCTGAGCCATAGCTCTATATTCAGCCTTGGCTGTGGAGAGAACAACAACTGGCCTAACAGAGCTTGCTTGGGAATCTTTTGGCCATTAAATTAACTTAATCCATTATGGGCCACTGGATAGGCTTACTAAATCACTTTTTCAGCTTGTTTGGTCATTCATTTGATTGGCCAATTAAACCTTTTTAGGTCACATGTTTAGACAATAAAATCCTTTTCAGAGGCTTATGTGGTGGCCTAAGACAATCTAATTAGCCACAAAGACATCATAACTGTTGAGAATGGCTGCAAAGAAAATAGCACTAGTATTCGAGAAGCATTGGAATTGCTAGAAGCAATGCAGAAGAAAGGAAGGCTATAGAAAAAAATGGTGGATGTGAACATTTTCTTTTTAATGGGGACATAACCTTTTTAAAACGAAAGAAGATTGTGGGATGGAAGTGGTCTTTATTGTTGAATGTCAAACTACTAGTTTGATGCCTCCAGTTGAGTGGTTCACAGCAAGATTGATTTCATAATGTTTTGCCAAGTGTTTTGCTATTGCCCACCATTGACAATTTGCGCCCATGGCCAAGGTAAATTCCACAGGAGTGGTGGTGATGAGAGAGGTTCTCTAGAGAAAATGTGATAAGAAAACCAAGGGTTATGTCGCAGACTAAAGTTACAGAATCTAAAAAACAGAAAGAAAAGTTATAGATGTATAGTGAAGCCTCCAAGTGATGGTAGACCTTTCTAGCTGTTTTCAGCTATGCCTAATTAATAGCATCAGACTTTTTGACTGGCCCAACAAATCAAATAAATAAATTCAATTGTTTACTTATAAGGGCATGGTTGGGTTTGTTCTTCTTGTTTTCATATTAAACAAATGATCATTTTCTTATTTGGTGGAAAAGTCAGCAGCTGATTGTGGTGTCTTAGAACCGGCTTCGGTTTAGAAAATAGCTATGGTATTGTGAGCAAAGTAGTAGTATTACAAACTGAATTTGTAAATGGCTCATGCTCACTGTTAACACCTCACAAGTTTTCTAATGATCATTGGTATTGTTATACAACTTCTTTGTGCTTGAGAATAACGCCTTTCTTGTTTCCCAATGTAATAAGATGGCAAACAATCTATATGGAGTTTTATTTAGCAATGCCCATCCCGTCAGTGGAGGCACATACGAGGCAGCACAATATGGTGAAGAATCATTTCTGAAAACTGTTATAACCCCTATCTACGAGGTCTTGCGCAAGGTAGCTATAATATATATTTTTTTGGATCAACCAAGGTAGCGATAATATTATTCTGCTGCCTTTATTTTCTTGTCCCTTTTCATTTACAAGTTTGTATCTGATTATTGATACTTGTTTGGTGAAAAAGGAAGCCTAAAAGAAACAAAGGAGGGAAGGCAAGCCATTCAATGTGGAGAAATTATGATGATCTAAATGAATATTTTTGGTGAGTTTATTTAACATTATTTATTATTATGCTAGAATAAAATTGTTGCTGAAAAATTTGCCCCTTTTTAGGTCTGAAAAATGTTTTAACTTAGGGTGGCCAATGGACCCCAAAGCAGATTTTTTTGTGCATTCAGATGAGGAACAACTTGCAAATAAGGTATTATAATTTGGGAAGAAATATGGGATAGATATATTGTTGTCTTTATTCATGTCCTCAATATATTGTGGAACTTTATAGAAGGAAATTTTAGTATGCTGCACTAGAAGTCTTATTTTACAAGTTTATTGTTGTCCATATGCAATATATAGAAAAGAGAACAAAAAAAGAATCAAATATAAAGAATAGGCTTTCATGAAAAATTATATTGGCACCACAATTGATGAGTAAGAGTTGATTTTGGTTTTAAGTAACTATAATTCATGAATAAAAGAAAAAGGAGAATAGGGAGGAGAACAAGAGGAAGCTGAAGAGAAGAGGAGAAAAAACGAATGGAGAGGAAGAGAAATTACAAGCTGTAAGGTTCTTTGTCCTTCTAATAGTAATTATATTAATATTTAAAATTATTGTAAATTAATTTAACATAAAATACAGCCTAAAGCTTCTACTTAAAGCTAGTTATCACACATGCCCAACTCGTACATGATGGTTTACATTCAACTTCCCTTGATCAAGCAAGTTAAGCCCCTCACTTTACATAATGTGCATGAGTCAGAATAACACTTGACTTCTTTCAAAGGTGTTGATCTCCTTCAGTTTGCTTTTTCTTTTTGTGTGAAATGTTAATATGAGCTTTGTTATTAAAATAAAGCATCTTGACGTTCTTGAGTTAAAACCATCACTAACAGGTTAGTCAATAAAGTAGTTCAAACAATCCATATGCTATTGCTATGACATCTGCTTGAACACTTGATCTACCCTTAATATATTATTTCTAGGAGTGGATTATGAGTGCCAAATGCCAAAAAAATTTGCCTCAAAATGGGATGAGCAAGGAGCATGCATGAACTAAGGACCAAGGAAACAAATTTTTAGGCAATGTCAGGTTGAGTATATGACTGGCTGATAAGGATCCCGAAATGTCTCTGGCTTATCGTAGCAATGTAGCATCAATGCAAACACTCTTATCATCTTCACCTAGTTCATTAATATGTTTAATCGGTGTGTGAAATGTCAATCGGCTTACATCCCATCTTCTAGTCTTCTTTAAAAGATCAAGGATATACTTTATCAGGAGAAGAAGATGCCATAAATCCCAAGGAACAACTTTTGGCTTTCCAAATCTTGTATTTTATATTTAATTAGCTTATTGAGTTCTAAGATTTGCATTTTCTAAGAATCATTACCTGTCTTAGGTATGTTGTTGACATACCTCTACCCTGTCATTTCTAGATAAAGGGATGTGATCAAATTAACCATGCTTGTAACCCTACTCTCCTAGAGATAAAAATGAACTTTTGTGTAGACTATGAGGCATACAGGATATCGAGCTTGGGATGAAGAACCATAGAACTATGTTAAGAATGTGATGAAGAGGCATTTTGAGCAATTGGCCTGTAGGATGTCCTCCTCTTCAAGGTTGGGGAGCTTATGTTGGTCTACCATGCAAATCAAAATAAGTTTCTTTTGTATGCTCAGGTTTTCCACAATGTTAGCACCACAGATGTTTACAATCACCACCAAAAGAACTAGAATTTTTACCATTACTAGTCTTGCCACTATTTCCATCTCCAAAATGTTACTTTGTAAGATATTTATTTTTATTTTTGGGTGGAAAAGAACAAGTCAATGTTGACGAGGACTAGATCTACCAATAACATCTTCGCAAAGAATATCTATATGTCTCTAGGAAAAATAGAATCTCAAGTCTAATTGGATTTAATTCTATGATCTAAATTAGTTAATTAGCTAAGAAATCGACAGCTTTATTTCCTTCTCTATAGACATGGTTAATCTTTACTTCCATAACACGAGATTATTCTCATTAACACAGAAAACATGATTACAAAAGATAAATATAGGGCTAAACCTAAAATAATGAGAAAGACTAATCTACCCTTATTAAAATAAAATATGTACTACTACAACTTCTCACACCCCCTCAAACTCATGATGCGAACCCAGGGAGCATCGAAAGTTCGTCAAGTGGGAAACAAAAGTGAGTGGAAATATGAGTCCTTGTGAAGAAATCTGCTAGCTACAAGGAGGAAGAATTAGTGCCTAGTTGAAGAGGCAGACAAACAAAATGGCAAAGTGCCAATCAATCTTAATGTGCTCTGTGCACTCATTAAAAAAAAAAAAAAAGACTTATGGGCAAGCTGAATGACACTCTTGTTGTTACATAGGAAAGAGGAATAGGAGATGAGATAGAAATACCCATGTAAGAAAGAAGCTAACAAAGCCAAACAGCCTCAATGATAGCATGGGCCATAGCACAATATTCAGCCTTTGTTGTAAAGCGAGCAACAATAGACTATTTCTTACTTTGGAATAGAGTACTTTGTACATAGTGCAAGATACATAACAAAGCAACCCAATGAGTAGTACGAGGCGTAAAAACAAACTAACCATATTAACAACATAGGCAATATTTGGGTGAGGTTAAACAAACATCCAATGAATTCGCGATACAAAGTAGGTTGATCAAGAAGAACACCATCAGATGCTAGAACTTGGCATGCAACTTAATAGGGATATCAACGACCTTATCATCTGTGAGCTTAGCACGGTGAATAATTTTATTAGCATGCTTAGACTGCAATAGAAGATAACTTTTGGGAGAAGAGGCAACCTTGATACCCAAGTTATTACGTAGAGGACCCAAATCCTTTATCTCATATTCTAAAAAATGATGTCAGTTCACTTCAACAATAGTAGAATCTGAGTCGGTGAAAATCATGTAATCTACATAAGAAGAATAACTAGACCCTGACTAATATGATGGATGAAAAGTGTGAGCACCACGTCCTAAACCACGGGGCTCAGGAATACGCTAACTATTAACTAACCAACAAGGGCTAGCGTGGAGAGCAAGTTTCAAAGACTTGTTTGTCTTGGATAAGATCTCACCGAGACAATTCGGTCTCGCCACTGGATGATACAAGAAATCTCACCCTTATATCAGGAGAAGTATCCCTCTTGGATGAGATTGTCGTGATCTCAAACGATACATGATGAGATGAGCGAGAAATCGAAGATTTGGTTGGATTCGAACAATTTAGTGGATTTGTATAACTAGTGAAGGAAGGAAGAAAGAAAGAGAAGAAAGAAAGAAAAGAAGAGAAGAAAATATGGCTGCTGTAAAAATAAATGAGAGAACATTGGTTTTCTCCCTTGTATATTATCTTTTATACTAATACAAGTACAAAGACAATAATACCCTTCAGCTTATTACAAGTAAATAAGAGCAATATAAGTCACTTTTTCAACACTCCCCCTCAAGTTGGTGCAAAGATATCACACATGCCCAACTTGCTTAAGAAAGTGTGGAAGACTTTACTTAATACTCCTTTGGTCAAAATATCTGCCACTTGATCTCTTGTTTGGACATAAGGCATACAAATCACCCTAGAACTCAATTTTTCCTTTATGAAGTGCCTGTCGATTTCAATATGTTTGGTTCTATCATGCTGTATTGGGTTGTGAGCAATATTAATTGCGGCTTTGTTGTCACAATACAATCTCATGGGTTCATCTGAATCAAATCCAAGCTCTTTCAACAATATTTTCAGCCACATAATTTCACACACCCCTTGAGCCATAGCTCTAAACTCAGCTTCAGCACTAGACCTGGCTACAACTGCCTGCTTCTTACTTCACCAGGTCACAAGATTTCCTCCTATAAAGGTGCAATAACCAGATGTCGACTTGCGATCAGTGACAGAACCATCCCAATTTGCATCTGTATATGATTCCACCCGCAAATGGTCATGTTTAGAGAACAATAATCCCTACAGGAGCAGATTTCAAATAGTGAAGGATTTGATGGACCGCTTCCATATGAGACTCTCGAGGCGAATGCATAAATTGACTTACTAGACTAACAGCATGGGTAATGTTCCGTCGGGTGTGTGACAAGTAAATCAATTTGCCAACCAATCGTTGATATCTACCTTTGTCCACTAATACACCTTCAGAGTCTTCCCCTAGCTTATAGTTCTGTTTCACAAGAGTATCACTAGTTTGGAACCCAGCATCCTAGTTTCCTTGAGAAGATCTAACACATACTTTCTTTGGGAAATGAAGTTGCCAGTCCTAGATCTAGCAACTTCAATACCCAGAAAATACTTCAAACTGCCCAAATCTTTTATCTCAAATTCATTGGCTAAATGTTCTTTCAGTTGCTATATCTCCTTTTGGTCATCTCCTGTTAGCACAATATCATCCACATATACAATAAGAACTGTTATCTTCCTGTGAAGAGTGCTTGATGAATAATGTATGATCTCCTTGACTTTGTTTGAAGTTATATTTCAACATAGTTCGAGTAAATCTCTCAAACCATGCTTGAGGAGATTGCTTCAATCCATATAAGGCCTTCTTTAATTTGCATACCTTCCCCTTGGTTGTATCACTATCAAAACTTGGAGGCACATCCATATAGACTTCCTCTTCTAGATCTCCATGGAGAAATGCATTTTTAACATCCAACTGATAAAGAGCCCATCCAAAATTGGCAGCTAAAGAGAGTAGGACTTAAACATAATTCATTTTGGTCACATGAGCAAATGTCTCCTCATAATCAGTGCCATATGTATGTGTGAAGCCTTTTGCTACCAATCTAGCTTTATACCTTTCCATTCAACCATCAGCCTTGTTCTTTATTGCGAACACCCATTTGCATCCAACTGTTTTCTTCCCCACAGGCAATTCAACTAAATCCTAAGTTTTATTTTTCTGAAGAGCAGTCATCTCTTTATATATAGCTTCCTTCCATTTTTTATCACAGAGTGCATCCTGTAAATTGTTAGGAATAGGCATAGAAGACAATTGGGATACAAAAGTACGAAAAAATGGAGAAAGACTGATAGGAGACAAAGTTTGGAATAGGATGTTGAGTACAAGATCTAACTCATTTACGAAGAGCAATAGGAATATCAGAATCATCAAGAGTAACAGGAGTAGATACGATATTACCTGAGTCCAAGATGATGGTTGGCCGTAGGGAGGAGAAATGGTCTTTTCCTTTTATCTCCTTGAATAGACCTGTAATTCTTTGGAAGTGGGATGCACTTCTTCCAAGCCTTGCGATGGAATAGGAATAGGATCAGAAGGAGATATAGAAGTAGGGTCAGAAAGAGATATAAGAGTAGGAAGTACAGCAGACTTTTCTTCACTACAACTCTCTTCTTGAAGAGAAGTTTGGGGGAGGAAAAATAGAATATCGATTCAATGAATGTGACATCTATAGTGACAAACTTCTTGCATGAGGGAGGATGATAGCACCTATACCCTTTTGAGTAGGTGAGTAGCCCAAGAAAATGCACTTCAGAGCTCGAATATCTAACTCACTTTGAGCCTGGACAGCCACATGAACAAAGCAAACACACCCAAACACACGAGGAGGAATAAGAAAAGTACTAGGCCATGAGGGTAAAGACAATAAATCAATTGGTGCCTTGTGAGCAAGAACTCTAGAAGGCATCTGATTCATTAAATATGTTGCAGTGAGCACTGCATCCCCCCCAATAGGATTTAGGAACATGCATAGAGAACATCGAAGCCCTAGCTATCTCAAGAAGGTGGCGGTTTTTTCTTTCCGCAACGCCATTCTGTTGAGGAGTACCCACACAAGAAGTCTGATGGATGATACCATGTTCCTGAAAATAGGATTGAAGACCCCCGTAAAGGTACTCACCTCTATTATCAGAACGAACAATTTTAATGGAGGTATTAAATTGGTTAAGCACCATCTTATGGAAAGTCTGAAAACATGAGAAAACATCACGTTTTTCTTTCAACAGATACACCAATGTAGTCCTAGAGAAATCATCAATAAAAGTAACAAACTAGCGAAATCCAGATAATGAGATAATACGAGATGGACCCCATAAATCAGTGTGCACAATAATAAATGGTAAGTTACTTCTATTAAAGCTAAGTGGAAATGAAGTACGATGATGTTTTGCAAGTTCGCAAACTTCGCATTTAAATTGAGAAACATTTATTCCAGAAGACAAGGATGGAACAATGCGTTGAAGCAAGAAAAAAGAGGAATGGCCCAACCTTCTATGCCAGAGCCAAAGCTTCTCTTCAGAAGCAGCACATCTCCCAGATTGGTGCGCATACACAATTTGAACACCATCCTTTTCAAGAGGATCCAAGAAGTAAAGACCAGCTCGCACACTACCACTGCCAATCATCCTCCTCGTGACTGGGTCTTGAAAAACACAATGAGAAGGATAAAAGTTACATTACAATTGAGATCAGTAGTAATGCGACTAATGGACAATAGATTGTTAGAGAAATTGGGAACATGTAAGATTGAAGAAAGAAACATATCAGGGTTAATAGAAATGGAACCTTTCCCTGAGACAGAGGACAAAGAACCATCAACTATCCTAACCTTATCCCTGCCTGAACAAGGTGATAAGAACGAAATAAGGAAGATAAACCAGTCATATGGTCAGAAGCCCCAGAATCAATAATTGAAGGACAGTAAGAGGATTTATAAGATGCACTAAAAGAAGTAGCCAAATTACCTGAGTGGGCAAAAGAAGTAGATGTAGTAGTGGATGTATCCAGTTGAGACACTAGGCGTTTGAGAGACGCAACCTCGGCTCTGGTAAGGGGTCACAAACTCAGAATCAGAAGGTTCAGAAGGGAATGAAGTGGGTGGAATAGTGTCAGTAGTAGTAGAATAGTGAGCTCGAGACCGAGATACACCACCAGTACGGCCCCTTACCTCGAGTAGGGCGACCAAGGAGTCTCCAACAAGTTTCTTTGGTATGTCTCGGTTTCTGGCAATGATCACAAAATAATTTATCCTTTTTATCAGACACAAAATCAACACCCTTTCCTCCATTATGACTTGGGAGAACACCTTTTCTGGTTTCGCTGAGAAGCCGTAGTAAGTGCAGAGTGCTCCTGTGAGGTAGAGTGAAGCATAGTATTCTTTTGCTCTCCTCATTCTAAACATAAGCATACACACTTCTTAATGGAGGGAGAGGTTCCTTCCCTAGAATCTGTATACGAATTGGATCATATTCATCTCTCAACCCAGCAAGAAAATCAAAGATCCTGCTCCTGCTCAACAAGTATATTAAACTTCAAGACGTTAGCAGAACACTCAGCTCGAAAATCCTGATAATAATCCAACTCCTGCCACAATGCTCGGAGTTTATGAAAATAAACTGATCCTGGGTAGTTTCATGAATGCGATGTTTCAAGTCATACAGCTGGGCTATGTTCCTTACCTTTGAATAAGTTTGTGCAACTGCATCTCAAATCTCTTTTGCAGTCCTCAGAAGCAAGTAGCCATCACTAACCTTTGGTTGTATCGAATGTAAAAGCGAATTCATAATTATAGAATTTTCTGCATCCCACTTCTTATACGAAGAGTTAGTTACTGAAAGGTTCTTTCACCTTACTATTTAAATATCCTATCTTCTCTTTACTCGTGATATATAAGGTTGTTGATTGAGACCAAGCTAAATAATTAGGCCCATCCAATTTTACAGTTGTGATTTGGAGTGTAGGGTTGTCATTAGTGGGTATTCCTGGACCCATTACCCTATTAGGTTGGCTTTCAGAGGTCGGTCTGAATAACTTCTGACATGAGGTAGACAGCACTTAACCACCCAAAAACTAAGTCCAAACACAATGGATATGTCCCAAGCAACAGATACCACAAGCAAGGTAACCAACGTTCAATATATAAAACCAGGTAGCACACACAGCCCACAAAACACCTCACATAGCCCACAAAACAGCAAAAAAAGAGGTTTTCTAGTGCATACCAGTGAAGGTTACGGCTGGTACAGGGCATATCTCTACAAAAAACCATTGAAACGAAGCAACGAACACCAAAGGGGCTTAGGAAACTTCAAGTTGGCACCCTCTATGCTAGTTCGACCCATCAAACTCAAACAACCAAGGCCGGATTGGGGGTTTTGAAAAAAAACGCCATTTTTTTGGAAAATGAAATAAAAATCGAAAAACCCCTTTAAATCATCTCGGATCTGGACAAAAATTCACAGGCAAGCTCTCTTTGAAGTGGCGATTTGATTGGTGGGGTTTTTTTGCCTTGTTGATGTCAGCATTCGTATGGCTGACATCAGTAGATGACGTCAGCAACTACTGACATCAGCAAAATGTTCTTCCTCGACTATCAAACCCTTTTTTCGCGTACGGATTGATGAGTAGAGGCTTTGATACCAAGTGGATTTGTATAACTAGTGAAGGAAGGAAGAAAGAAAGAGAAGAAAGAATGAAAAGAAGAGAAGAAAATATGGTTGCAGTAAAAATAAATGAGAGAACATTGGTTTTCTCCTTTGTATATTATCTTTTATACTAATACAAGTACTAAGACAATAATACCCTTCAGCTTATTATAAGTAAATAAGAGTAATATAATCACTTTTCCAACAAATTTCTCGTTCAAATTGTACGAGAAACCATACGGCCTACCTTGACAGTCGATACTAGCTCGATCATCTACTCTTTCTCAGACGAACAAGTCTAGTGAAGTGGTCAAGGCACTCGAGGGTCAGACGAAGAGATCTGGTGGTCTAGGTTCGTAATCGATTCGTCTCTTTCTTTCTAATCTAGGTTCGTAATTGATTCGTCTCCTTCTTTCTAATCTAGATCTGGCTTCTGTTCTCGCATAAGATAGTTGTCTCTCGTGGCTACAGCAGCATCTCTCTTATCTCAGGTTAGCGGTCACGGCATCTCAAGTCGTGGTAGAAGCAGCCAGATCTGGTGGTCGTGGCCTTCGATGAACTGTCTTAGTCTCTCTTAACTCTCAGTCTCTACTCTTGATTGGTTCGAGAACAACCGATGAGGTAAGGATATGTTTTGGGGAAATTTGAGATTGATCAGGCTATGGGAAAATAATTACAGTTGGAAGTCGTTGTTAGTTAAGTTAGTAGTTGTTTATTAGAAAGTTAGTAAAAATGACACTCAACTGTAATTATTTTCCCATAGCCCACCAATCTAAAATTCCCCATATTGGTTTTTATTTTAATTTAATTATTATTTTTTCTTTTTTTAAAATTCCCCCAATAATATTAGCACGTTAGCACCTATTTTAATGTTTTTGACCATATTATGTGCCTTAAGTTCATTATTTTGCTTATTTGATAGTTCCAATGTAATCATCATATTTTTTTTTTACAAATTTTCTACGATTTTTTTGAATTTTTTCAAACATTGTTTCATTCATAAAGTTGCATCTTGCCCAAGACACAACAGGTTGGGCGAGACCGAGATGGCCGAGACCGAGACTTTGAAACATGGCAGAGAGGAGTCACCACCCAATTTAGCTTTTGGGAACTATTTGACCCCTAACAGGGTCTAACTCGTCGTAACCAGGGAGGTATCTCGGTTTGGAGTTAGGGTACATCGCTGGGAAGGTGTAAGGCACCCAGCAATGCCCAGTTGAAATTGGCCCCCACACATAATTAGTGGCTTTAATTAATTAAGTACTCAATTGAGTTCAACCCTAAACATGTAAACAAGTATAATCATACGACTAATGATGAAATTCAAATAATAAATAAATAAATAAAAAGAAGAAGAATATATAGTATGTTAGAAAATAAGAGAATCAAACACTTATTGGAAAGCAACAAATAAACCAGAGATAAATAAACAAGTAATCTGTTTGCCTAAGTGGGTTGCATACGTACGCACCCTATTGGCACATCACATATCGAAACCCCAATAACAAAATATTATCAATTCTAAATCTAATTTAGTATGCACAAAATTATACTAATATTATCAATCCTATTATGCTCCTATGAATGCAAAATAAAATCCTAATAACAATCTAATTCTATGTGCTTTAAACTAAATCAATCAAAATAATAAAAATAAATATAAAAGAACAAATAAAAATCTAATATGATTCGAATCTATGTACTATCATGCATAATAAAATCTAAATGGACAAAGAATTCATTTACGTTGACCGTGAAGTAAACAAAACTACAGTAACTCACCGTGCCCCTTAGGTTTGTGGATTAAAACGCATCAATATGAGTTGTCCTCTTTGGAAAAGTATTTTCACAATCAAGGGATTAAGGTCTTCTAAACTTTTTAGAAAATTAGAAAATTGAAGAAAAGAAGAGAGATTTTCATCACTCTACAACAGCAGAAACTTCCATCACATTTTTGAAGATGAAAACATTTAAATTAGGTAAATCTTGTGAAATCCAAAGTTGTAGAGCTTCGAAATAGCTTTCCAACAAGGCCAATTTCGTTAAATTATGAGTTCGGATGAAAACGCTTTGATTTTTTTACGGAAACTGGTTGCAGGATTTTTTAAAACGATTTTTGTACGAATTTCTCTCTTACTTTCTCCCTTCTTCCTTCCTTCTTCCAATGCATTAAAAGAGTATTAATATAGGAAAATTAGGGTTTTACCTTTCCTTTCTAGAATAGGTTTACTAGGAGAATAATTAAAATATATTTTCACTAATTAGAAAAGTTTTCTAATCTAAAAAGGAAAGAGAACTTACCTTATCTTATACTTAGGAGAGTGGCCGCTAATACGCATACGCATGTATTGCATGTGTGTACACACACTTATCACATGCGTACATATGTTAGTGGCACGAGAAAACAATTAATTTAATAAAATAATTTTCCTTCATTTCTAACCAAAATCCCTTGCTGTGATTCAACTAATCCTTTAGGAATAATTCATAACAATAATCTTAAAGACTCATCGTTGGGGTCGGGGACTTAGGATGTCAATTGGGACAAAATTGGGTGTCTACAAAAGGAGTAAATTCATGAATACTAGGATGAAAGCCAATATGAGTAATAGCCAACTAATTATGCTCAAACCATGTGCGAGGAGATTGTTTCAAACTGTAAAGAGCACGTTGTATACAAGAAACATAGCCATTAGGAAGATAATACCTAGAGGATGCATATAAACTTCTTCTGTGAGATGTCCATTTAAGAAGGCATTCTTGATAATGAGGCAACATGCAAAGGGGAACTATTTGTGGTAACAATAGTAATGGAAGAAATGTGAGAGACACAATTACTTATAGAGGACAAATTATGATTTATGGGATAGAGTGCATTTTTTGGGTTCTTTTTGGGCTTCTTCCTCAAAGGAATTTGGTGGCTTTCCTTTCTTTGTTTTGAAATCTGATTGGCGGGCTGTTTGTTGTTGGTCTTTTTAGGCTGTATTTTTGTTTTCTGGTTATTTTGTTTCTGTCTTTGGTGCATTCCTTATCCTCCATTTGTATGCTTTCTTATCTTCATTAATAAAATCTTTGTTGTTGCTGTTTTGAAAAAGATATCATGTGGAAAGAACTAGAATCAAATATCCAAAATGTGGGAGGTATACCTAAGGGAGAAAGAACTGTACAAACTTAAATGTGTAATAGACATAGTAGATGCATGAGACTAAGTCAAAGAAGAAGAGGTATGCATAGACTGTAGTTTGTAGCTGCTTAGAGGAAAAGATGATTGGTTGAAAAGGCGGCCATGGAGAAAGAGAGAGAGAGAGAACATTCTTTTCGAGTTATAAGTTTGGGACATGTATTCTTTGAATGACCTTTCTAACGGTAAAAGTTGCACTATGTTGGAAAATACCACATTGTACATTAGTTGGATATAAAATTTGATATGACTTCATATACCTGTTTCGGCCTTCCACCTAATAGCTTAGGCTTTTAGTTTGGAAAGTTAACATGGTATCAAAACATGTTGTTCTTGGGCCGTTTCATTTGTGAGTCATACTTTATTTTCCATGTGATAGGCCCATTCTTATCTTGTTAGGCTTGCATGTGATGGGGAGTGTTGGAAAATACCATATCCCACATAGGTTAAATACCATATCCCACATTGGCTCAAATGGCTGGTTTCACTATTACCAATTGATTTCAATAATTTGTCTTCTCATAAAATAATTCCCAAATGGACTTGTCCTTTTGTGTTGCAACTTGGATGGACATTTCTTGTTCATGAGGTTTTGCAAAATTGGATTCTAGACTTTCTTAGTTGTCATACTTAGAGAAATTTTGACTAATACTTTGTTCTATAAAATTGTGTAGCTAAGTAGGAATTTGTGCATTTTCCATCTCTCATCTTACAATCATTTTGTCGAATCATTTTGCCTTAGGGTCGAATTTCAAAACTTGAGACATAACCCTAATTGCCTCTACCAAGAAGAAAAATTTCCATTACATAAGAATAATATAAATAATTTTCTCCAGTAAACTGAATACTGATGGTTTGTAACTTATCATCGGTTATGATGAGTCGATGATTATGATGAGTAGCAAAAGAGAAATGAAGTATAAGGCTTAGGGTGGCTGGGCATTGCTTGAATGGTGGTTAGACAACACTTAGTAGGTGGGGCAGTTACAAAAACACTGCTGGGTGGGCTTGAATGGTTTGCAATAGTGTTGGATGGTTGTTAATTGGGGTTGGACAGGATTTACGTGCCTCCATTGAGTGCGAGATGGCCTAGAGAGGATCGATTATGGGCGAGAAAGACAGAGGGATGATTTATGATGCTTTACTAGTGGTTGACTTAGTTTGATCGATGCTTTACGATGTTCGACTATGGTAGAGAAATCTAGAAAAAGAGGGGTTCGATGCGGGAGATGCTATTTGGATTAGTAATGGAGGACGAAGGAGGTACTACTCTGCCCTTAAGGCTCCGATATCATGTTACTTTATAAGAGATCATTCTCGTTAACATAGAAAACAAGATTATATGTCAAGAAAAGATACAATTTGAAGACCTATTGCTTCTGCTTTCCTACTTACTATTGCTATCACCTCAATTGCTTTTGACCTGCGGTTGCACATTTCCATTATGTACTTTCTTTGGAAGCCAGTTTTTGCATTAGCTTTGGTATCAGATCAACCCTCAATCCCACGCTTAGAACAATAACAATTTGACTTATCTTAATCATACTAGCAACAGCATCTCATATCGACATCATCTTCGTACACTATCCAACCACCATCGCAACAATTAGTACAACTTGTTGAACCTTCTACCTCTACTATCAAACCACATCACTACCATTGCAATTGCAAACGCAAACCCAAATCGATGGATTAAAGCCCTGACTGCATTGACCTTCCTACCACTTGTTGCACAGTTCCTTATTCTCTACCATCGGTATAGGAAGCTTTATCTAGAGTCATCGTTATTGTCGACCCACTACCTAAATCCCACTAGTTTCCATCAAACACCTGCTTACAAAACTTAATGTCGAGATCCATCAACCCGTCAAACCTATAAGTGTCGTCTCGAATCCACTACTTTGGTCGCACACCACCATCAATCCATCACAGACCCCAAGTTGTGAACCTTGTTGAACCCATTGCTCCAAACCATAAGCCCCACCTCGAGAAACCCTAAGGTGAAGAGAGGAGAGCTCTTCAGATCTGATCGCGTTACCCCTCTGAGCCCTCCAGATCTCCTTGAATTCATTAACTAAAGCCCTAACCTCCATCATCAAGCCACCCGTCAAGACTTCGCACCGAGAACCCATTTTTGTGAAGCATCAACTCTAGCTCACCGTCAAGTTAACCCTCGTGTAGCACCACTACTGGTACCATACGCACTAGCTTCGTACCAGTTTCTTGTTGATCAGTCGCTAGTCCTTCACACCTCCAATCAGGATCATACTAAGACCATCTCAAGTCATGTACACCCTGTTAGAAGCCCATTCAGTTGGCAACCTTGTTGCCGATGTTATGCACAACTAGCGACGACCATCTCTGCTCGCTTTTATGATGTTATTTCTGATGACCTATTTCATTGCTCTTTCTCGACCTTCTTAGGGCATTGTGGGTTTAGATATAGTTGACGAGGCTATTTGGTTAGAGAACTAGCTATTCTAGGTTGGAACTAAGTTATCTAAACCCTGCTTAAGAGTGAATCCATTGTTTGGCTACAATTTTTATTTGTCTAGCCTAAGTTCAAGTTGATTTAGTTCTGTTTTGATCGCAACCTTATTCTAGAGCTATTTGTTTGTTTGGTTACGCCCTCCACCATCCAGGCTTGGACAAGAGTTATCCCCAATTCCAATCCAATTCGCGTATCAGTCTATCATGGAACTCGCTCTATATGAGGAAATGTTCAAAGCTCTCCAAGACCTATTAGCTAGACCAAAAGATTGATTAGTATTATGGTGATTTAGGTGACGTGTTTAAAGAGTTTAGATAGGATGCTACAACAAATTGGTTTGAAATGCAATAAGAACAAATGGCTAACTCAACAAGTTTCGCCTAAATTTTTGGTTGTCACGACTACAAAGTACAAACACAAATTAAGTAACAAGAATGTAGTAGTGCCTTTTGCCTGTGTTGAGCTTGTGCTTTGAAGTTAATAATTTGTGTGTTGCAAGTGCTACTTCTTTAGAAATGTGTCCTCATATTTAAGATCTAAACGCAGTAATTGACAAGTATGAATCTATAACACTAGGATTTGTTTTATGCCTTGAAGAAATTAAGCCATTTATAGAAGATTTGGGCGTGGATCTTGCACCTAGTACTAATATTTCGAAAGTTGAAGAAGTTGTTGTGCAAGATTTTCAACAAAGTATAAAATCCCCAGAAGGGTGTTTCTTGTTTTAAATGACTATGGGGAGAATTTTGATATGAGGATTGGTTTGATTAGAAGTTTGTAAGGATTCGAATTGGCTTTCATTGTCAAAAATCAAATCTAAAGGTGATTCAAAATATCGAAAGGGACAAAAGTTTTTTTATTTTTAATTTCTTTTTGTGGTGTGGTACGGAGTTTGCTTCTAGATAGCCATTTTTTAAAAAAAAAAAAAAATTTAGTGGAGAAAGGGTAATTCTATGGTACCCATATGGTTTTTAGGGTACCATACCCACTTACCATTTGAAGTGGCCCAAAATGGCCTACTTACCATTTGAAGTGACCCACTTACCATTTAGTGACCGAGTTACCATTTGAAGTGATTAAATGCCCTAATCCTTATCCCTCTTTCTCCCTCTCCTTCTTCCCATACCCAACGACTCTATCCATACCTAGCAAGATCTCATCAATCTTTGGTGCAACGACCTTTGGTGGTCTAGTGAGGTCCCATCATTGGCAACCTCTAGTGTAGAGGAGTGTTGTCTTCAGGTAGATCACGACCAAGGGAAGCCTTCATTCAAAACCCTAACAATGGCGAAAACCAAGTCTCAAGTTGTTTTAGTCTGAAGTCCTTCTCTGCCTTAGACTGATTAACTAAGCACCACTAGTTTGTTGCCATTATCCACGGGGGTCCACCTACAGTGAGTTTGATTCACATTTGTGTGATCCGCACCTAAAGATTTGCCTTCATCTTCCTCTTTTTTCTTCTTATTCTTCTTTTCTCCCTCCCTTTCCTTTTACTATCACCAGATCTAGTGGAAAAGAAAATTCTAGATTCTATTTGTTGCTAAAGTGAACCGTGGGAGTAGCTTCACATACACAGAGGCATCCAAGAATGACGACCTTGCTTAGTCTGAAACAGTAACATATTACATGTTTTATATACAATGGAACTTTTGAAATTTTAATTTTTTTAATAATGATTCTTTCTCATGCTCCCTCTCTCTTCCCTTCCCGAACAAAATTAAATTTTATGTTTTAACTCTTAGAACAGTGAAATTATTTTGTTTTGTTTTGGTTTGGTTTTTTTTAGAAAGAAATAGCAACATGTTACTATTTGCCAATAGTTTAAAAGAAAGAAATAGTAACATGTTACTATTTTCCAACAGTGCAAATAGTAACATGTTATTGATTAATTCTTTTCAAAAAAAGAAAAAAAAATTTCCTATTGAATATGTGTCTTATTTTGAAGAACTTGACGAATAGATTCCAAAACTATATTAATCGAAAACAGTTGTTAATATCAAGTGTTATGAATATTCGAAGTTTGAGAAACCAGAATAACCAACTTCACATTATTAATGTGAAGTTCGTTGCAAGAGCTGCTATTTGTTGTGCAATGCAGGAAAATTAGGTAGTTTAAAAAAAATGGTTGACTTAATACAATTATAATTTGAATAAGATGGACTTAAGTGGTTAAAGAAACTTTTGATGGGGTTATTTCTAAAACCAGTCTTCTAATTGGGCTTATTGCCAATTTTCTCAAAAAAAAAAAAAAAAAAAAAAAAACCACGATAGAAGACCTGCCGAGATAGATTTGTTCTATCCGTGTTCATCCATCACAACGAGTTTGGATGGTGCGCCCCAAGAAAGAAGTAGTCCAAAGGTGCATGAGTTTGAACGTATATCGGATCGGCTTGCTGCGCCTGGCTTCTCTGACTTGATTCCTTCTCTGAAGGCTAGGCCAAGTAGCTTCGCACATGGCCTTTTGACTTTTTCGCAAATCTTGGCTAATAGCATTCTTTTACTATATATTGGGTAGCTTAGATAGACAATCCAGCTATTCAAGGAAGGCAGTCCTAAGCGAATGATCTTCGGATTCCATAACAGCACATTCGACTAGCTATGCAAATAGATTCAGTTCCTACCCACCCACAACCCCTTTTGGGAATGATATCCTATCGACTGGGAATAAGAAGACAAAGCCTAGTAAGAGCCATCTTCCATTCTGATAGGTTCCCCTAACATGGCATTCCCACTTTTAATCATCACTTCTGGTACTAGCAGGGGCAATTACCATGTTATTAACTGATTGAAACTTTAATACAACCTTTTCTGATCCTGTTGGAGGGGGAGACCCCATATTATACCACCATCATCTTGGGTGATTTCTTCAAAAGCGTTTTCTGATATGTCGCTTTGCAAGCAGAGTGAAGGAACATAAATCCAACCTAATATCATGAATATCCTTCACCTACCCACGAACAGAAATTTTTTAAATGGACCCTTCCCCATTTTCTTTTCTTTTTTTGTTCGGAAGTAGGGGAAAAAAAAAAAAAGAAAGAGAAAAAGAGGAAGAAACCCACCAAAGGAATTCAAAAAATTTCAAAAGAGTACTGAGAATACTAATAAGACTAGGACGACGAGATTGGTGGGGTTCCACTTCCCGAGCTGCCTATATGGTTGCCTCAACATTAGTATAGCTAGTGTCATCACTTGTCATTGTCTGCGGGGAAATTTTCTTTAATTTCATTATTATTTTTTTGTTTAATCTGTTATGCCAAATTTCGATGGCTCTTGTTTTAGATCACCTCGAATATTGGGTTTGATATGGGTTCATGCATTTGTTTAGGTCCTCCACCTAATAGCTTAGGCTTTTGGGTTGGATTCTTCAAACTTGCTATCAAAGCTAGAAGTTCTTGTGGCCCATTTGTCAACTAGTTCTGTTATCCACATGACGGGACCATTCTTGTTTTGTTAGGCAGTGGAGAATTCCCACATCTCACATCTCACATCACCCAAATATTGGGTTTGAGATGGCTTCGTAAACCTATTTAGGCCCTTGACCATATAGCTTAGGCTTTTGTGTTGGTTTCTCTTGGTTACTCTGATACCGAGTTCTTTCTTACGGAGAAAGAAGAAAAGACAAGAGAAGGCAAGGAATGGGATGTATCTGTAAAAAATCTACGGACCTCTCACCTTAGTTTTTAAATATATATATATATATATATATATTTATATTTGTAGTATAGGGTTGTTTAGATCTAGGGTTAATCCAATGCCAACACCAAAATAAAAAGACAAAAAGGGAAGAAGCTTTGCCATTTTCACCCCTCCTCATTTGCATTGAGACCTTTGTGTAGTTGGTAGGGATTTTCTCTTTTTAAGCACTTCATAAAAGTTTCTTTTGAACACCTATGTATTGGCAGAGTGTCACACCCTAAACCCAAGTGATCGATTCCGAAGGTGCAACTTAACATTCATATTCCAACCATACATGTGATCAATAAAAATATTCCGTCCACAACTAATTTCCAACGATGAAATTTAATGTACTAATAATCTCGAAAGATTCAATGATGTCACAATCACCAACAATAACTAAAATAATTGAAAAACTACCCAAACATCATAAATCCAAACTTTAACAAATAACATCTTAAATGAGTCAGTAATCCTCTCATAAGGAAAAGAAATCACTATAGAAACTAATACTAATTAATGTTCAATCTAATAGCTGCTAGCCTCGATGCGCTCTATGTCTCCACTGCACTCGGCTCAATAATCTAACAGACTACTTATCTGAAAAATATGTTGTAAGGGTGAGTATTACATATACAAGAATAAGCCAAGCTAATCGCATGAGTTTTTCATAAAAATGCATTTCGATAAATCATATGCTTTTAACCACAACTAAATATTTTCCAGAAGATGTTCAAAGAAATGAAAATTTTCAGAATTCTCATATCAATAACAAATTTCAAATAAATATTCAGAGCTTTCAGATCAGGACAAATATATATTTATTTGGTAACTCTGGTTAACCACACAAATGACTTAGACAGATTGACCCGAAGGTCCAAAAGGTGCTCCTATCAAGAGAAGACTTAAATAGAGCATTGGTACCAAAGATCAGTATTATACCCTATTGACCGGGGCTAGAGCATTGGAACCAAAAGGAACCAAAGGCCAATAACTTAACCCCTACTGACCAGGGCTAGACATAAGGTAGTCACACCAAAGTTGCAAATATAATCCATATTCAAATATAAACAATTAGGCAAAACATAGTTTTAGATAAGTAATAAATCTAATCAAGCATTACTTGAAACGGAATAACAATTTCATTTGCTTGGCTCGTACAAATAAAATAGACATGTTTGAATGGATATAAAAATCATTCATGAAAGTCATTTATTTCACAAGTAAAAACATTTGTTCATAAAACAAACTAGCATGTCATACTCCTACTTACCTCAAGTGGTAACGTCAAAATCCAAGTAAATGCCTCGACTTATCAACACTTAGCTCAAACCTAAAATCAACAATTAATATTGCTATCAATAAATTATGGTTTAGGCCAATAAACAATTCTAATTAACTAAAGGCTTAAGGTCTAATTCTAACGTTATTCCTAATTACTAACCTTAATACGAGTTATTATTTAATTTGATGTGGTCCAATATCAAATTATAATATAATTAATTGAATATAATCCAAGGTCCAAACCGCTGCACTGAGCTTATCAAGTTGGTCAAGGTAGTCACAACTCAAAATTGACAGAATCCACTATTAGGGTCCCATCACAAAAGTGTATACATAATGTACATGGGAGGGACCACACTAGATCACCATCCCTTGCCAACAGCATTGTATCTCCTAGACTTTAGTCAAAAGTATAATATAATATATATATATATATGAAATGAACTATGCTCTACCTGTAGACCATCACCATCTAACCCAAAAAGTTCCTGAAGCTCATTAATTCAATAAGTACGGTGTATATATATAATATAATATAATATAATATAATATAATAGCCTTTAAGAAATCAACTTTTTTCTTCTATATAGTAGCAGAAACAACTTTTTAGCTTTATTTATTTATTTAACTTTTTCCTATATCAATACTACTTTACGGCTATGTGAGTATATATATATATAATTGGAAAATAAATTGAAAAGGGTGTAGATTTTGCTTACCTTATTCGCCACTTGAAGGGAAGATGACGAAATTCCTAGGGCTCCAAGTCTGCCTCTTAATGACTCAATGTTTGTCGAAAGACACTAATTTTCTGATAAGAATCCTTATATACTAGCCCAATTAGGGGTAAAAGTGTTTGGCTATTGGGTTAACTTATTCCAAGTATATCTAATCCCAATAGCGTATTATAAAATAAGTCTAATAAAAATTAAATGTAAACCATGAAATTTTAGACATAAGAAAAATTAACAGACTACGGAAATGCAGGGTATTACACGGAGATCTAACCAAGTTACTGCTGGAAAGAGGAAGCCCAAGACAAATTTTGTTGAAGTTCGTACATTTTGGCACCTTTTTAGAAGTTTTGACCGAATGTGGATATTCTTTATATTGGCTTTCCAGGTAACCTTAACGTTAGGGTTTGTGAAGTTGCGTTTTCACCTCTCTCTACTTTAAATTAACATTTTCTTACTTTTCAGGGTATGGTTATTATTGCATGGAGTCCTTCTGGATCTATCACTGCGCTTTTTGATGAGGATGTCTTTAAAAGCGTTTTGAGCATTTTCATCAGTTCTGCTTTTCTGAACTTTTTGCAAGGTGCTTATGCTACTTCCCGTTATGTGAATTTTCTTTCCATTTCATTATTTCAATTATAGTGGCAGATCATAATTAAAGATGGCATTTTGATTGTGTTTCTTTTGGCATTATAACTGTTTATGTGTTTACTGCAGCATTTACAGGTATAGGAGTCATATCTATACTGTTCTAACTGACATGTTTTAGATTCGTGACTTGTATATTTTTTTTTCTTCTCTACCATCTCTCTTGCAGCTACTCTGGATATGATCCTTAGTTGGAATGCGTGGAGGAGCTTGAAATTCACCCAAATACTTCGATACCTCTTGAAATTTGCAGTTGCAGCTGTTTGGGCTGTAGTCCTCCCAATTGGATATTCCAGCTCTGTCCAGAATCCAACTGGACTTGTGAAATATTTTAGCAACTGGGCGGGGAACTGGCGGAACCAGTCATTTTATAACTATTGTGTTGCAATTTATTTGATACCTAATATATTGGCCATATTACTATTTTTTCTTCCACCTTTACGGAGATCCATGGAGCGTTCGGATTGGCATATTGTTGTACTTCTTATGTGGTGGGCTCAGGCAAGCATATCTAGCTTTTGTAACATCCAGTTTTGTTTTTCCGTCTTTTCTTATTTTTAAGTTTTTTGTAATTAAATTGAGTGTCAATTGTACTGCAGCCAAAACTGTATGTTGGAAGGGGCATGCATGAGGACATATTCTCACTTCTCAAGTAAGATGTAGTTGCAGTCTTTTCAAGCATGTCTAGGTCCTTTGCATGGAACTCTGGGATTTGGTGCATTCATGCCAGTACAAATAAATTAGAGTCACATTTTTAATTAACATAATACGTTTTGTTTGGTCAGGTATACTCTGTTTTGGATCATGCTGCTAATAAGCAAGCTAGCATTCAGCTACTATGTAGAGGTGAATTTGTTATTTATATACTGATGTGCATTTGGTTAGCCTTAGTAATTTAGAGTAGTAGTAATGTAAATCGAATATCTTTATGTGTGCAAGTATGTGTGTGACATTGGATTGAAGTGAGATTTTATTTCCTTGTCTCATCATTTGTTTACAATTTATTTTCATCTTATTTGGTCCATCATTTTAGAGTTGAAGTTAGGATAGGGACTCTAAATTTATTGGGCATAAGCTTAAAGGCTTCATGACTAGGCTTGTTGGTTCTCATTCTTCAAATTTGAGTATATATATTCAAAGCTTGTAACAGATGAGGAAAGATTTAATTATGTAATGATAAGTGTATGCGTGAAGGGTCTGCTTGGATGTCCCATGGACATTGTTGTCTCATTTTGTTTTGCAATATAATTTTGTGAACAAATCCATCATTATGAATGGGAGGGTTGAATTTTGGCAAAAATAATATATATATATATATATATATATATATATAGATATATGTATATATATATATATATATAGATATATGTATGTATGTATATATAGATATATGTATGTATGTATGTATGTATTTATAAATTTGGCTTTTGATTGTAAAGGAAATATTATAAATATGATTCCAACCATTAGAGATGTAGCTTTGTATGTGCTGTTCAAATAAGAAAGACATTCCTTGAGCATGTACAATGCAAATCTTAAGGCCAATCATCATCGTCGTTGTCATCATCATCATCATCATTAAATATAATGGGAATTTAAAAGAAGAGGAGGAGAAGACATAGTGAAAAGAGATTAGATACAATATGGAGGGCACAAAGCAGATTTGCAAGCCTCTTATTAGAGACGAGAGAGAAGAAGGGCATAATACGAAAAAGGGATAACTAATGATATAATTGATACAAAAGGAACATATGGATGTGTATATGTACAGTCGTGTCCTTATGTCTTGTTTTAAGGGATTTCCCTGTCAGAGAGTCTATGTATGTTTTGAAAATCGAAACCTGTGTCCCTGTCTGCAAATGATAGTAAATTATTGTACATGTTAATTAAAACTCAATAAAAAATGAGCAAAATTTCTCCTAATCATTAAATCAACTTTTTCCAATAAAGAACATATAAATAGTAAAAAAGTAAAAAATATACAATTAACCCACTATCATCAAATTATCTCAATATTTAAAATTTAACAACTGAAAGAACATATCCCTCCCAAAAAAAGAAACCAAAAATAAATTAATTATACATTGATCCAAGAGATGCATTCTTAGATTTCATTACAAATCTTGTATTGTTACCTTTAAAGAATGTATGAAGGATAGAATTGAAGTTTCTAACCTCATTCAAGAAAAATTGTTTGTTTTTGAAAACAGGGTTTCTTACTTTCAAGAAGAAAATTTGCCTTTTTGGACCTCAAAAAGCTTTGATCCGGATTTGAGATTAGATCTAACTATTCGCTCTCACAACTTTTGAAATCTAATATTGAAATAGAATTCTAGATAGAGCAATGAAGCATATATTATTGTTGGAATGGGATTGAGAACTCCTTTTAAGCTGAGAATCCATGTTACATGGACTCGGCTACTGGTGCGTTAGTAGTAGATTTGTATAGATAATCACAAAGAGAAGAAAAAGAATAAGAAGAAGAAAGAAAGAGAGAAAGAAAGATGGCTGGAAAAAAGGAGAGCTTAGGGTTCTCTCCCTTAAACATTATTATTTATACTAATATTAGTACAATGACTTAAATACTCATAAGCTTACAATAGACCAATAAGAACCAACTAACCAACTATTTTCCAACACTCCCCCTCAAGCTGGTGCGAAGATATCACACATGCCCAACTTGCTTAAGAAAGTATGGAAGACTCTACTTGCTACTCCTTTGGTTAAGATATCTGCTAATTGATCTTCTGTTTGAACATAAGGCATACAAAGCACTCCAGAATTCAACTTTTCCTTAATGAAATGTCGGTCAACTTCAATGTGCTTGGTTCTGTCATGTTGCACCGGATTGTGAGCAATGTTAATTGCAGCTTTATTGTCACAATATAGTCTCATAGGATCATTACTATCAAAACCAAGTTCTTTCAACAAGGTCTTCAACCACAGAAGTTCACAGACTCCATGAGCCATGGCTCTAAACTCAGCCTCAGCACTCGATCTAGCCACAACCGCCTGTTTCTTACTACGCCAGTTCACAAGATTGCCTCCCATAAAAGTACAATAACCAGAGGTAGACCTGCGATCTGTAATTGAGCCAGCCCAATCAGCATCTATATATGATTCAACTCTTAAGTGATCATGCTTAGAAAATAGCAATCCCTTTCTCGGAGCAGATTTTAAATAACGAAGGATCCGATGAACAGCCTCCATATGAGACTCTTGAGGTGAATGCATAAACTGACTTACTAAGCTAATTGCATAGGCAATGTCTGGACGAGTGTAGGACAAGTAAAGCAATTTACCAACTAACCTTTGATATCTGCATGTGTCAACCAATATGCCCTCAGTATCTTCTCCCAATTTGTAGTTCGGCTCCACAGGAGTATCAATGGGTTTGTAGCCTAGCATCCCGGTTTCTTTAAGAAGATCTAGGACATACTTTCTTTGAGAAATGAAAATACCTTTCTGGGATTTAGCTACTTCAATTCCCAAAAAATATTTCAAATTTCCCAAGTCTTTATCTCAAATTCTCTAGCGAGACATTTCTTCAATTTCTGTATCTTCTCCTAATCATCCCCTGTTAGCACAATATCATCAACATATACAATAAGAGCTGTTACCTTCCCTTGAGAAGAGTGCTTGATGAACAAGGTATGATCTCCCTGACTTTGTTTAAAGTCAAATTTTAGCATAGCTCGAGTAAATCTCTCAAATCACGCTCGAAAAGATTGCTTTAACCTATATAAAGCCTTCTTCAATTTGCATACCTTCCCTCTAGTTGTAGAACATTCAAAACCTTGAGGAACATCCATGTACTACTTCCTCCTCTAGATCTCCATGAAGGAAAGCATTTTTAACATCAAACTGATGAAGTGTCCATCCAAAATTGGCAGCTAAAGAAAGTAAAACTCGGATAGAGTTCATTTTAGCAACGGGAGCAAATGTCTCTTGGTAGTCAATACCATAGGTTTGAGTGAAACCTTTTGCCACCAATCTAGCCTTATACCTTTCAACAGAACCATCAGCCCTATGTTTCACTATGAATACCCATTTACATCCAACTGTCTTCTTCCCCACAGGTAACTCAACTAAAGCCTAGGTTTTATTTTTCTGAAGAGCTGTTGTCTCTTCACACATAGCTTCCTTCCATTTTGGATCACCAAGTGCATTTTGCAAATTGTTAGGAATAGACACAGAAGACAATTAGGATACAAAGGTATAGAAAGATGGAGAAAGGCAATGATAGGAAACAAAATTAGAAATAGGGTGCTGTGTACAAGATCTAACTCCTTTACGAAGAGCAATAGGGATATCAGAATCATCAACAGTAACAGGAGTAGATATGGTATTACCTGGTCCAAGGATAACGATGGGCCATGTGGAAGAGAGATAGTTTTGTCTTTCTGTCTCCTTAAGTAAACCTTCAAATCTTTGGAAAGAGGAGGATCCTTGTTATCGTTCCTCTGTTCTTCCAAACATTGAGATCGAATAGGAGCAGGAGTAGAATTAGAGAGAGATATGAGTGTGGGAAGCACTTGAGACTTCTGTTCATTACTATTCTCCCCCTGAAGAGAAGTATGGGAAGGGGAAAAATATAACAAAGACTCAAGAAAGGTCACATCTATGGAAACAAACCGTTTCCCTGAGGGAGGATGGTAACATTTATACCCTTTCTGAGTAGGTGAATACCCTAAGAAAATACATTTGAGAGCTCGAGGATCTAACTTACTTTGAGCTTGGCGAGGAATATGGACAAAGCAGACACACCCAAAGACACTGATGAGGAACAATAAAGGAAGTAGAAGAAGATGGAGATAATAGATCAATCGGTGCCTTGTGCCCAAGAACTCTAGATGGCATCCTATTCATTAAAGACGTTGCAGTAAGCACAGCATCTCCCCAGTATGATTTAGGAACATGCATAGAGAACAATAGAGTCCCTAGCTACCTCAAGAAGATGGCGATTTTTCCTCTCAGCAACCCCTATTTTGTTGAGGAGTATCCACACAAGAAGTCTGATGAATAATACCATGATCCTGAAAATAGGATTGAAGACCCCCATAAATATACTCACTCCCATTATCAGAACGAACAATCTTAATGGAGGTATTAAATTGATTGAGCACTATCTTATGAAAAGTTCGAAAACAAGAGAAAACATCACTTTTTTCATTTAACAGATACACCCATGTAGTTCTAGAGAAATCATCAATAAAAGTAACAAACCATCGAAAGTCAGATAATGTGGTAACTCAGGAAGGACCCCATACATCAGAGTGCGCAATAGTAAAAGGCAAATTACTTTTATTAAAACTTGGTGGAAAGGAAGTACAATGATGTTTCGCAAGTTCACATACTTCACAATTAAATTGAGAAACATTTATTCCAGAAAACAATGAGGGAAAAATCCGTTGTAGTAAGAAAAAAGATGGATGTCCTAATCTTCTATGCCAGAGCCAAAGCTTTTCCTTAGAAGCAGCACAGCGCTCAGAATGATGTGCATCTTGAATCCGATCATTATCTTTGACAGCAAGATCCAGAAAATAAAGACCATCTCTCATGCTACCATTGCTAATCGTCCTCCTCGTGACTAGGTCTTAGAAAACACAATGAGAAGGATAAAAGGTTACGCTACAATTTAGATTAGTAGTGATGTGACTGATGGACAATAGATTGTTAGAGAAATTAGGAACATGCAAAACTGAAGAAAGGGACATATCAGGGTTAATAGAAATTGAACCTTTCCCTGACACAGATGACAAAGAACCATCAGCAACCCTAACCTTATCCTTGCCTGAACAAGTGTTATAAGAATGAAACAAGGTTGACAAACCAGTCATATGATCAGAAGCACCAAAGTCAATGATCCAAGGACAGTAAAAAGATGTACTGGATGCACCTAAGCAAGTAGCAAGATTACCTGAGTGAGCAAAAGAGCTAGACGCAGTAGCTGATGTCTCTAGTTGTGACATAAGGCGTCTGAAAGTGTCAATCTCTGCCTTAGTAAGAGTGCTAGCCTCAAAAGTAGAAGTCCTAGATGGAGATGGAGTGGGAGGAAGAGGATCCACAGTAGTACTATAGTGAGCACGAGATCGAGGTAAGCCACCAGAACGACCTCCCCTGCCTCTGGTAAGGCGACCATGAAGCCTCCAACAAGTCTCTCTAGTATGCCTCGATTTATTACAATGATCACAAAAGAGTTTATCTTTCTCATCAGAAACAGACTCAATTGTTTTACCCCCATCACGACTCTGTAGACCTCCTTTATTGTCTTGGTGAGAAGCGGTAACAAGTGCAAATCTCTCATGTGCAACAGAGTGGAGCATTACACCCCTTTTACTCTCTTCACTTTGAACATAGGCATATACACCCCTAAGTGAAGGGGGAGGCTCTTTTCCCAAAATTTGCACCCGAATTTGATTATACTCATCTCTCAGTCCAAATAAAAAATAAAAAATCCGTTCTTGCTCAACAAGATGATTAAACTTCAAAGTGTCTGTAGGACACTCAGCCTGAAAATTCTAATAATAATCTAATTCTTGCCACAGTCCTCTGAGAGTGTGAAAGTAAGTAGATAAAGACATATCCTTTTGAGTGGTCTCATGAATCCGACGCTTTAGATCAAAAATTTGTACTATATTCCTCATCTTAGAATAAGTTTGCGCTGTTGCATCCCAAATCTCCTTTGCGGTTTGCAAAAGTAAATAACCATTATTAACTTCAGGTGTCATTGAGTGCAAAAGCCATGAAATAATGGTTGAATTTTCGGAATCCCATTTATCATAGGAAGGATCATTTACCGCACGCTCCATCACCTTGCCAGTCAAATAATCGATTTTCCCTTTACTCTTAATATACAAAGTTGTTGACCGAGTCCAGGCTAAACAATTGAGCCCGTCTAGCTTCACTGTTGTGATTTGGAGAGTAGGGTTATCATTAGTGGGTACATACTGACCCATTCCCGCACTATGAGGGCTTTCAGAGGACTGGCTCACTTCTGACATCTTGTGAACAGGCACTCAACCACTCCAAATAGCCCCAAACACAACACTAAGGTTAAAAGCTACGAAACAACTTGTAAATAGAAGAAGGAATGCTCAAAACATTCAAAAAACTTCACAAACACCTGCAAATCATGCAAAACAGCTGCTGGAATAGCATAACACACCTCAAAACTGACCAAAAGTTCAAATAACTTCACAAACACCCGCAAATCATGCGAAACAGCCGCTGGAATAGCATAACACACCTCAAAACTGACCAAAAGTTCTCAAACAACTTCATAATCATGCCAAACAACAGTTGGAAAATCAGGACACAAGTCCCAGCCCTTGTTTTTGTCCTGTCAACCCTCTATTTGGCACAAAGAAGCCTTGAATCTCTTGTTTTTGGTTGAAGCAACACCAAATACACCTTTACACCATCAAATCGCACCTTTCTGGTGTGGATCAACACAACAAACCAGCCCTAAAAACTCCAGATCTGGGTTTTTTAAAAAATATCTCTATTTTTTGAAAAATCAAAGAAAAATAGGAAAACCACCCCAAAAGTTGTCGGATTGGGTTGAAAATTTACTAGAATAATCTCCTAAAAGGGGCGTTCAGATCCATGGGTTTAAAACTCCATGCTGACGTCAGACAATGACGTCAGAGATGACGTAAGCGACTGCTGACGTCAGCAGAAGGATCGTTTTCGATTCCTCTGAGCTCTCACGTGTAGATCGACCTAGAAAGCACTGATATCAAGTAGATTTGTATAGATGATCACAAAGAGAAGAAAAAGAAGAAGAAGAAGAAAGAAGAGAGAAAGAAAGATGGCTGGAAAAAAGGAGAGCTTAGGGTTCTCTCCCTTAAACATTATTATTTATACTAATATCAGTACAATGACTTAAATACCAATAAGCTTACAATAGACCAATAAGAACCAACTAACCAACTATTTTCCAACATTAGTGTGAAGGCGTTAGAGCTTGATCACTCAATCTTAGGATATGTATACTTGGCAAAAGTGTTGAAGTGTTCATGATTTGGATATGGGTACTTGCTTGAAAAGTTCAATTTAGTAGAAGAGTGAAGATGTAATATTGTTGGATTGAATTGAAAAAAGTTCTGATTAGGGGATAATTTAAAAGATATAGCAATAGGTAGGAAAAATAAAGGGGATTATTTTCAAAATCATAATGACGGCCTTAATAATAGGATTGGTTTTGTGTTGAAACCTTTTCCTATTCTGTTTGTGATACATATAGGGAACAAACTCATAGTTGAGACGGAAACACCACCTCTGAAAACTGTGCCATGTCTAATGGTATGTTGCTTCTTCTTCTTCTTCTTCTTCTTAGTTCCAGTCACAACATGACGTCTGACCAGCAGCAACATGATATCTGACTACTGCCCCGCCTCTTCTTCTTCTCTTTAGTGTCCCACCTCTTCGAATGAACATGGCATTGCAGTTTGCTTGAAACAGTAGCTGTATCCCATACTTGCACTCGTGTTGTGTTGACCCAGGTGCTCGAAGAGACTGGCCGAAGACTAAGTCACCAATGGAACTGTTCACTATTGGCCGATATATTAGTGGATGGCCGATATATTAGTGGATGGACAATATGTATTCGTATCAAGCTGATAAGTGATAAATGTGGTTTCTTTTAAGACCAATATATTGGTTCGTATGATAATGGTGTGGGCAGATTTGGATATGTATCAGCCGGTACGCTTTATCTGCTGATATCTACTGCTCTATTATTACATTCTTCAACCCTTTATAATTGCCCATAGTGGAACTTACCTCCATGACTTTAAACATTATTTCTTTCACTTTAATGATAGATGATAAAATTATTAAAATTAAGCTTAGAGACATAACATTAGTTTAAATATAAGTTAGCATTTTCATGGTTAATGGGGATATTTATTTACACATATTTAGTGTAATTTGTCTAACTATGTTTTGTTCAGTAGAAAAGTCTTGATGTATAAAACTTGAGGGGTATTTAATGTAATGTAAAAAACTAGTCTTATTTATTTATTCTTTTAAATTATTTTTTCCATACGAGGTTTCCTGCAAATACATTTGAAGCCTATGCTCACTGGCCTTGTATCTTCATACTCATGAGAAGATTCTAAAGTGTTGATTCCCATTTTTTGTTATTTTTTTTTTCCTTGTTTGTTTTTGTTTTGTGTGTGTCCTTGTTTATTAGGTATGTGTTTGGTATTGAAGGATTGTAAAACTTTGACTGCTCAAGTGTAAAACATTGAATGTTATACAAAGCTATGAGTGATCCTCAATGTATCTGAGTTAACGAGACTGTAGATTTTATTTATTATTGTACACTAGGTATTGAAATGACATGTAAGCAGGAGAAACATTTCAAAATTGGGGAAACCCAGTTCCTTGTTGTGCATGATATTCAAGAATTTTTACACTCTTAGAATTCATGTTATCCAGTTACTTTCTTAACATATCTTTTCATGTTCCAAGCCAGACGTTTTCAAGTTCTGATTCTACATTTTCTGTAAATAGATATTGCCGTTAGTTGGACCTACAAAGTTAATCTTGAGCATGAGAATCAATGACTATGAATGGCATGAGTTCTTTCCAAATGGTATGATTTCGGTTGTGTTATGATCCATTTCTGTTTCTAATTTCTTTTATGGCCATAGCTTGTACTAAGTCACATTCTGAAACTGATTTAGTAACCCATAATATCGGAGTTATTGTTGCGATATGGGCTCCAATTGTCCTGGTAAGCGGAACAGATATTTTTTTGTGAAATGACATTTTTTTCTTTTTCTCTATATCTTGAATACTAACCCCATTTCATTGTTTACAGGTTTATTTCATGGATGCACAAATATGGTATGCTATATTCTCTACCATTTTTGGCGGGATACATGGAGCATTCAGCCACCTGGGTGAGGTCAGTGGCCAATTTTTCCTCAAACTGTGGGGTACCAACAAACAAATTGAGTTATATACTTATATGTAGTGACCCTGTGTTGATTGGGCATACTTTGGTTTTTCTTTTCTCCTTAACTTTATACCTTCTTGCTTTTCTTAGATACGGACACTTGGGATGTTGCGGTCCAGATTTGAGTCTGTTCCTTCAGCTTTTACTGATCGTCTCGTGCCATCGTCAGAAGAGGAAACCAAAGGGAACATGGTAGTGCATTTTTATTTTAATGTTGCAATTTTGCATTTGCTATTAAATGTGTAGATTTTTAGCAGATATTATCTCAAGAATTCTCAACTATATATGCAAGCACCATATTCTTTCAATGTAAACAATCTTTACAAATATTTCTTAAAGCCTCTCTGCTTGTTAACTTCTTGTTCTTTTTCTTCTTTTTTTGGCAGGATGACGCATTGGGACGAAAGAGCATTGCAGAATTCTCTCAGGTGTGGAATGAGTTCATACATTCCATGCGGATAGAGGACTTGATCAGCAATAGGTTGAAATTGCTTCTTGCCAGAGATGCATTATATATTAAAGGCATCCAGATGAAAGTTCATAATTTTTTAAGTTCGCTTTTTGTTGTCCAGGGAGAGGGATCTGCTGCTTGTACCAGATTCTTCAGGTGAAGGTTCTGTTGTCCAGTGGCCTCCTTTCTTGCTTGCTAGTAAGGTAAATCATACACGCATTGCAGTGGATTTTCTTGTTCATTTGATTGTTTACCACACAACTCCTGTTTGACTTCCTTGTTTCCTTGCTTTTTCACATTCATTAGATTCCGATAGCATTAGACATGGCAAAAGATTTCAGCGGAAAGGAGGATGCTGATTTATTCAAGAAAATTAAGAGTGATCGTTATATGCATTCAGCAGTGATTGAATGCTATGAGACACTCAGAGATATAATGTCTGACCTTTTGGTTGATGGACGGGATAAAGCGTAAGGCAGAAGTGTTCCATTACCAACTATTTTATTTATAAGAAGACAGTCGCTTCATTTTTGAGATAGTAAAAATAAAGTGAAAACTGCCTCCTTACAGTTGGGTTTTGCTGCTTATTATATAGGCTTATTGTTGAAATATGTAAGGAAGTAGATGATAGCATACAACAGGAACAATTTCTGAGCAAATTCCGGATGATCGGGATGCCTCTGCTCAGTGATAAGTTGGAGAAACTTTTAAACATTTTGGTAACATGCTTCTCACTCATGTTTATCGAAAAGGAAAAATTGATTTACACCTCTTTTTTTGGGTGCTCAGCACTGAACTAGTAGATGTTGTCTAGTCTATACTTATAAGTTTTGACTGCTTAAATGGGCTTGTTCACAGATATCTGATCATGAAAATACTGAGTCCCGGGTTATCAATGTACTCCAGGATATTTTGGAGATAATCACTCAGGATGTCATGATTAATGGGCAGGAGTAAGTGCTGAGTAAATAATTGCTCAATGAGGATGTATAAAATAATAACTTCTAGTACTTTTACTGTGGAATGATCATTCATGATTACTTTATGCTATGACTCTTTCCCTTCTCTTTGTAGAATCTTCAAAAGAGTTCACCCACAGAGTGTCAATAATCAGCATGATAAGAAAGAGCAGAGGTTTGAAAAGATACATGTCCACCTTATACAGAACAGATCTTGGAGGGAGAGGGTATTTGTGCTTACTCCTGTGTGAAATATCATGTCAAGTATTGTGCAATCATTTTCTGATCTTGTATTTTTATTTTCCTTCATAGGTTGTTAGGCTTCGTTTACTTTTGATTGTCAAGGAATCTGCCATAAATGTGCCTATGAATTTGGAGGCTCGCCGCCGTATCACTTTCTTTACGAACTCCTTATTTATGAATATGCCAAAGGCTCCAAAAGTTCGTAACATGCTCTCCTTTAGGTCAGTTCGGCCTTATAAAGTACTGGATTTCTGGATACATGCATAATCAGATTAATTTTTCCTTTTTGTTACTCGTTGTGTTGTTTCTTTTCTTTTTCTTATTTTTTTTGGTCGCCTTGCCATGGCCAAGGTAAGGCAAGCCATGGCCAAGGCAGGGCAAATCTTGTTAATTATGTACACTGAAAAAGTTATATAGGAAAACAAACACCCTATCTTTTTATCAATTGTTTATTGTGTACACTGATTCATGCAAGCAGAAGTATTTTGTATATGCTTGTATGCCCCTAAGACGTTCAATCAATATTGACATTGTTGACATAGCAGGCATTTCATTATTGCGGTGGTATACATTTAGTATACCATATCTGTCGCCCCATAAGAGATCTGTGGGAAATTTCCAGATGTTTGTTTTTGCTATAACTGTCCACTTGTAGTCAAGGTTTCTCCAATGTTCATTATAGTTCCTGTTATAATTTTGTTGTGATTATTATTAGCAGTGATTTGTAATATAACATCATAAAAAGTATATCAATACAGGGAGGAAAGTTTTGTTGATGTTTCTTGTTGTTTTTGATATAATGGGACATTTATTTAGTCTCCTATGTCTACTAGGAATCATAGTTGCGTTTGATTTATTTTTATATTAATTGCTTTTAGTTGAGGAAAAGAAGTGTAAGGCTATAGAGTGGGAAACTCCTGATATTAAATATCTTTCTCTTGGCTTGAATTCTCAGTTCTCGCAATAATTTCATTTAATGTTTTACAACAAGAATCCCTCCTCCCTCTTATTATTATTATTATTTTAATTTTCTTTCTTTTCAATCCCTCCTTCATAAGTTGGATCACTAGTACTTGGAGGATTGTTAGTCAAATACTTCAACTTTCGTTGTCCATGTAAAGAAACTCTGACAGCATGTGCCCAAGCCATGTAATTCAGACCATTCAACTTTTTCGAAGTGATAGATTTAGGAAAATCATTGTTAACATTAAAAACTGTGAGTTTTTCTTCAGTCTTTGTGCTGGATTTCTCTTTTGCCATCTCAAACACAAGGTTAAAACGACAAAACCAGATTTGAAACCAAACCAACAGACCCTTAAATCAGACAAAGAAGCAATACCAGATTTGAGAAATAGCAAACCTCCCAAAACACTTGAGAAACTCACAAGAATATCAAGAATCTGATGGAAGAGCACATAAACAGCCATCTTTACTCAGCAAGATGAATCAGAGCAAGGCTACAGCCACCATACCAAAGAAGCAAAAGCATAAAAACATGATAACAGAGGCCACAACTTTAAGAAATGCACAGCCGACTGTTCAAATCACATAAAACAACACCAAATCCACTCAAGAATCACCTAGTTGGCACCCATAGAGACTACCCCAAGCAACAAATTTGATCCGAAGTCCCAAAAAGTAGAGTTTTAAAAATTGCACCAAAATCTGGAAAAAATAGACGAAAAATCCCAAAACCGTACCAAATGACCCCGGATTGTGACAAAACTTAACCAGAAATTTTCCCTAGGTGAGTCAACCAGATTGGGGAGATCAACTCACCTTGCTGACATCAGATGCTGATGTTAGCATCTACGTTGATGATGTCAGCAGATCTGTTCCGATGGTCTCTTGTTGTGCTCCTCTTCTATTCTTCAGATTTGTCACACACGGATTAATTAGGATGCTCTGGTATCAACTTAAGTTTGTAAACTAGGGTTTAGGTTAGATACGAGAGAGAGAAAGAGAAAAGAAGATGATGAGGAAAGGTTTAGGGTTTATTCAATTACCCTTCACCTTCTAACATATTGTTTATATATGAGAAAGAAAAGTCCAAGTACAAAACTACTCTTGAGGAAATAAAAGAATAACGAACACTGTAAAAATAAAAAATAAAATAACTCTAACAGTTATAAACTGGGTGAGAACTGGGAGTCGTCTAGGAGTGTGGTAGTTTTCTCGCATCACTGGAGAAATTTTGGATTTGGTGAGTCTCTTAAGGGTGGTTGGTTAGATGAAAAATTGGGGAAGGTAATGAGTTAGATAAGAGGGGTGCTTTATCTTTTCAGCCTATTGGAGCGCATTTCTTCCGTCCATGAGGTTGTTTTTTACGGTTTTTAAAAAAAAAAAAAAAAAAAAAATTTTGTTTTAATGGGTTTTCTGAACGTGTGCCTTAAGGGCATATGTTAAGCTGCATATTATGAGATAATCATTGCATAGGGAGATGTATTTGCACAGTTTTTTAAGCATTTCACATTTTTTCTAAGGAATTTGCACCATTTTATATGCATTTTCACTATTTCTCATGCAATGATTGCCTCATTAATTGCAACTTAACATGTGCCTTAGGAAAACCCTTAATTTATTCAGTTTTTAGTTTTTATAGTTTTTCTTTCGATTTTTTAGGGTTGGTTTCTTTTGGAGTTGTATAGTTTTGTCTTTCTCCTTGGAGGAATTTTCTTCCTCCTTTTTGTATGTAGCTTTCCTTCTTTTGTCAGTAAAATTATTTGTTTCTTATACAAAAAAAAGTATTAAGTCAGGAAAAAGCAAAGACTGTAAACATTATATGTATTCAAGTTTAGAATGTCAAAATAATGCAACTATCGAACCATACACTAGTTAAAAACTGCTTTTATGGGAGAAGTTTCTTGTTTATTGGACTGATGTGAATTGAATTTAGACCAGAAATGCCTGGTATGTAAACATTTATTTACTTAGTTGGGGGGTTTTTGATAATGAGGAATCTTTAAGAAAGAATATATTATTTATTTATTATTTATTTTTTTTTTTTGCCTTGGAGTGATGTGAATTGAAATCAGAGCAAAGTGGCCGGTAAAAATTTCTGTTGGCAAATTATGTCTAAAAGGTGCAGCTTGGCATCAGTAAGCTGTTTAGTCCTGTGTTTTTGTTGGTCAACTATTCACAAATCATACTCAGTAACTCAGCAGTTAGAATTGAAAAACATGGAAAAAACAAAAGAAAAAAAACACAAAAGACTGCTGAGGATGACTTGTCCTATGCAATCTAGTGGCACCACAAAGCATCTTGAGGGGCCTTGTAGACACGACCAAACTCAATCATGGTCTCAATAGAATTGTTATTGCTGAACACAACTTTCCAAACTCCAGTCTTGTCTTAATAAAATCGTTATACCCTCACAAGGTTTACGAAACTCCATTCTGTTCGCAATATTATAGCCTCAAACAGCTTTCTAAACTCAATTCCGATTTCAATAGACTCGTTATAGCCTCATAAGGCTTTCTAAACTCAACTCTGGTCTCAATGGCCTCGTTATTGCCTCACATGGCTTTCCAAACACCGTTCCTGGCCTCAATAGACTCATTATATTCTCACATGACTTTCTAAACTCCAGTATGGTGTCATTACATTTGTTATAGCCTTCCACGGATTTCTAAACTCCATTTTGGTCTCAATACACTATTTATTGCCTATGATTTCTTTCCAAACTCAATTCCAATCTCAATTGACTCCTTGTTTCCTCACACAGCCTTCTCAACTTTATTATGGTCTCAATACAGTTGTGATAGCTTCCCACGGCCTTCTAACCTCTATTCTGGTCCCAATACACTCTTCATTGCCTAACATGGCTTTCTAAACTCAATTTCAATCTTAATTTACTCCTTATGCCCTCACATGGAATTCTAAACTCCATTCTAATCTCAATACACTAATTATAGCCTCACAATAATTAAATTAAAATTAATATAATTTAATTAATCATTACATCAGAGATTCTAGACATTTTCAAAGAGTCTAGACTTTTTCAGAGATTTGAATAGAGTTTCGTTGGTCTTGTAGATCTGCATATTTCGAGCTGACTTCTAGGCCAAGTAATAAGACATTTTTCAAGATTTTCCACTGACACTTTCTTTCCTCTAATATTGTGACTTAGGGATTCTTAAGTTGATCTGTTTTATTTTGTTATTTTTGGATGTTAGGGTTGAATACTTTTCTATGTATACTGAAAATCTGCCTTGTTTTTTGTGCTTTGCTATCAGATGTTTTTTTTTTTTCTTATCTTATGAATTTCATTCAGTAAACTCAACAGATTGATTCGAGTACTGGCAAATGTCAAATGGTTAGGTTGAATGTGAAGCCAAATAGTTGATTGTTATCCACTTTGCTTGATTATGAGGGGAGAAATGTGTTGTGCAATGAGAACATTGTCTTATGCCTATTTATAGAAAATTAATGCAGAATTCTAGCCAAATAGTTCAATGTTAAATACGCATGTTGTAGTTAAACAATAGGAATAGCTGTATATTGAGCAACCTAAAGTTTGTGAAAAAAGAGTGGAATATCGTACTTAATGGAAAGAAATAGGCTGTGTTAAAAAAAAAAAAAGTGTCTGTGTTGAACATTCGTAATGGTGTTGACATTATCTAATGGAAAATCAGTTTCTAGAATCAACTGTTTCTAATTGCTGTGATTAAGTTAAAAGTGGATGATTGAAATAGTTCTTGTACCAATATGTTGAGGTACTGCTTTGAAGATGTGCATCTCCTTTTGATTACCTTCATGATTGGCTTATTTGTTTCTGTATTATCTGAATGGCTGCATGCCCTTATATATGAATCATTGAACAGTAGTTAGGAGATAGATGGATGTGTATGCTCACTGTCTTGCTATTCTGATGTAGTCTTCTGTTTTTTTTCCTTCTCCCTTTTTTTTTTTTCTTTTGGGGGGGTTGGGGGGGGGGGGGGGTGGTGTTGGAAAAATCTATGGTTTAGTGTTTTGACTCCTTATTACAAAGAAGATGTTCTTTATTCTGAAGAAGAGCTTAAGAAGGAGAATGAGGATGGAATATCTACTTTGTTTTACCTACAGAAAATATATCCTGGTGAGTGCCAAAATTCATTTCTGCATTGTTATCTTCTTTATTTGGAATAGATATGAACTTATTGATCACCACTCTGACTGCAACTAGATGAATGGACCAATTTCCTGGAACGTACACGTGATCCAAAGCAGTCAAAATTTTGGGAATGAAATGGAGTTAGTTCGCCAGTGGGTATCTTACAGAGGGCAAACACTTTCAAGAACAGGTTGAATTAAGAGAGAACTTTTGTAGCCTGTTTTCTTTGACTACTTTTATCGATTTTTACTTACTCTTCTATCCATATATTTCCACCAGTTAGAGGGATGATGTACTACAGGCAGGCTCTTGAACTACAATGTTTCCTGGAATTGGCAGGTGATAATGGTAAGTGGGTTCTGTCATAGATATATGTTGGAATACCAGGTCAACACCTTCACTTGTCGATACCAACATCCATCTGTGATTGATATAATAGCTACTATTGGAAGTCTATTAACTATGATCTATTGTTTTTTTCCTTTGCAGCCATTTCTGGTGGCTACCGGGCTATTGATATAACTGAACAGAGCCAAAAGAATTTCTTTGATCGTTCACAAGCTCTGGCTGATTTGAAGTTCACCTATGTTGTTTCTTGTCAAGTCTATGGAGCTCAGAAAAAATCAGATGATGCACGAGACCAGAGTTGTTACAATAATATTCTGAATCTCATGTTAACGTAAGCTATATTATTTCGAATGAATTATTAGTATTTTTCGATATTTATCCAAAATGTTGATGGCATCTTTGATTCTTTGAAAAAACTGTACAGGTATCCGTCTTTACGTGTTGCATACATAGATGAGAGAGAGGAGCAGGTGTATGGAAAATCTAAAAAAGTTTATTACTCTGTTCTAGTCAAAGGAGGGGATAAGTTAGATGAGGTACACAAGTATAAATATTACTAACTATGCTGCGGAATTTAATTGCTTAATATTAAAAGTATCTAATTTGAAGAAAAGTTCTGTGGGAAGGATGCTTTTTTATTACGTATTTATGAATTGCTCCAATCAAAACACGAAAACTATAATATCTTGTTCCCTGAGTCCCATTTTGATTGACGAACTGCACATAATATAGGTAGTATTATGCTTTTGTTTGGACGAGTGCTATTTTAGTTTGTATATGCTTCTGATTGAAAACTCTAAATAATCTAGAGAGAAGCTATGTTTTATTAACAGAAAATAAAGTATAATGCAAGGTATTTAAACACAAGAAAACCTTCTACATGGAAAGGCTAAACTACCCTTAATATTTAAAATAATGTCTAAACACTCCCCCTCAAACTCACTGATGTCACTGTGAACATCGAGATTTTGTCAAGGAGGAAGCAGAAGCGTTGAATAGTGTGAGACTTCGTAAAGAAGTCAGCTAACTGCATAGCAGAAGCTACAATAGGGGTGTGAGACTTCGTAAAGAAGTCAGCTAACTGCATAGCAGAAGCGACAGAACGCAACGATCGTTGTTTTGATTACCTTAAGCCCAAAACGTCATCGTGCCAGTTGAGAATAAGGTGTTTTGAGATGCTAATGGTATTTTGTTTCAGTCAGCCACTAAATGGAAGTGTTTTGATTGCTTCAATGAAAAAGAAAAGAAATTTTGTTCCTTGCACGACACTTTAAAATAATGGAAAATATTTGTAAAGCGGATGAATCTAACATTCAAATGCACACCCACACCCATTGCATGGATTTGAGCCAAAATTTGCTAGTGGCTACTGATATATGACAAAATTCTTGATTGAAAACATCATTTCTAGTCTTGTATCATGATATAGAATGGTACCTTATACCATCCTCATACTTGTACTATTATTTCTTATGTTCAGGAAATATACCGCATTAAGCTTCCAGGTCCTCCAACAGCAATTGGTGAGGGGAAACCTGAAAATCAAAATCATGCCATTATTTTCACTCGTGGGGAGGCACTTCAAACCATAGATATGAATCAGGTAAATTTCATATTGTCCCCTAATTTGGAGATACATTGAAAATTGCCTATTGAGTTTTTATGTCCTCTATCTACAGGATAATTACCTCGAAGAAGCTTTCAAAATGCGAAATGTGTTGGAAGAACTTCTAAAATCCCATCACGGGAAAAAACCAACAATATTGGGTCTAAGGGAGCATATTTTCACTGGCAGGTTCGCCTTACGCCCTTACCATATATATTTTTTTCATTAAATTTGATGCTGGATGAGTGTTGTTGGGAAGGGCGAGGATCAAACAATAAAGTGTGCAAATATACATTGTGCAAGTAAAGGTCAATTGTAAAAATATGTGCTTATTTTTTCCTTATTTTTTCTTTTTACAGTGTTTCATCACTCGCTTGGTTCATGTCCAATCAAGAGACTAGCTTTGTGACTATTGGCCAACGAATTTTAGCAAACCCTCTTAGGTAAAGCTATCTTCTTTTCTTTTTTTTTCTTTTTCTTTGTTTTGGTTTCTAGAATGAATTTTTGGTGCTATTACATTAATTTATATTAATTGTTTATATTTAAATGTGGGTTCATTGATCAATTGATATACACACCCACACACAAACACACACACACACACACACACATACAGCCCTTCTATTATCAGATGCACCTGATATCAAGTGCACTCCAAAACTCTACCTAGTGATTTGTATGTTGTAAATCCAACCGTTGGATTAAATAGCCTTCTCATGTACATGCCAAAAATCAAGTTGATCTGAGATTGATTATTATTCGATCCAAAGCATGCATATTTTAATTAATAACAATCGCTCATTTATGGACATTTCGAATGAAACAGCTCTTAATCGTAGATTAACTTCATTTTTGGCATGCATGACCAACATATGAATCAAATTTAATCCAACGGTTGGTTTGGCCAAATACGAATTGCACGTAAGAGTTTTGGAGTGCACTTAATGCAATTCGACATCAGTTGCACCTAATAATAGAAGGACTATATATATGGGGAGGGTTCTGTTGACACCCTGTGTAAGTGAAAACCTCTTACACCTTTTTAGGCCTTAGATCTATTTTAATCTAATGGTTCCACTTTAAACCCACTATATACCATTTAACTCCATATTTGGATCAGAATCGGGTAGGGTTAGAATCAAACCCAAACCCATTTCTTTCCAGTAGAACCCATTCTCACTCCCCCCCTCCCACTCTCCCTCTTTCTCTCTCTCTCTCTTTCTCTCTCGCAAGCCCTAATTCATGGCCGTGGTTGGGATGACCCATTGTCCTGCTTCTTTTATTTATTTATTTTTTTTTTAAATTTTTATGTCAACTTGGTGCTCACCTGGTCATCCTTTGCAAACTGAAGGAAGGAAACCCGATAGTAATTGAAAGAGAAGAAGCAAAACCAAGGGCCAAACCATACCGAGGGCTTTGCAAGGTGGATAACAAAACAACGTTTCATTTTTAACCTCTCTTATATAATTTACGATGTATGTGTGGGAGGGACGAGTTGGATGAAGAGGAGTGTTGCAGACCTAAATTTGTGGTGGAGTGGTGGATCTGACTGTGTGTGGATAAATTTAACAAATAGATTTGATCCTTGTTTATTAAAAAAAAAAAATAAAAAATAAAATAAAATAAAAGAAGGAAGAAAAGATTTGATCCTTCATGAGGACCTAGTGCAAAGGAAGACCCGACCATCCTCTATTCTTTTTTCTATTATTTTCTGTTCTTTTTTTTTTTTGTTTTAAATAAATTTTGGGAATTTTGCTTTTAGCAATTCGTCCCATTTGATGTGAGATGAAAAACCAACATTGTTTTCAATTAGCCATCGAAAAGCTCCAAATGATGTCTCGATGTCACTTTGTGGATGAGGTAAAAAATAACTGGTAGTCTCTATAAAACAAAGCAACTGCCTTGAGCTAAAGAAACCGACAATGGTGGCAGTGCCTTTTGTCTTTTGACTTGAGTTTATGTTCATCTTCTGGTGTACTTGTTTAGCTTCCTTTTCTTCAATCTTTAAAATAAATAAAAAAATGTAGATGCCAAACCCAAATCTTAGCCAAATCCTAGGTAGAGATGTGAAAGTAGATTTGAATAGAAGAAGAAAAAGAAGAAGAAAGAAGAAGAAGAGAGGGAAAAAACTATAGTTTTTAATAATAGGAAGCTAGGGTATTCTTCCTTGTTGCAATATTTATACTTATATGTGTACAAAGACAAAAGTACCCCTTTAGCTTATTACATAACAATAATATAAGAAATAGAGAGAAATAATAAACACTTTCCAATACTCCCCCTTAAGCTGGTGAGAAGATATCACACATGCCCTGCTTGCTCAAGAAAGTATGGAAGATTCTACTCACAACTCCTTTGTCAAGATATCGGCCAATTGATCCCTTGTTCGAATATAAGGCATGCAAATCACCCCAAAACTTAATTTCTCCTTAATGAAGTATCTGTCAATCTCAATGTGCTTGGTCCTATCATGTTGTACCGGATTGTGAACAATGTTAATTGCAGCTTTATTGTCACAGTACAATCTTATAGGATCATCCGAATGAAAACCAAGCTCTTTCAATAATATCTTCAACCTCTATAATTCACAAACTCTATGAGCCATAGCTCTAAACTCCGCCTCAGCACTAGATCTAGCCACAATTGCTTGTTTCTTACTTCGCCAAGTTACAAAGTTTTCTCCCACAAACGTGCAATAACCAGATGTGGATCTACGATCAGTAATTGAGCCAGCTCAATCTGCATCAGTATAAGACTCAACTCTCAAGTGACCATGCTTAGAGAACAACAATCCCTTTCTAGGAAAAGATTTTAAATAGCAACAAATACGATTAACTGCCTCCATATGGGACTCTCGAGGAGAATGCATAAACTGGCTTACTAGACTAACCGCATAGGCAATATTTGGGCGAGTATGGGACAAGTAAATTAATCTACCAACCAACCATTGATACCTGCCTTTGTCTACCAATATGCCTTCAGTATCTTCTCCTAACTTGTAATTCTGTTCAACAGGAGTGTCAATGGGTTTGCAACTTAGCACCCTTGTTTCCTTAAGAAGATCCAGGACATACTTTTTCTGTGAGATAAAGATGCCTTTATTGGATCTAGCAACCTCAATGCCCAGAAAATACTTCAAACTTCCTAGATCCTTTATCTCAAATTTACTGGCAAGATATTTCTTTAATTTCTGAATCGCTTTATAATCATCACTAGTTAGCACAATATCATCCACATACACAATAAGAGCTGTAAGCTTCCCTTGTAAAGAATGTTTGATAAATAGTGCATGATCTCCTTGACTTTGTTTAAAGTCATACTCAGCATTGCTCGAGGAAATCTCTCAAACCATGCTCGAGGGGATTGTTTTAACCCGTACAAGGCCTTTTTTAGTTGCATACCTTCCCACTAGTTGTAAAATATTCAAAACCAGGAGGCACATTCATATAGACTTCCTCCTCTAGATCTCCATGGAGAAAAGCATTTTTCACATCAAACTGGTGGAGAGACCATACAAAATTGGCAGCCAAAGAAAGTAAGACCCGGATAGAATTCATTTTGGGCACTGGAGCAAATGTCTCTTAATAGTCAATGCCATAGGTCTGTGTGAAACCTTTTGCTACCAATTTAGCCTTATATCACTCAATAGAGTCATCAGCTTTATGCTTCACTGTGAACACCCATTTACATCCAACCGTGTTCTTCCCCTTAGGTAACTCAACTAAATCCCAAGTTCTATTTTTCTGAAGAGCTGTCATCTCTTCGCACATAGCTTTCTTCCATTTTGGATCATCAAGTGCATCCTGTAAATTGTTAGGAGTAGACACAGAAGATAATTGGGATATAAAGGTATAGAAAAAGAAAGAGAGATTATGATAGGGAGACAAAGTTGGAAATAGGGTGCTGAGTGCAAGATCTAACTCCTTTACGAAGAGCAATAGGAATATCAAAATCATTAACAGGAGGAACGGAAGTAGATATGTCAATACCTGGCTCCAAGGAAGACGGTTGGCTATAGAGATGAGAAATGGTCTTATCTTTCTGTCTCCTTGAATAAACCTTCAATTCTCTTTGAGGAGTGAGCTCCTTGTCAATCATTCTGTCTCCATGTTCTTCCAAGCATTGAGATGGGATAGTAACCGGAGTAGAATCAGAAAGCGATATCAAGGATGGAAGCATTTGTGACTTCTTTTCACTGCTCCTCTCCTCTTGAAGAGAAGTTTGGGAAGGAGAAAAGTACGACGCAGATTCAAGGAAAGGTCACATTCATGGAGACAAATTGCTTCCCTAAGGGAGGATGATAACATTTATACCCTTTTGAGTAGGTGAGTATCCCAAGAAAATGCATGTAAGAACTCGAGTATCTAACTTACTGCGAGCCTGGTTAGGAAGATGAACAAAGCAAACACACCCAAATACACAAGGAAGGACGATAAAGGAACTAGGGAAGTAGAAGGAGACAAAAGATCAATCTGTGCTTTGTGGTCAAGGACTCTAGAAGGCATCTGATTTATTAAATAAGCTGCAGTGAGCACTGCATCCCCCAGTAGGATTTAGGAACATGCATAGAGAACATTAATGCCCTAGCGAATCTCAAGAAGATGACGGTTTTTTCTCTCAGCAACCCCATTCTGCTGAGGAGTATCTACACAAGAAGTTTGATGAATAATACCATGATCCTCAAAATAGGACCTAAGACCCGCATATATGTACTCACCCCTATTATCAGAACTAACAATTTTTATAGAGATGTTAAATTGAGTGAGCACCATTCGATGGAAAGTCTGAAAACAAGGGAAGACATCACTTTTTTCTTTTAACAAATACACCCAAGTAGTTGTAGAGAAATCATCAATAAAAGTGACAAACCATCAATAACCAGATAATGTAGTAATTCGGGAAGGACCCCATACATTAGTATGCACAATTATAAAGGGAGAATCACTTTTATTAAAACTAGGTGAAAAAGAAGTACGATGATGTTTTGCAAGTTCACACACTTCACAATGAAATTGAGAAACATTTATTCCAGAAAACAAAGAAGGAGAAATGCGTTGAAGTAAGAAAAAAGATGGATGTCCCAGTCTTTGATGCCAAAGCCAAATCTTTTCCTCAGAAGCATCACATCTCCTAGATTGATGTGCATACTTAATCTGATCATCCTCTGTGATAGCAGGATCCAGAAAGTAAAGACCATCTCTCAATCTACCACTGCCAATCGTCCTCCTCATAATAAGGTCCTGGAAAACACAATGAGAAGGGAAAAAGGTCAGACTACAATTTAGATCAGTAGTAATGTGACTTATAGGACAATAAATTGTTAGAAAAATTGGGAACATGCGAAACTGAGGAAAGAGAGATATCAGGAGTGATAGAAATTGAACCTTTCCCCGACACAGATGATAAAGAACCATCAACTACCCTAACCTTATCCTTTCCTGAACAAGTGTTATAAGAACGAAATAAGGAAGGTAAACCAGTCATATGGTCAGAAGCCCCAGAGTCTAGGAAGCACGGATACTCCAAAACCTCTCTCGAATCTGTATCAGATACCGATATGCCCCGATACGTATCAGATACGTTCCGTATGTATCGAATAGTATCACAACATCGGATACGGCACTGATACGTTCGGATACGAGGGGATACGGCACCGATACGTTTTGGATATGGCGGGATACGGCTAGGGGTCATTTCACAATTATTATTATTTTTTTAAAAAAGGAGTTTAAATAAAATTTTTAAAAAGCATCAAGGTAAAATTTAAAACAAAATATTTATGATACATATGGGATATATATGTATGCTTTTATAGTAGTGATTAATTGATTATTAAGGATTTAATGATGCTATATTGATTTGTGAATATGTGATACACTAATATTGTTTACATCTTTGTATCTGTGGCTTTATTATAATGTAATACTGTGTACAAAATAAAGTCATATTATTATACATCTTTGTATTTATGGCTTTATTGATGTTTTAGATTAAATATAAATATTAAAATAGTTATTTATTAACGTATCCCCGCTGTATCGTATCCTACATGTTTTTAGAATTGCCGAATCGGCGTATCCGTATCGTATCGAATCTCGTATCCGTGCTTCTTAGCCCAGAGTCAATGATCCAAGGACGAGAAGAGGATTTACAGGATGCACTAAAAGAAGTAGCAAGATTACCAGAGTGAGCAAAGTAGGTGGATGCAGTGGGTGTCTCCATTTGAGACATAAGACATCGGAAAGACTCAACCTCTGCCATAGTAAGTGTCATTGTCTCTGAAGTTGGAGTCCCAGTAGCTGATGAAATGGGAGGAATATTCTCCACCGTTATGGAGTAATGGGCTCGAGATCGCGAGAAACCACCAGTACGAGCTCCCTGGCCTCTAGTAGGGTGGCCATGAAGTCTCCAATAAGTCTCTTGTGTATGCCTCAGTTTTTGACAATAGTCACAGAACAACTTATCCTTTTCATCAGGTCTAGACTCCATTTTACTTCTGTCACGACTCTAGTGAACTCCTTTACTGTCACTTTGAGAAGCAGTAACAAGTGCAGATCTCTCTTTTGGAGCAGGAGGAAGCATTATACCCCTTCTATTCTCTTCACTTTGAACATATGCATATACCCCCCTAAGAGAAGGAAGATGCTCCTTTCCCAAAATTTGTATACGAATCTGATCGTATTCTTGTCTCAATCCAAAAAGAAACTCAAATATCCGCTCCCTGCTCAACAAGTTTATTGAACTTGAAAGTGTCAATAGGGCACTCAGCTCGAAAATCTTGATAATAATCCAACTCTGCTACAATGTGCGGAGTTTATGGAAGTAAGTAGATAAGGACATATCCTCATTCTGAGTGGTCTCATGTATTCGATGCTTCAAGTCAAACATTTGAGCAATGTTACCTACTTTTGAATAAGTCTGAGCAACGGCATCCCAAATCTCCTTAGCAGTTCCCAAAAGTAGATATCCATCACTAACTTCCGATGTCATCGAATGTATAAAAGCCAAGACATTACCATGGAATTTTCTGCATCTCATTTGCCATGTAAAGGGTCATTTATTGAAGGTTCCATCATTGTACCATTCACTTATCCCATCTTCCCTTTACTCTTTAAATATAGGGTTGCTGACTTTGACCAAGCGAGATAATTAAGCCCATCCAACTTTACCGTCGTGATTTGAAGAGTAGGGTTGTCACTAATGGGTATACTTTGACCCATTCCCCCACTTTGTTGGCTTTCAGCGGTTTGAGTCACTTCAGACATCTTGTGAACAAACACTCAACCAACAAATATAGCTTCAATCACAACTACTACACCTCAAGTCAACAACAAAGCAAGAATAAAGGGGAAAAAGAACACTTCCACACAAGCTGATTTTCTCAACCACAACTTAAATAGACCTTGAAACATTGTTGTAGCATCAAATCAAGGCAAATGAGGTCCCAAATACAACAACCAACTTGTGTTGTGGCTGGTTGCTTCAAGAAATCATCAAAAACACCAAAAAACTGATTGCAGATGGTAGGCAACATGAAAAAACTGATTGTAAGTGGCTGGTTTCGTCAAGAAATCATTCAAAAACATGGTTGCAGTTCAAACCAACTCCAAAACACTGTTGTCTCCTCCTAGTTGGCACCCTTTGTGGTGATCTAACCCATCAAATCTCAGCAACATTGCACAGATCTAGGTTTTTGAAAAAAAAACCTCTATTTTCCAGGAAAAAAAAAAAAAACAAGAAGAAAAATTCGAAAACCACAGCAAATCTTGTTGGAATGGGCTGAAACTTCACCAGCATACTCCCCTAGGATTTTCAAGCACTGTAGTAGGGTAAAAAAACCTGCTGACATCAGCATGACGTTAGCAGATGACGTAAGCAGCAGATGACGTAAGAAAGACAGTGATTTCTGTCCTGTTGTGATTGCCGGAGTGTGAATCAAAGAAAAACACTGCTTTGATACCAAGTGGATTTGAATAGAAGAAGAAAAAGAAGAAGAAAGAAGAAGAAGAGAGGAAAAAACTGTAGTTTTTAATAATAGGAAGCTAGGGTATTCTTCCTTGTTGCAGTATTTATACTTATATGTGTACAAAGACAAAAGTACCCCTTTAGCTTATTAAATAACAATAACATAAGAAATAGAGAGAAATAATGAACACTTTCCAATAGTGAATGCAAAACCAAGTTCCCGATTTTTCTAATTTGCAACCAGTTTGTTTGAGAGGATTGATGGCCAATGGTTTACCTGTCTACACTATAATCGTATTCTGGTTGAAGGCTTTGCTTTTCTATGTTGGTGTGGATACATATTGAGGATCTCACCCCATGGCCATGAATTTGGGATTACAACTTCAAATAATTGAGAGAGAGAGAGAGAGAGAGAGAGAGAGAGAGAGAGAATAGATAATGGGTGGGAGTTCTCCTTGAAACAAGTGGTATGGGTTTATTATAACCCTGACCGCATTCCTACCCAAATCTAGACTAAAATGGTATAAAGCAAGTTAAAGTGGGATCATTGGATTAAAATAGATCTAAGGCTTAAAAAGGTGTAAGAGGTTTTCACTTACACTAGGTGTCAACTGAACCCTCCCCTATATATATATATATATATAGGATGATGATCAGGTAAGCACATGCTGATATAACTTATATCAACATCCGTTTTGGAAGTTGTACCTCGTGCATTAGTGGGTTACGGAGTACATTGGGCCAATGCAATGGGTACTTTCCTTAATGCATGCTGCTGATATAACTTATATAGTCCTAATTTGGTCAGCATGCGTCAATATATCTCTATATATATATATATATATATATATATAGTGAGATGATTGAGTGTGAATTGTCCGCTATATCCAAGATAGAGGGAGTTATGCGTGGCTTTCACGCGCATGTGTGTGTTTGGCGATCCCGTCCGAATTGTCAAGGATAGTCCACACCTGATCATTTTTGTGTGTGTGTGTCTATTATATATATATATATATACACACACAAGTGCACTTAATGCAACTTTGC
>JBBPBK010000051.1:0-207500 GCA_039720395.1 Liquidambar formosana | reverse complement strand
CCTGGCCTAACCTAAGCTCATGTTTAGAGACTTAGTTTGAGGTAGGGATGTATTGGTCTTTGGACTTCTATTCAATCTTTAAGACTGGGATTGGGAATTGCCTTTGGTCCTACCTGACTCCCCTGAGTTGTACCCTATCCTAAATTGCCATTGTTAAGTTTCCAACTTAAAAGCCTAAGCTTATAAGTGGAGGGCCTAAACAGGTATATGAAGAAATGTTAAACTCGATATTTAATTGATATGGGATGTGGTATATTTCCAACACTCCCTCTCACGTGCAGGCCTAACAAGATAGAAATAGGCATGTCACATGGACAATAAAGACGTGCTCACAAGCGAAATGGACCCAAGAATGACATGCTCTGATATCATGTTAAGTTTCCAACCTAAAAGCCTAAGCTTGTAAATGGAGGGCCAAACAGGTTTATGAAGCCATGTCAAGAATTATAATTAACCAATGTGGGATGTGGTATTTTTTCCAACACTCCCCCTCACGTGCAGGCATAACAAGATTGAAACGGGCTTGTCACGTGGACAACAAAGATGGGCTCAAGAATGAAAATAGCCTAATAACGATATGCTTTGATACCATGTTAAGTTTCCAACTTACAAACCTAAGTTTGAGGGCCGAAATAGGTATATGAAGTCATATCAAGGTTTATATTAACCAATGTGGGATGTGGTATTTTTTCCAACAGCCATAATTTTTAACAAGTGTTTATAATGACCAATAAACTCGTCTAAATGCCATTGAAAAAACAATCAACTTGTTTAATTTCATTGAATGTTTGAATTTACATAGTAGTCATTTTTGTTGTTGTTTCCAAGTGTGCCCTATGCAGATATCTTACTTTTCTAAACTAAGAGATTTGGATGGTAAGACAAATATATTCGATAAACTCATAATATATCTATTATCAAGTTTGGCAATATATTTGGAAACACTTAAATGGTAAAAATCTCGGGCTATTGAGCGCAAAGGTGCAGGTTAGAATCTTGAAAGTGGCCACTTTGTATTTAAAAACAAGTGTTAGGACAACATCCAGCTGACCCCTCGTAGGACCTTGCTTAGCAGGACCAACATTTGGTAATGACCTTTTTTAGTTAATTAAATTGAGTAACCTGCAGTAAGGGGTTTCTTCATTTCATGCTACTTTATTGTTGACGGGTCTTTTTTTGTAATTTCTTTGACTTGATATAACTTTTAAATATATCAAGGATTCTTCAATGATTGGATATTGACCAACTTGTTTCCATATTATTACCTCATGAGTTTCAAATAAATGTTCTATTCTAACTTCACAAGGTATGGCTCCATTATGGTCATCCTGATATATTTGATAGAATCTTTCACCTCATAAGTTTCAAATGAATGTTCTATTCTAACTTCACAGGGTACGGTTCCATTATGGTCATCCTGATATATTTGATAGAATCTTTCACCTGACAAGGGGTGGCATAAGCAAAGCTTCGAAAATAATCAACTTAAGCGAGGATATATTTTCAGGTAAATATTTGGTTCATCTAAGGATGACTGACTAATAAATATAATCTAGTGCCTAATTGTGTAAAATGCTTCAGGGTTCAATTCAACTTTACGTGGGGGATATATAACTCATCATGAATATATCCAAGTAGGCAAGGGGCGTGATGTGGGGATGAATCAGATATCACTTTTTGAGGCTAAGGTTGCAAATGGAAATGGAGAGCAAACTCTTAGCCGCGATGTTTATCGGCTTGGACGCCGGTTTGACTTCTATAGAATGCTGTCATTCTACTTTACGACAGTTGGTTTCTATTTTAGTAGCATGGTATGCCCAAACAAATCTCTTTACATATTTTTGTTTCCTTATTTAAGTCACTTGAAATGTTTTATTAGCATGACTGGTACGACTTAAATAGACTGCCCTTGCAAATTCTAGGTGACTTTGTTGCTTAGGGCCAATGGGCTTAGATTGTCTTCCCAATCATGGTGCAAAGATATTCCATCTCTTTGAGTGACTAGGTGGCTTGAGGTGGGTGGAGCAGGGTTCAAACTCTCAGCAGGGGGAGTGGTAGCACACTCGTTTGATCTGTTACCAAAGCATTAAAAATAATATGATAATGGATCAGATTGATTAGCTGGCAGGTCCAGGCCAACTGCTTCTTGAATTCATCTGGGCAGCCAACTTTTATATGGTTATTTATTTATTTGTAATTATTGTTCACTACAGGTTTTGTTGGGCGTTAAAAGGAGTAGTCATTGTGGAAATTAATAATTTTCAGATTATGGAATTGATTGAACCTGGTTATAGTTTGGTATAGAAAATTGGCCTATGGGTGCTTTCATATAGGCTGGATATCTTACAAGTTCGGGTTTTATGCCTAGGTATATATGCTAGAAGGTTGATCTTTCTCTTTGTTTCACCATTTTTTTTATATTTATTTTGGGGTTGTGGGTGCTTGGGGGAGGAAGATTAAACCCTAATCCTGGCCCATTTGCTGGAATCACCCCTTGAAGATGCTGCCAGAAGTTGGAGACAGTCCTTTTAGTTGTTTGATTCACTTCTTGATGTGCTTACTATATAACTTTGCTTGCATAATATGGAATTGGGAATTCATGCTTGGAGCTTGATTTGTGCATTATTTTTTCCAGGTTACTGTGCTTACTGTATATGTGTTCTTATATGGACGTCTATATATGGTTTTGAGCGGGTTGGAAAAGGCAATTCTTGAGGATCCAAGCATACACCAAAGCAAGGCTCTCGAACAGGCTTTGTCCACCCAGTCTGTCTTTCAGCTGGGCTTGTTGTTGGTGCTACCCATGGTTATGGAAATTGGCCTGGAAAGAGGGTTTCGCACTGCCCTGGCTGATTTTATAATTATGCAGCTGCAGCTGGCCTCTGTATTCTTTACTTTTCAGCTTGGAACAAAGGTGCATTATTATGGAAGAACAATCTTGCATGGAGGTTCTAAATACCGTGCTACTGGCCGTGGGTTTGTTGTTTTCCATGCAAAGTTTGCTGATAACTACAGGCTGTACTCACGAAGTCATTTTGTGAAGGGGTTGGAGCTGCTTATTTTGTTGCTCACGTATGAAATTTATGGAGAATCATATCGTAGTTCAAGTCTGTATTGGTTCATTACTTTCTCCATGTGGTTCCTGGTTGCTTCCTGGTTGTTTGCTCCTTTCGTGTTCAATCCATCTGGATTTGAGTGGCAGAAAACAGTGGATGATTGGACAGACTGGAAAAGGTGGATGGGAAATCGTGGTGGTATTGGTATCCAACCGGATAAAAGTTGGGAATCCTGGTGGGATGAGGAACAGGAACACCTGAAAAACACAAACATCAGAGGAAGAGTGCTTGATATAATTCTTGCATTTCGGTTCTTCATTTACCAATATGGAATTGTCTACCACCTTGATATAGCTCATCACAGCAAGAGTGTGCTGGTATGATTTTCTTTCAAATTTTTTTTTTCTTGTCTTTAACAATGTGTTTCACACCCCAACCTCATTACCTACTTTTTCTACTTTCTAAATATTCTTCGTAGGTGTATGGACTTTCTTGGGTTGTAATGGCAGTTGCCCTTCTGGTCTTAAAGGTATGTGTAATAACTCAAAATATGATGTGGATGTTTCCAAAGTAGCTTAAAGAAATTGTTTGACCTTAATTTAAAATGTAAGCATAATGCCTGCTTGACCACTCTCAGGGCACAGAAACACAGCTACAGATGAAACATAATGTTTCTTTCTAAGGATTAGAGTTTTTATTGCCCTATTATAAGATACCAGATATTTGAGAACTGTTAACCATCATCTGCCATGGAGATGATATGCCTTTATACGTCAATCCACATTCATTTGGTCTGATGCTGCTTGTCTGTTCCATGTTGTTATCAGATGGTATCAATGGGTAGACGAAGATTCGGTACTGATTTTCAGCTCATGTTTAGGATCCTCAAAGGGCTTTTGTTCCTCGGCTTCATATCAGTCATGACTGTATTAGTTGTAGTATGTGGTCTCACTATATCAGACTTATTTGCTGCCATACTTGCCTTCATGCCCACTGGGTGGGCCCTTCTTCTTGTGAGTTGTTTCCATTTTTTGCGTAATCCAAAAATAAAACTGTCCAGCTGCTTTTATATTCTCATCACTGTGACAAACTTAGCCAAGCTTTAAAGAAGTAAATATAAGTCGAATTTTGTGGTAGGCATGCATAACCAAATTTTAGAACATTTACTTCCAAAGTTATTGACTTATTTACAAATATAAGAAAATTTATAATCATCCATGAAATTTTCAATTATTTCACGCCTGGAATCAATTATTGAAACTTTGTCTCCTGATTATTGTCTATATTCTTCCTGAAGTGCTTATTGCCCATTCTTATGTTGTTTGCAATATTTTTCATGCTGATTCTTGAGTTCCACATTACTACAAATTCTGAATAATTTGTATCCCTTTTTTTAAATTTAAAAAAAAAAAAAAAAAAAAAAATCATGTAGATTCCAAATGTATTAGTCCTGCATTTTGCAGTATTGAACGCCACTGGTATATGCAATGGAAACGCACAGCTTTTGCCCATGGCTCAACCTGTGGCCTGTTTCTGGAATCTAAAAGATCTTTATATTTAGTAGCTCTCTAGATATTTGTTTGTTTGTGTTTGTGTTTGTGGTTTTTTTTTTTAAAAATTATATGGAAGTGACATTCTTATTCTGATAACTAGTCGTCGTATTCGCTGACATTATCTTTTTTTCTTTATTTATCCTTTCAAAGATTGGGCAAGCATGCAGGACCTTGTTTAAGGGTGTAGGATTCTGGGAATCTATAAAGGAGCTGGGAAGAGCCTACGAGTACATAATGGGATTATTAATATTCATGCCCATAGTCATATTGTCATGGTTCCCATTTGTATCAGAATTCCAAACACGCTTGCTCTTTAATCAAGCCTTCAGTAGAGGTCTTCAGATTTCAATGATTCTTGCTGGGAGGAAAGAAGATAGGGGGTCCCAACCAACCGGCCCTATCCCCAAAAAATAAGGCGTCTCACAGTTGAGATATTCCACTACTTCCATTCTTCTGTACTTTTTAGCATATTGTCATAATACTCGGAAGAGTAGTACAACATTTCTTTTTGTAATATCCATCAAGTAGAATGTGGTCTTTTGACATTTTGCTTATGAACTTTTCTTTTGGGCCATTGTTACTGTTGATTTGCGTATGCTATAAGAGTGTTTTAGCAGTGTTTACGAGAGCATCAATTTCATGCTGTGAAGAATTTATCCAGAAGCCTGCAGAGTTGTAATTATTCTAATGAATTTTGGAGTTCATTGTTATAAGGTTGTGTTGGATGATTCCTTAGGGAAGCTTTTCGACGTGTTGTGCTTATGATGATGCATGTAAACTGGGGTATAAGAAATACTCTTTGGCAACCCTTTTTATTTTGCCGTGCCATTTTGTGCAAAAGTAAGTAGTGTCTTTACCACCGACCTTGTAGCTGTGGTAAGTAGCACTTGCCCTCCTCTAGATCATGTCATCTTTAAAAAAAAAAAAAAAAAAAAAAAGGTTGTGGAACCTATCCTATGGGGTAGGGTGTACAAACTAGATCATGTTATTATGGGTTTTTTGTTATTTTTTATTTTATTTTTTTTGGCTCTCCAAACCTTCCATTTGACTAATCCCTTGGAAAGTGGGTAAAGCCATTACCCATTTCCCTTGAGTTAACAAGATAAACTTGACTAGTGACTGGTTCTGGCCAAGAGGAAATGAGAAGTCAAATCCAAGACCTAATTCTTGAGACGTATGTCAAAATTTAATGGTCCACTTCTTGAAGTTATGTTATTATAATTCATTGGAATATTTTGCGTTCATGATTCTTGGAGTGTTACGGTTTTTAAATTATTCAAATTTCCTTATCTTTCTATGTTATCTGTGAATGAATTATTAGTCTAATGGTATGAATTAGGTCATAAGAGACTTCTAGCTTGATGGGTCGGCAATCCAAAACTCTTTATATGGCATTAATTACACTTGTTGAGAAGGAGAGGAGTGGGGAGAGAGCGGATGTGGGAGAGCTGGTAAGGGATTCCATTGTGGTCTAGCATATATGTATGTTTGTGCTAGACCTAATAGAATCTCATATATCTATCTATACTTATACTTACCTATAAAAGGTTGAATTTTAGAAAAACTTTTGAACGACCAATATACCCTTATTAAAAAAAATAAAAATACATATTTACTCTTCCTTTAATTAAAACACATAATAAACATTCTTATCATTTGGTAACAAATTAAAGTTAGATTCTTACTCAAATTTTTTTTCTTAGAGCAACTATCAAGTTGCATGATAATATCTATGAATATAAACTCTTTAAATATTCCATTTTAGGAAGAAAAAAAAATTCTAAATGTAATATCTAAAGAGTTTTTAATCTTTTGTTGACAATTTTGATTATAAAAAACAAAAATGTATTTTTGAATTTTAAACTTTATCTTTCCTAAAAAAGTATAAAATCTTTATGTATTTATTATTTTGTATAACTAATATTATTTAAGAATATTCACGTGTAACGCACGTGTGCTATATCTAGTATATATATATCGGTTATGTTCCCATCAGCACGTGTTGATATAATTTATATCAGCACTATGCATTGGAGGTTGTACCCCTTGCATTGATCCAATGTACTTCATATCCCACAATGCATAAGGTACAACTCTTAATGCACATGTTGATATAAGTTATATCAACATGTGCTTACCTGATCATCATCCTATATATATATATACTAGATATAGCACATGTGCATTGCACGTGAATATTTTTAAATAATATTAGTTATACAAAATAATAAATACATAAAAATTTTATATTTTTTCATAAAAGATAAAGTTTAAAATTCAAAAGTTACATTTTTTTTTTTTTTTTTATAATCAAAATTGTCAATGAAAGATTAAAAACTCCTTAAATATACATTCAGAATTTTTTTTCTTTCATAAAATGGAATATTTAAAGAGTTTATATTCATATATATTATCATGCAACTTGATAGTTGCTCTAGGAAAAAGAATTTGAGTAAGAATCTAACTTTAATTTGTTAAGAGTTTGAGTTAAAATCTAACTTTCATTTGTTACCAAATGATAAGAATGTTTACTACGTGTTTCAATTAAAGAAATGGTAGATATGTATTTTTTTTAAAATTTTAAATAAGGGTATATTGGTCGTTCAAAAGTTTTTCTGAGATTCAGCCTTTTATAGGTAGTATAGATATAGATATATATGCGGAGGGTTCCGTTGACACTTGGTGTAAAAGTTAAATTCTTTCACCTTTTTATAACCATCAATTTACTTTGAATATAATGGTTCTAGATTTTTTGAATTTTTTGAATTTAATTACATAGAATCGGGTTAAAACTTAAAACAAATAACCCAAAACCCATTCAAAGTCTCAATTCTCTCTAGTAAATAACACTTTTTGCCTCCATAGTTCTTGCCTTAGTTATTGCAGAAAAGCAAAACCTATCTTCCCAAGTTCGAAACCTACCGATGATGTCATGCAAGAAGCGATAGCTCAATGAGCGTAAGCCTAAACCTACCAAAACTTAGGGTTGGTACTCTGGTAATACTCTATATATGGTGTTGATTATGCTGGTTAGCACTTAGAACTGAGAAGGTTTAAGGGGAGAGGAGTTTTGTTTTGAAAGCAACTTCCATTTGGGTTGCTCCTCGTCAATGGAGTACATAGTAGTTTATTAATATATATATATACCTAACAGGTTAAGAAGAAGACAAGCAAAAAGAAAAAGTGTATAATCCTATATTTTTTTTTATTTTAAAGATAGATCTCAGATTGAGTAATGATACATAGGACCACTATTAGAAGACTAAAACATAAGACCATTGACTTGGCTAAATTTGATTGGTCAGTGGTATTAACACTGTTAGTAGCCAAAAAAGAACTTAATATAGGAAGCCCTCAATTCCCAATTTAGATAAATGTTCTCAAAATTTAGATAAATGGAATTATAGGGGGTTTCTCAAAATTGCTAGATCTTCTCATTATTATATGATAAAACTTGCAATTTATCTGATTTATCATATTTAGTGTCATATTGCATTCAGTATTATCTTAAAAACATCACACTATTATCTGGAAAAAAAAAATCCCAATTTATTTTAATATTCATGGCACTAATTAAAGGTAAACAATGCAGAAGGGAAGGAATTCCTACTGTTATCTTTTAAAAGAAATAAATAAATAAAAAAAAACCACAAATTATTTGAATATTCATGGTTCTAAACGTACCTGTCTTTTTTTTTTTTTTTTTTTTTTTTGAGGGGGGGGGGGGGGGGGGGGTGGGGAACTCCTCATTTTTATATGATAAAACTCTCAATTTATTTGATTTATCATGATAATGGATGAGTTGTCTATGATGTGTCATGGTTAATTATCTGAATATTTTGCATTGATTTAATTTGTGATTTTATATGATGTGTGTTGGCCCAAATAATCAAACCTAGAGGGGGGTGAATTGGGTTGATGCAAAATATATGGAACTTTAAAAAACTTTTGCAAATATAGTAAATTAAACAAAGATGCAAATAGCATAATTAATGAAAGCAAATAAATAAGAGAGAATTGGAGAAATCGAACATAAGATATAGGGAGGTTCAACTCTCCCACCTACGTCCTCGCGTTAAGAACTCCGCTTGAGGATTCTAAATCCACTAACCAATCTACTTGCGGGTGTAGATCAAACCTTTGCACAATCTTTTTCCGGGTGAAAATCAAATCCAATCTACTTGCAGGTGTAAATCAAACCTTTACAACAAGCAAATCCCCTTTGCTCAACAAGAGTTATGCCCAACCTTCAATCTCTCTCAAAGATAGATATGAATGTACAACAACAAATCCATCTTGATAGGGTGAATAAAGAATTAAGCTCAACCTAATATGATATGAACAATGAAAGCTCAAGTTTTTGGGTCTAAGGCTTGATAATGGATATGAAGAGTATAATCCTTTTCCTTTTTTTTAATCCACACTCCCAAAGTGTTTGGAACACTATAAATATAGGCTGAAATGGTTCATGACCGTTGGGAATGAGCCCATTCAAAAATAAAGCCATTGAAGCACTTTTTGGGGGTAAGAAACTAGCCGTTATAATATCAGAATCGCAAATTCAGTTGACTGAATTGGTGATTCAGTCGACTGATTCAGGCAGAATCAGTTGACACTTGTTCCTTGCTCTCTGTTAAATTCAGTTGACTAATTGTACAATTCAGTCAACTGATTTATACATTTCTTTAAGCTGAGTTGAGTTGGTTTATATATAAATGAATGAAGAAATAAGAAAAGAAGAGAAGAAGAAGACAAGAGAAGAAGAATGAGAAAAATAGAGTGAACCATAGGGTTCCTTCTCTACTAGCATATTATTTATACTTCCTATGTGTTACAATTACAAGAATACCCTTCAACTAAGTAGAAGTAATAAAGCATGAATAAAACACATAAAATATAACCAATATTCAACACTCCCCCTTAAGTTGGTGCAAAGATATCCCTCATGCCCAACTTGGCTAGCACATCATGAAATACTTTGCTAGGTACTCCTTTGGTCCAGATATCAGCAAGCTGATCTTCAGTTCTCATATATGGAGTGCAAATCCCTCTAGAACTCAACTTCTCTTTGATAAAATGCCTGTCAACTTCAATATGCTTAGTTCGATCATGTTGAACTGGGTTATGTGCAATATTGATAGCTACCTTGTTATCACAATACAACCGCATAGGCACTTTGCATTCGAAACCTAATTCCTGTAGCAATATCTTTAACCAAAGTAACTCACACACCCCATGAGCCATGGATCTAAACTCAGCTTCTGCACTGGATCTAGCAACTACAAACTATTTCTTACTCCGCCAAGTTACAAGATTTCCACCTACAAAAGTACAATAACCCGAAGTGGATCTTCTATCAGTTATAGAGCCTGCCCAATCTGCATCTGTATACGACTCTATTCTCAAATGATCATGTTTTGAGAATAATATTCCTTTTCTGGGAGCAGATTTCAAGTAGCGAAGGATACGATAAACAGCCTCCAAATGAGACTCACGAGCAGAATGCATGAATTGACTCACCACACTAACAGCATATGCAATATCTGGGCGAGTGTGAGACAAATAAATCAATTTACCAACTAATCGTTGATATCTCCCCCTGTTAACCATAGCTCCCTCTATATCTTCACCTAGTCTCTGATTTTGTTCTATAGGAATATCACATGCTTTGCATCCAAGCATCCCTATTTCTTTAAGAAGATCAAGAACATATTTCATATGGGAAATAAAAATACCTTTATGAGATCTAGCAACTTCAATGCCCAGAAAGTATTTTAAATTCCCAAGGTCCTTGATTTCAAACTCCTTGGCTAAGTCATGTTTCAATTTTTGTATCTCCTCCACATCATCACCAGTTATCACAATATCATCAACATATACAATAAGGGTTGTGATCTTACCTTGAGTGGAATGACGAATGAATAAAGTATGATCACCCTGACTCTGCTTATATATCCACACTTCACCATAACTCGAGTAAACCTTTCAAACCATGCTCTAGGAGACTGTTTCAACCCATATAAAGCTTTCTTTAACTTGCATACCTTACCAATCGTTAATGGATTCTCAAACCCAGAGGGAACATCCATATACACCTCTTCTTCCAAATCTCCATGAAGGAATGCATTCTTTACATCCAATTGTTGGAGTGACCAACCCAAATTAGCAGCTAAGGATAACAGGACTCGAATGGAATTCATTTTTGCAACCAGAGCAAATGTTTCTTGATAATCTATCCCATATGTCTGTGTATAGCCCTTTGCCACCAATCTTGCCTTGTATCCATCCACTGAACCATCTGCCCTATGCTTCACAGTGAACACCCACTTGCACCCCACTGTCTTCTTATCCTTTGGTAACTTCACTAAATCCCAAGTATGGTTCTTTTGAAGAGCTCTCATCTCTTCATTCATTGCTTCCCTCCATTTTTGGGTCACTAAGTGCATCCTGTAAATCTTTTGGAACAGAAACTGAGGATAACTGAGAAGCAAAAGCATGATAAGATGGTGAGAGTTTTTCATATGAAACAAAGTTAGACAAAGGATGTTGAGTACAAGATCTAACTCCTTTACGAAGGGCAATAAGAACATTTATATCATTAATGGGAGTATCAAAAACATTAAGGAGAAGATTAGAAACCCTATCACTGAACTTACCTGAGTCAGAAGAAGCCGGTTGACAAGTAGGAAGAAGAAGAGCTTTATCCTTCTGTCTCCTCGAGTATACTTGAATTTCCTTGATTGGTTCCCCTTGGTTCGTATTGATACAATTAGGAGCAATTATATCCGTTGTAGGAAGCACTAAAGGAAAAGGAGACTGAGACTGAGACCAAGACTGCTCTTCACTAGTATTCTCCCCCTGAAGAGAAGTCGGGGGAGGAGAAAAATAGGCAGAAGACTCAAGAAAAGTGACATCCATAGAGACAAACCTTTTCCCAGATGGAGGGTGGTAACAGATGTAACCTTTCTGTGTAGGAGAATACCCCAAAAACACACATCAGAGGGCACGAGGATCTAACTTACCCCTATCTCTACCCGGAATATGGACAAAATAGACACACCCAAAAACCCGAGAAGAAATTAAAAAAGGAGGTGAGGTAGGTGAGGGGTGATGCAACATATCAATGGGTTTGTGGAAGTTGAGAACCCGAGAGGGCATTCTATTGATGAGATACGTGGCAGTGAGAACGGCATCCCCCTAATGAGACTTAGGAACATGAGTGGAGAACATCAATGCCCTAGCCACTTCTAGGAGGTGACGATTCTTTCGCTTAGCAACCCCATTCTATTGAGAAGTATCAGTACATGAAGTTTGATGAACTATCCTATGCTCTTGGAAATATGAACCAAGGCCCCCATGAATATACTCACCACCATTGTCAGACCGAACAACCTTAATAGGATGATTAAATTGAATCAACACCATTTTATGAAAATTTTGGAAACAAATAAAGACATCACTTTTTTGTTTCAACAAGTACACCCAAGTAGTATGGGACAAATCATCAATAAAAGAAACAAACCATCGATACCCAGATAAAGTAACAATACGAGAAGGGCCCCAAACATCAGTATGAACAATAGCAAAAGGCTCAGAACTTTTATTATTACTGGAAGGAAATGACACTCGATGGTGTTTAGCAAGTTCACACGTCTCACAATGAAATTTAAAAACATTAGTCCGAGAAAACAAAGAAGGAAACATCCTCTGTAATAACAGAAAAGAAGGATGCCCCAAACGCTTATGCCAGAGCCAAATTCTCTCCACTGGGTCAATAAGATTCTCTGAATGATGGGCTTGTTGTAGGTGTTGCGGTTCTTCAGAATGATGATTCAAAAGGTAAAGTCCTCCACTCTCCCTACCACTGCCAATCGTCTTCTTCGTAACTAGGTCCTGAAAGACACAATGAGAAGGGAGAAAGGTCACACAACAATTAAGGTCTTTAGTTATGTGACTAATGGAAAGTAAATTGGTAGAAAATTTTGGAACATGGAGAATAGAAGAAAGTGACAAAGTAGGTGTAACAGGGACGGAACCTTTGCCTGACACAGAAGATAAGGAAACATCAGCTACTCTAACTTTTTCCCTGCCTGAACAAGTTTGATAAGAAGTAAACAATGTAGGAGCACTAGTCATATGATCAAAAGCCCCTGAATCAATGATCCAAGGTTTGGAAGACAAAGTACAGAATGCACCTATGGAAGTAGCAAGGTTACCTGAATGAGCAAAGGAAGTAGAAGCACTGGGGGTGGGTGTATCCATCTGTAACATAAGACGCCAGAACTGCTCAACTTCTTCCCGAGTAAGACTGAATGTGTCAGATGGTAGAGCTTGAGAACCAGATGAGGAAGTAACTGTAGCCATAGAGTCAGCAGCTGTAGTATGATGAGCTCGAGGTCTATTGGCATTCCCGGAACGACCTCCTCTACCTCTAGAAGGACCTCGACCTGTGAGTCTCCAGCAAGTTTCCCTAGTATGCCTGAGCTTATTACAATGGTCACAGAACAATTTATCTTTATCATCTAATCCAGAATCACCTGGTCTATTCCAGTCCCGTGGCTTAGGGTTCCACGACTCTCTCTCTGAGAAGTACCAACCATAGCAGATCTTTCTTGTACTGTAGTACTCATCATAATACCTCGTCTACTCTCCTCTTGCTTTACATAGGCAAAAACCTCTCGAAGAGAAAGAAATGGCTCCTTACCAAGAATCTGAATACGCACCTGATTATACTCATCTCTAAGACCAGCCAAAAACCCCATAATACGCTCTTGCTCTACAAGCTGATGAAACTTCGAGGCATCTGCAGGATCTACTGCCTAAAAATTTTGATAATGATCAAATTCTTGCCAAAGCCTATGTAGTGTGTGGAAATAAGTAGTCAAGGACTTATCATCCTAATGTGTATCATGGATCTTGCCTCTTAACTCAAAGAGTTGTGCAAGATTCCCCTTTTGGGAGGACATTTGCTCCACCGCATCCCATATCTCCTTTATGGTTCGCATCAATAGATATCCATTGCCAATTTCCTGTGTTATCGAATTCAATAACCAAGACATAACAATAGAGTTCTCAACATCCCACTTCTCATAAGAAGGATCATCCCATGGTAGTTCTACAGTCTTTCCAGTGACATACCCCATCTTTCCTTTCCCAGTAAGGAAAAGTCTCGCTAACCATGCCCAGGCCTAATAATTAGTCCCATCTAACTTCAAAGTTGTGATTTGAAGAGTAGGATTCTCAATATTCGTGCCAATTTGACCCATAACCTCCTTAGGTTGGGTTTGGTTGACTACACTAGACTCAGACATGCTAGAATAATCTCAGGCACTACCCAAACACGCTCCTAGAGCACTAAACAGCGCTAACACAGCACCAACAACGAAGTAGTAGGGGTCTAGATCAATTATCAAAGCATAAAACAAGAAATAAAGCTGTAGAACACATCAACACTAACTGGACAGCACAAAAACAGGGGTGCCGATCCACTTTTTGAAACAAAACACATCTTAAACCCTTATACAAGGTTGCAAACCCCAATGGCAGACTTCTAGGGTCAATTTCGTAGCCCTCTGGTCTAAACCCAAGTGATAGATTGCATTCAAAGTGCCCCCAAAAACAGATCTGAAAATACACCCTATTTTTGACGAAAATCAAAGAAAAATAAAAAAACCATACCAAATCAACTCTGATTGGCTTGAAACTTCATGGACATATTCTCCTGAAGAGGCGACCAAGATGGGTAGATCAGCTTTGTGCTGACATCAGCGTCTGTACGGCTGACGTCAACAGTTTTTTTTTTTTTTTTTTTTTAAATGCCTAGGATCGATGAAAGATGCTCTGATACCAAGTTGGTTTATATATAAATGAATGAAGAAATAAGAAAAGAAGGGAAGAAGAAGAGAAGAGAGGAAGAATGAGAAAAATAGAGTGAACCATAGGGTTCCTTCTCTACTAGCATATTATTTATACTTCCTATATGCTACAATTACAAGAATACCCTTCAACTAAGTGGAAGTAATAAAGCATGAATAAAACACATAAAATATAACCAATATTCAACAAGTTGTACATTTCAGTATACTGATTTGTACCTATCAGTTCAACAAGTCCATTTTTAATTCTAAGTGCATAAATGATTTTCCAAATAAAGTTTATGATTTCTTAGGGTCATATTCTATGATATAAAGATCCTATAGTCATTCAACTTTCACCATTCAACCATTTACATGAAATCATATCTCTCACCTAAATACCCAAGTCTTCAATAACTTCAAGTCTTCTTTTGTTGGGGTTATTGAGAGTTGGAGACTTCTCTTCCTTGAGGCTTTTTACTTCTCTTGTTTTCTTTGGATTTCTTCTTATGATATCAAATTTGGGCATAGAAAAACCTAACTTATAATAATCGACTCAAATAATAAACATTGGTGCATATTCATCAATGCTTTGTTATCATCAAAATCATAATATATTCATAAAATGAAACCTTAAGGCTAACAATCTCCCCCTTTTTGATGATGACAAACTATTGATGTTGATCATAATACAATAAGCATTAAAATTGTTGGAGGCTAATATATAAATACAATTATCATGCTGCCCTTAACAATATGCATAATGATACCAATAATAGATTATGTAATAATACCAATGGTTTTCATCAATATGCATCTACATCATTTAATATGTGCATGATAGCAAAAATATCAAAAGTAAGATCATCATGCATTTTTATATTAAGCTCATATTCTCCCCCTTTGTCATATACTCTCCTTAAATCATATACTCATCATGTACAAAGAGAATATAATATCAATTACTCATTTTCTCCCCATTTGACATCATCAAAAAGAATGATGTTCATATATAGTTATGATACCAAGAGAAAATGTATATTTAACACTACAAGAAAAAGGTTAAAAGATAATGCTTTTAGAATTTAAAAAGATGACTGTGTTTTAAAAACCAGTCATCTTTTGATTTTTAAGCTGGAAAGATGACTACTATTTAACATCAAACTTAAAACAGTCATCTTTTAAAGAACAAAGATGACTGGTTTTTAAAAACATTACACGAAAAGATGACTACTTTTAAAAAACAGTCATCAATAAACTGGACTCCCGTGTCATTTTTCTCTAGCTTCCCGATCCCTTTTAACACAACCTGTCACACCCCATTTTTGCACCACCTTACAAGGGCTCATCATTTCATGCATATTTTTGTTTTGTTTTTGAGTCTAGTCACTTGCATTAGGTTTCTAGAGTCACAAGGACAATGGGTATGAATTTTGGTTCAAATTGGAGTTGATCTCGAGGGATAATAAGGGCTTTTGTGACTTGAGGGGTATAATCGTCTTTTAAGTCCCAAACTTTTCATTTGACCTTGAAATGATCTCCAAATGGTCAATTGGAGTTCATATGGATGCATAAGAGGTATTTCTAGGTTCAATTTGATAAATCAATGGCTCGGGATTAAAATGGTTCAATACAGTTCAAGTTAGTTAATTGACCTTTCCTTGGGTTAGCTCTAATTGACTCACAATTACCAACCAAATCTTTTCAAATTGACTTTCATTAGTCATCATTTTACCCCCAAAAGTGTTTTATAAAGTTCAATTTTGATATGGAAAGTGTTTGGTTTGACCCTATGTGCATGCCTATGCTTAGCAAAGGTAGAGCATAGTGGTTAACCGCCTTGTTCAAACCTAACCATGCCCCCATGGTTAGTGGTTTTCACCCTAAAATGTTCAAAAACATATTCCTCATCGAAACACGGTCGTTTTGGCTTTTGTTTCATCAAAATCAGAGTTAATTTGCCCCCTGAAACACTTCTAGAAGGGAAAGGAGGCAAAATGGGAGAAAAATCAGAAGTGGGCTCGGGTGACCACCCAAGCCTGGGCGGCTAGCCGCCTGGGCCCAGGTGGCTAGCCGCCCAGGCCCTGGTGGTCACCCGAGGCCACTTTCCTATTTTCACTCTAACTCCTTGCTGAAGCGGACTCTTGCCTATTTTGATGTACAAGGGCTCTTTTGGACGAGTTTCCTTCTAATTTTTGGTAACTTCTGAGTTACTTAAGCCCCAAGGGGGTCTCTAATAGCCCTTGGATTAATTTTTAGGGTTTTAATCCTAGCCATTGGTTAATCCTAATGAAACTCTATAAATACCCCCCTATGCTTCAGCACAAGGGGAGCCACTTTATGTATTAAAACTTGAGTGTTTGAGAGAGAATAAGAGAGAGAGACTTGAAGGAGAGCTGGAGTTCTTGCTGTAGCCTTGAAGAACATTGATTGAAGACATCCACAAGAGCAAGAGGGAGTTCATACAGCAACAAGGAAGGCTCTTTCTAAGGTGTAGTATTTGTCCTATGGCAAATAGGGCTGCCAATGCTTGAAATGGCTAATGCTTGGAGCTATTGCGCTGAGGTAAGTGGGTGTGAAGGTGCCCAAATTCACCTCTCTCCCTTAACTCTTTCCCTTCTCCCTCTCTAGGGTTAATTTTTAATACAAGTCTATGGTTTAAATCTAAGGTTTCCTTAACCAACAAAATTCTGTTTTTATCAAGGTTTCCATTTTGTGGAATTTTCTTAATTTCAAACTTGGTTTATCTATCACATTCAACTCTTTTTCAAATAAGGAAACCTAGGGTTTTAACCATAGGTTTATATTAAGTTTTAACCCTAGTTCTAATCGCACTACGTGGACTTTGATCCATGTATTTCGTTGCATGGTACGTAGGCGCTCTTCGTGAGGCTCAAGTCCGTTCTAGGATCCAAGCATCCTAGGCTTCTTTTGTTTTGTTTTGTTTTCTTTATTTTCTGTTTTTGTGTGTTTATTATGCATGGATGGATGAATGAAATATATGATATGCATGCTGTCTTGTGATGATATACTTGCTGATTTTTGTATGGAAAGATCTTGATTTAGCCCAAATGAACTGAGAGACCGAAAGGGTGACATGGGTGCCTATAGGCTTTGCCTAGAACCTTCCCATGTCATAACTTAGCCTCCGAATCCCCGATTTCTTTGGTTTCCAAAGACTGTTTTTTTGCCTTTCCTTTTTAAACATGGAGTCATTCAAATTGTTTTCCTAAAACAAACTATTTTTAGGGTTTTCCTTGTTTCCTTTAAAAAATGAGGTGGCGACTCCTTTTTGTTTTCAAAACCCACATTCTCTCTTTTCGATCCCTCGTGGGCCCAATTTCCGGGGTTCACAGTTTGGCGACTCCATTGGGGACTTTGTGGGCTAGACTCTATAAAGTTTAATTGGGCTAAGTTAATTTCTTATGTTTAATTAAAATCAATCACATTGCATCCGCTTGATTGTGTGCTTTCATTTATTGCATTGTGTGCGCAAACTCTTGCATGCTAGGATCGATGTCCCTCGATGTATCCTTGCCAACGATCGGCCTAGTTTCAACCTTGGTTTTCCTGATTCCAAGTGTTGGGGCGAAAGCTATCAACCTCTCTTGCCTAGTACCCTTGGGCTTGCCCTTGGGTATATTAAATGAGTTAATCACGTACTGCTGGACCCACGCGGCGTTCCTGATGCCACATGTGGTTAGGTATAAGGATTGCTCAAGCAAGTGAAGGACCCCAGCCTACCCTCTTTTAGTTCATGTAGTGGGCCTTGTAGGACACTATGGTCTCACCTTTATGCACCCACAATTGTTTGTAATGAGGCTATGCCGTGTTTGTGGTGTGAGGCTTTATATCTTATGCCCTTAACATATACCTTTAAACCCTAACTTTTGTTAAGGCCATGGGTTAGGAGGGATAAGTTAAGGAAATAGGATGTAAAGCTATGTTTGTGATGTGCTAGTCCTAGGGGATTAATTAAACCTAATTGAAGGACTCTATGCCCTATTCTTTAAAGCATACCCTTAATCTATGACCCTTGTAAAGGTAATTGGATAAAAGGAATGAATTAATTGAACATGGTGTAGAGACCGAGTTCATTAAGGAAAATATGGAGGTTTAGGACAAGTCCTTAGGCTAAAGGTTAAAACTTTTTTATCCATAGACGTGCTGGCTTGGATCCGCAATTCGCAAGGGCGTCTAGTGAGTGTTTAATCTACCCATCAGACAGACATGGCCGATGAAAGAACTAGTGAGGGGCACTTTGACCTTGAGGTTTGCCTGAAAGCCATCATGGCCAAGCTTGACCATACCGCCGAGACATCAGATACCGCATTGAAAATGGCTCAAGAGAATCAACAGAAGATGGCGGATCTTGAACAAAATGGCTCTAAGGCCCATTCCTCGGGTATACCTCATGGGGCTGGCACCGAAGAGGGACCTCAATCCAATGAGAACACCAAGACAAGGGGGGAAAGTAGCTCGAAACCTGTGGTCACCAACCTAGAAGGGGAAACCAAGGGGAAAGGTTCTAGCAGTGATTCCGTGTTAGCTAGCAAGGTAGAAGCTTTGGAGAGAACTATAAAAGGGATTCGTAGGGCCGATGACATGGTCGATGTGCGGACTTTATCTCTGTTTCCAACGGCTCGTATTCCATTACAATTTAAAATGTCGGAGTTAGAAAAGTTCGATGGGACAGGTTGCCCTAAAACTCACTTGAAGATGTATGTGCGAGCTATGCACCCTCGAGGGGCCACCGACGAGCTTTTAGCTCAAATGTTCCATGAAACCTTGGCCACTTCTGCTTTGAAATGGTTCTTGTCCTTGGATGAGAATAGAACTCGGACTTGGGAAGACATATGCAATGAGTTTTCGGAGCACTACAAGTATAAACAGAGGTGGATGTTACTCGAAGGGACCTGGAAACTACCAAGCAAGGGGCTCATGAAACTTTCTCCGCTTACATTACAAGGTGGAGACAAAAGGCGTCGAGAATGACGGATAGGCCAAATGAGGAGGACCAAATTCAGCTAGTGGTTAAGAACTTGCTGCCCATGTATCACAAGCACTTATTTGCCCACTATTTCCCAAATTTCAAAGCTCTCATTGGGGCTGGCACGCAGGTTGAAGATGCTATCAACGATGGGACAATCAAAACTGAGGAAGTGAGGAGTTGCAAGACAAACTTTACTGGGAAGAACAATGCCGAGGTCAACACCATAACTCAACCCATCTAACCCTTCTCTCTCAATGATGTCAACCCACCTCGCCAATTCACTGACCTATTCATGCCACTCGAAAGAGTCCTTGAAAAGCTCATAAGCCGTGACCTATTGAAACCGCTTGACCCAAGACCCCCACCAAATCCCTTACCCAGGAACTACAACGAGAATGAGTACTGCAAGTACCACCAATCCAAAGGCCATGCCACCAATCGTTGTGTTCGCCTTCGCCATCAAGTCCAAGACCTCATTGATAAGCAAGTCATCTCACCACCAACCCGTCCAAATATCACCCATAATCCTCTCCCATCTCATAACAACACACCCCCACCTAACACCATAAATGCCATTGGGGTTGAATCCTCTTGCTCTCGCCGTCTCATAAGACAATACACTCCACTCCCCATGACCTTAACCCGTCTCTTCACCATTTGCCGCAATAACAGCCTTATCATGCCACTTCCACCAAAGCCAAGGCCCTCAACCCCTCACCAATATTGCCAATACCATCGTGCACCCGGCCATGACACCGAGGCTTGTTCTATACTAAAGAAGATCATTCAAGACCTCATTGACCAAAAGGTTTTGTTGTTGCCAAAGAAATCTATCCAACAAGAGCTGAAAGAAAGATATGAAGCAGGAGATCCTCAGGTTGGCCTATTAGGTCAATCATCGGGGAAATTTGATTACTATGTGCTGTACTCAAGTCCAAGTCCGATATCGAATGAGCCGATAGCCCCTACAGGTTGCGATGACTTGCCGACAGAAATGGAGAGCATTGACATGATAGAATGGGATGACTTAATGAATGACTCCGAGGAAGTCCATGATATATAGGCTAGTGATGATGAGCTGGATCATATAACCAGAGGGGGTCGTCATTTCAAGCCTCCCCACCTAGAGTCTGAGAATCCATTGGAAGATTTGGAAGGGCAGAGGCGTCCTAGCTTGCAAGAAGAAAGGATGAGGTGCTTAGGGAACTGAAGAAGACCAATGCCAATATCACTATTTGGGGCTTACTCATGGCCTCACACAAGCACAGACAGACCGTGTTGAAACTGCTGAATCAGATACAAGTACCCGTTGACACATCCCCTGAGGGACTGGTACATTTAGTGAATCCAATTCTCAAGAACTCAACCATCGTGTTCACCGATGTGGACCTACCCAAAAGCGGGCCAAGCCATTCTCAAGCTCTCTATGTGACTGTTGATGGGGAAGAGGGTTCCCACCGTTCTTATCGACAATGGGTCCGCACTGAATGTATGTCCTCTCCGAACTGCCACTGTTTTGGGTTTGGGACCCACTGATTTCACGCCATTTGGGCAGACTGTAAGAGCTTATGACAACACCCGCCGTAAAGTAATAGGGGTAGTTACTCTGCCTCTTATTATGGGACCCACTAAATTTAGGGTGGAATTCCAAGTGTTGGATGTGCCGTCATGTTTCAACTTGCTGTTGGGCCGACCTTGGATCCATCCTGCTGGGGCTGTGCCATCTTCACTCCATCAAAAGGTAAAGTTTCCTTATGAAGGAGCCATAGTAACGCTTCAAGGGGACTATGAATTGAAACTCGCAGGCGTACCTATATGTGAGATACAACCAGAATCAGCGGCGGTGCCATTATCCGGGTTTGATTATGTCCAATGCATTGAGAAAGAACTTGAGAAGGGTGAGTTAATACCCTTGGACTTTTGCCCCCATGGCAACTTGCACGTCGGTGAAATAATGAGAAAAATGAGTTTCTTTCCAGGTATGGGGCTAGGGCGTCGCCAACAAGGGATCTCTAAGTCTATTCAGAGCTGTGTCACCTCATACACCTTCGGGCTAAGATATGAGCCCTCTAGAAATGATCATGCGGAAATGTTGAAGAGGAACAAGGAGAAGATAAGAGCCAAAGCCGAGGGAAGGGTGCCAGACCTGAGGATCTCGCCATACCGACCTACTTTGAATGGTTACTTCGTCAAAGAGGGGGATGATTTTCTATATTGCGAGTTTCCAGAACCCACCTTTGACCAAGCTACCAAGATCCGAGTTCCGGGTTTTGAAATCTTCTTCACCGAATGGTATCCAATCACAACTGAAATGGTGGATGATGAAGCCATCAATGATGAGTTCTGGGAAAAGAAAGAAGAAGACTGGGCAGAGAACCTTGATGCAGGGGCTATGACTGAAATGTTCCAAGATATGATCCTCGCCGTGGAAGACTCGACCATTGAAGAATTCCAGGGTTCGTCCATTAGCCATGCTACCGTGCCTTTCCTGAATTGGTACCTTGAATGTGGTGTCATTGCGGAGCTCCATGAAGAAGAAGACCTTGGCCTACCTGATAGCAGCTTGTAGGTGTCTTAGTTTAGTAATATTTCCCTAATTCAATAAGATGTATCTACTCAACTCTCTTTGTGGAGTCATGGTATTGATACAGATTTGTTTGTTTTCTTTCTTCTTTTGTGTGTCATTCCTACTATTCCTAGTCAATAAAGTGTGTTTTCTTTCTCTATATATGCAGTGTCTCTTTTCTCTCCTCTATGGATATTTATGGCATGGATATAGATCCTAGGAACGATGTCCCCCCGGAGCTCGTTGAGCAAAGGAAAAGGGGCGTCACCGAACCTAATATGGATGAATTGGAATCAATCAACTTAGGGACGAATGAATTGCCAAGAATAGTTAAAATTGGGAAAACCCTCTCCCCCGTTGAAAAAGAAAAGATGATCTCTCTCTTGAAAGCCAACATTATGGCTTTTGCATGGTCTTATGAAGACATGCCTGGCATTGACCCCGATATTGTGCAACACTATATCCCCACTAATTCCCTGAAGAAGCCGGTAAAGCAGAAACTCAGAAGATTAAAACCAGAATGGGCTCTAAAAGTAAAAGAAGAGGTAACTAAACAACTAGACGCGGGTTTCCTCCAAGTTGTGGAGTACCCCGAGTGGTTGTCGAATATAGTGCCTGTGCCTAAAAAAGATGGGAAAGTGAGGATGTGTGTCGACTTTCGAGATCTCAACGCCGCGAGCCCCAAGGATGACTTTCCTTTACCCCATATCGACGTGTTGGTAGATAGCACAGTGGGGCATGCACTCCTCTCCTTCATGGACGGATGCTCTGGGTATAACCAAATAAAGATGGCGCCTCAAGACATGGAGAAAACAGCCTTTATCACGCAATGGGGAACGTACTGTTACAAGGTAATGCCTTTTGGCTTAAGAAACGCTGGGGCTACTTACCAAAGAGCAGCTACGACCTTATTGCATGATATGATCCATAAGGAAGTCGAGGTTTATGTCGATGATATGATCGTGAAGTCCGTGGATAGGGAAGGGCATTTCAAGGCGCTAGAGAAGTTCCTAGAGCGAGCAAAGAAGTACAATCTCCGCTTAAACCCACAGAAGTGCGCTTTTGGTGTCACTGCAGGCAAGCTATTGGGATTCATGATCACTCAGAGGGGAATCGAAGTGGACCCAGGGAAGATAAAAGCTATTGTGGAGATGGAGCCGCCTAGCACTGAGAAGCAGATCCGGGGTTTCTTGGGAAGGGTTCAATACATAAGCCGATTCATCGCCAACTTGACCATGGTTTGCGAACCAATCTTCAAATTGCTTAAGAAGGGTGTGCCAAAAGTATGGAATGAAGAATGCCAAGAGGCCTTTGAGACCATTAAGAAATACTTGAGCAATCCTCCAATCTTAGTTCCCCCACGGCAAGGTGCACCGCTCTTGTTATACTTAATGGTCAGCGAAACCGCGACGGGAGCTATGTTAGCTCAATATCTCGAAGGGTCTACAAAGGAGAATGCCATCTACTACCTAAGCAAGAAAATGACAGACTATGAAGTGAAGTACAATGCCATCGAAAAGGCTTGTGTGGCACTAGTATGGGCGACGCAAAAGCTCCGACACTACATGATGTCCTTTGAAGTGTTCTTAATAAGTCGCATGGACCCATTGAAGTACCTAGTAGAAAGGCCGGTATTGTCATTTAGAACTGCTCGATGGTCAATTCTCCTCAATGAATTTGACATCAAGTACGTAAATCAGAAGTCTATCAAGGGGAGCGTCATCGCAGACTACCTAGCCAACTGTCCGGTGTCATCATCCGCTCCGTTTAACGATCAATTCCCAGATGAGGACGTGTTAGAGATTGGTAGAAAAACTTGGAGAGTATACTTCGATGGGGCAGCCAATAAGAAAGGTTATGGGATAGGAGTCCTGCTGGTCTCACCTGAAGAGGCATTTACACTGTTGGCGGTTAAGTTGGGGTTTGAAGCTACCAACAACATTGCTGAGTATGAGGCCTGTATCCTAGCATTGGAAGCCGCACTTGAATTGGGGATCAAAGAATTGGAAGTGTTCGGGGACTCGGCGCTAATCATTTGTCAGATAAAAGGGGAATGGAAAACTCGAGATGAGAAGTTGTTGCCCTACCATGCCTATCTGGAAGCTCTAACCAAGGAGTTCTCAGAAATAGAGTTCAACTACCTTTCAAGAAACAAGAACCAGTTCGCCGATGCCTTGGCAACCCTAGCATCCATGGTGGAGATACCTGAAGGGGGAAATGTGAAGCCGTTGGTGATAGAATGTCGAGACAAGCCAGTATACTGTTGTGCAATCCGAGGAGGAGAAGTGAATGATGGCTATTCGTGGTTCCATGACATAAAGAAGTTCATTGAAGAAAGGGAGTACCCAGAAGGAGCATCTCGTATCGACAGAAAAACCTTAAGGCGGTTGGCGAGTCACTATGTACTTTGTGGAGGAAAGCTATATCGGAGATCATACGACGGGATCCACCTACTGTGTGTCACCGAGGAGGAAGTCGAGCATCTGATTAAAGAAATCCATGAAGGGACAGGGGCTCCGCATATGAATGGCTATATGTTGGCTAAGAAAATCATGAGGCTAGGCTATTATTGGTTTACCATGGAAAGAGATTGCCACGCACATGTCAAGAAATGCCACAAATGCCAACTGTTCGCTAGTGGACAACATTTGCCTTCTATGCCTTTAACAAGTATGTCATCACCATGGCCATTCGCAGTATGGGGGATAGATATCATCGGACAGATCAAGCCAAAGGCGTCAAATGGGCATGAATACATCCTGGTTGCCATTGATTATTTCACCAAGTGGGTAGAAGCAGCGTCCTTCAAGACCTTGAATTCCAAGAAGGTAGCACAGTTCATACAGCACAGCATCATCTATCGATATGGGGTACCGCATGAAGTTATCTCAGACAATGGCCAGCACTTTCAGAAAGAAACCCATGAGCTCTTGCAAAAGTATGGCATAGTCCACCATCTGTCGTCACCATACTGTCCTCAGACTAATGGAGCAGTGGAAGTGGCTAACAAGAACATCAAGAAGATATTGCAGAAGACTGCGGTCTCACACACAGACTGGCATGAGAAGTTACCGTTAGCTCTATGGGGCTACAGAACATCAATAAGGTCGTCAATAGGGGCTACCTCTTACTCTCTAGTTTATGGAATGGAGGCTGTGTTGCCAGTTGAATTGGAGGTTCCTTCACTAAAGGTTGCCGTGGAGAGCCAGATAACAGAAGTGGACTGGGTTAAGAGCCGCTATGACGAGTTAGCTTTACTCGATGAAAGGAGGTTAAGGGCGTTGTATCATGTGCAAGGGTATCAGCGGAGAGTCGCCAGAGCGTTCAACAAGCATGTCAAAGATCGAGGTCTAAAGAAAGGGGATGTAGTGCTGAAGGAAATCAGAGCTCCAGTATTCGATCCGCGAGGGAAATTCAAGCCAAGTTGGGGTGGACCATACATTATCAAAGAAATATTGCCAGCAGGGGCTGTTCGCCTCATGGATTTAGATGGAATTGAGTTCGCTCGTCTAACTAATTTGGATCAATTGAAGAAATATCATGTTTAAGGCCTGCTAGGTTGAAAACCCGTGAGGGCGGCCTAGGCAAAAGTTAAGACATGAGAACTACGTAAGACCTGATTCTCCATTCAAAAAAAAAAAAAAGAAGAAAAAAAGCAAAAAAGAAGAAAAATAATGGAGATACATAGGCAACCCATAAAGTTACCTTGGGTGCGGTCTAAATCAAACAACAAAATCCCAAATTTAGTTTATTATTGGCAATTTATTCAGAACTAAAAGTGATTGACATAGCAATTCATGGGTATTAAGTAAAAGAACTATAAAAGTGCCATAAAAATCCTATTCTATTGAGTCTTTAATTCTTCTTGGGCTTCTTTGCAGCTCGCTTTTCAGCTTTCTTCTTCTCTCTTTCGTGTCTTCTTTTCTTCCTCAAGTCGTGTTCATAAGTTGCTGTCACTGCTTTCATAATATCTTCTCTACAAGGTCCAAGTCCATCATTCTTGATAAGTCCAAAAATCCTTTCTCTTCGAGTAGTCTCTCGCTCACCCAAATTGTTTTTCAACCATTCCTTGTACTCGAGGCTCATCATATATGGACCATCAGTATTCGTCACTTGAGTCAGTGTCAGCTTGTTAGGCCATCGACCCTTTGCCCAAGTCACTACCGAAAGACCCGCAGGCACCACAGGATAGTCACCTTTCAAGGAAGTAGGTATGGTTTGCATGACACCCATCTGACGAAGAACCCTCGAAGGCCAATAGAAAGAAGTAGACCTTAGTCCTATGAGTCTTACCATGGCACATCCAGAAGTTCGCAGAAGCACTCGTTCACTGCAGCCCCATATGAAGACGAACCACTTGATATTCCTCCATGAAAGAGTTTGGAAGTAACCTAGCCAATCCCTCAATGAGAATTTTCTAGGCAACTCAATGCAGCGAAGGCAGTAATGCTGGGGCTTGTATGGTGTAATGACAGTGGGTGATAAGAAATTCAGCCTTTCAAGCAACCACATTTGCAGTAAAATGGGGCTACCTCCTAAAGGAATCTTTGGGTCCTCATGAGTTTTATCCAAGCTATTCAGGGTTTCAACTAATACCATGGGAATCAGGTTATGGCCTTTGGCAAGGAGAGGAATCAACTCACAGATTTGTATGGGAACATGTGGAGTACCAGTTGAAATAAGGAAACGACCAATAAGGCAAAAGGCAAGTGCATGCTTAATAGGAAAGGTAAATTTCAGAATACCTTTACTATCATAGGCCAAAAAAGAGGTTGCCAATTTCATCAAGTCTACTATATGGTCCTTTACAAACATAGAGGCATATTGTGGGTGAATCCCAAGGAGGTTGGAAAAAGAAGTAAGAAAGCTCGGGCGAGGAGTAGGGAGTATGAAAGGACCTACCGGTGAAACTCCATACAACGCGCAGAATTCCTCTATGGTTGGGCACAGTTCTTCATATTTGAAGCAGAACACATGAATTTGGGGATCCCAAAAATATGTAGCAGCAGTCAAGAGGTTCGTTTCAAGCTTTACATGCCTCAAGGAAAGCAATGGATCCAAGCCAAAGCACTTGAACTCAGATTTTGCTTCAGCACTTATAACTCTCAAAAACCCTCCTAAAAATTTGTCTAGAGCTTCCATAATTTCTAATGATGAATACAAGCAGGTTTAGGAACCTCTTGGATGTGTTTTTATAGGGAAAAGGTCACAAATCCAAGTTAAAATAGGAAAAAACCCGTCAAAATAGGAAGTTTCCTATTCAAAGTGGGATTTCCGCTTCGGGCTCGGGTGACCACCCAGGCCTAGGCGGCTAGCCACCTGGGCTTGGGCGGCTAGCCGCCCAGCCCCAGGTGGTCACCCGAGGCCGTTTTCCTATTTTGCCCAGTTTTGCCTATTTTTGACCTAATTTGACCCCTATATGGTTATGTGACCTTGGGAAGCTTATTTTGAGCTTGTTTTTGCACAAAAACATGAGTAAATCACCACCATGGAATTCCAAAAGTCTCATACAAAGTACCAAAGCAAATGTTCAGAGAGAAGTTACAAAGCATAAAGAAAGATGTTTCATTCATTCACAAAGCAAGAGGTTAAGCTAAGCTAATGATGTCCCGTGGTTCTTCTCTTTCTACTTGACTCGCCTCTACCACGACCAGCATGAGGATTCCTTTGGGGTGGCATTGGTTGTGGTGGACGCAGTGTGGAGACCTATTACAAAGAAATCAATTAATAAAGAAGGGTTATGCCTTTAACTCCTAGGATTGAAATGAACAAAGGGAATGTCTTACACTGGGATTCAGTCGTCCTTCTAGCACAGAGTTCGCCAAACTCATCCTAACAAGGTCCCGCCTTAATCCCTCGCTGAGTTCAAGGCACTCCTGTGCGTACTCTCGGGGAACCTAAAAGATGAACATGGTTAATAAATGATGAAAGAGGTTTTCAGGAAAGCAAAAGGCTTAGAGCTTACATGCTCATAGCTCGGGTCAATCCTGGGGACTTCGTCAAAAGCAGGGTGAGTAATATTAGTCTTCATAAACTCCAACCCATTGCATAGGTTCACTTGCCAGTCGAGTACTGGGAGAGGTGGCTGTACCATTCCCCCCATCTCATAATCCTCATCCCCATGAGTCATGCCTGTGGAGGACGCTATGGTGGAACTATGTCCACGAGCTCGCCGGCCCTGCAATAGATAATTTGTTTAAGAAGAGTGCTTGCATAAGTCAATAATTGAAAAGAATGGAATGGAGACTCACCCCTTGAGGTGGGAAGCCAATGACTCTAGGGCGCATCAGAAATTGATTGCAAAAAGTCATGTAGTCGGTATTGGGCGAGGTGAACTCCTCAGCATCCCATCCAATCAGAGCTTCCATCAGCTCATCCCCATCCAGAGAGTCAGTGTGCCTCATGTTCATGGGAGGCAAGACAGGGGTAAGAGCGGCATCCACTCATCCTTTCACCTGCCTAAGGACGCGCTCCCCTAAATACCAGTATCGCCCTGAGGGACCCTCAAAGAGTACCTTCTTCCCAGTCAACTCCAAATAGGACACACACCTCCTAGGCAGCCTGCCTTCCCACAGTCCCCATGGGCTCCACTCTACCTGTTGAATTTGAGAAAATGATGAGCAAGATAATAAAAAATGAATAAAAGAAAAGAATGAGGAAGGTGGATTACCATGTCAGCATTTAGGCTCGCCAAGTATGCCCTTGCATGGGCGTAGTCATGCCTATTGGGGGCACGCACAGCTATCTTGTTGGGAGCATAGTTCCCAAGTATAGGCCATTTTTGTATCTCATTATCCAGGGCGGGGCGGCACAGTCCCAGGTATTCATAATACCATATCTGTCAAAATTCAAGAAAAGCATTAAAATTAAGTCAAGTTTGAGAGGAATTTAAAAAATTAAACATTTCTACTTACCTCCCAAACAAATGGGAGCCCACCAAAATTCTTGGAAACACCTCGAGACATGTCGGACATGGATCTATACATAGTAGCTAGTGCTGCCCTTCCCCAGTTATACCTCCCCATCTTGTTCACATCCACCATGGAAGCGAGGTAGCCCAGTTGTGCCATATCATTAGCACCAACAAAGAGAGTGCAAGAAAGCATATAGATCATGAAAGCCCTAGCTATGCACTCGGGAGCCACTCCCACACCTTTTACTTGGTTGGCAAAATTCTCAAATAGCCATGTCCTCCTAACACCGTGGGAACCCGCCTCAATATCCATCCCCAACATAGTGAGGAGATAAGCACTATTTGTGTTGGCATCCCCATAGAATTCCAACCTCTTTCATTTGAGGCTTAAACTGGTGATAATTGAAAAATCCTTGGGAGTCATGGTCATCTCCCCAAAACTGAAGTGGAAGGTGTTGGTGGTATCCCACCATAATTCGGCTAAAGCAAGGAGGGCTTGCCTATCCCACTGTTCATTCCATAGGGAGTCAAGAAACCAACCAAAACCTGCTTTCTTAATGGATTCTCTTGCGGAAGGTTGGGTGTGTTCCATACGCCTCCACCACCCAATAAGATTCTTTATCGAAGACCTTGTGCGTAGGTCTTGGAAGTTGGGCTAATCAAGAAGAATGATTCACCTAGTTAGTGTAAAAATCATATGCAAGCATTGATAGTTGGCTTTCCAAAAACTAAGTCTTTTAGTTCATGAACAAGTAAACCTTGCTTTGAAAGTTTATGAAAACAATGGTTTTATTCTTCAAACTCATGATCATTGGTAAACCATGCATTCCAAGACCATGGAAACATGGATTTTTCAAAGAAAATAGTAAGCAAACTTTGTTTTCCAAAGTGGTTTTTTAAGGAAAAAATAAGCAAACCTTGTTCATGAAAACATGGGTTTTTTAAAAATATAGCAAACTTTGTTTTTCAAAGTTCATGAAAATGCTTGGTTTTGCTTCTAAAATCAATTAGAAATGAATGCCTATGATTTTGCCTTGCAATACACATCAATTTTACAAAGATTGGATGAATTTTCATCATTCAAGCATTTTATCAAACACTTGGTGGGCACTATTCACCAAGCTTTCAAATTGAATTCTTTTCACATCCAATCCTTGCCAAAATCAATGGGCATTGCAAACATTGCTAGGAATACTCATAGAGAGTTCATGGGAATGCATTTCAATCAACAAAAATGAAAATTTCAAAGAAAAGTTTAAAATGGGTAAGCTTACCTCTTGCTTGGAATGGAGAAAGGAGAGATGATTCCTTGGTTCTAGAAGCAATTTCTCTTGAGGAACATCATATATTGGTGCCTTGTATCTACTCTTTGAGTCAAGGAATGGATACTTTGAAGTGGAGTCTTCATTTGGATCCATGGTGGATGAACTAGCTTGTTTTAAGCAAAAATGGGTTTAATGGGTTTTTGATTTGCAAAGTGCTGCAAATTTCTTGTTTTTGATGTGAAATTGGGTGCTAATGATGCTATTTCATGTGTATGAATCCCTCTTGAAGTGTGGATTTGAATGCCTTTGGGTGTTGAAGTGATTTTGCAAAATGGGGTAAGCTTTCTAGAGAGAGAAACTCCAATTTTCGGGTTCTTTGAACAAGGGGTATGAATAGTGCCCTTGTGCACTTTAAAAAACCAGATTTTTCAGCAAATAGGCTCGGGTGACCACCCAAGCCCTGGGCGGCTAGCCTCCTGAGGCCTGGTGGTCACCCAAGCCATCTTGTTTTGGCTTTCTCTCTCGCTTTGTCTCGCCTTAACGCGTGATCAAACCTTCTTCCAAATGAGATATTCAACACTTTTTGAGCTTAAAATCAATCAAATTTCACCTTGAAATCAATTCTTTGAATTGATTTTATGTTCAAAAGGGTTGAATATATTTCCCCTGTGCCATGCCAACTCAAGTGACAATGTGTTAAGTCACTTTCCTCTTGCACTATGCTTGTTCTATCTTGATAAATTGATCATGTATCCTCATTTCAAATCTTGATTTTCCATCCCACTTGGTTGAATATGTTCATCACTTGAATATGTTCTTCCATTTCAAAAGTGTATTCACCCTTTGAATATGCTTCTCAGTTCCAAATCCTCATTATCTATCTCACTTGGTTAAGTATATCCGTCGCTTGGATATATTTCTCCATTTCAATGGTATGTTCATCACTTGAACATACTTGTCACTTACTTGGTTAAGTATATTCATCACTTGAATATATTTCTCCATTTCAATGGTATGTTCATCACTTGAACATACTTGTCATTTACTTGGTTAAATATATTCGTGACTAGAATATATTTCTCCATTTCAAAGGTATGCTCATCACTTGAGTAAACCTCTCGGATCATTTGTCAATTACTTGGTTAAATATATCCATCGCTTGGCTGTATTTCTCCATTTCAATGGTGTGTTCATCACTTGAACATACTTGTCACTTACTTGGTTAAATATATTCATCACTTGAATATATTTCTCCATTTCAATGGTATGTTCATCACTTGAACATACTTGTCACTCACTTGGTTAAATATATTCATCACTTGGATATATTTCTCCATTTCAATGGTATGTTCATCACTTGAACATACTTGTCACTTACTTGGTTAAGTATATCCATCGCTTGGATATATTTCTCCATTTCAATGGTGTACTCATCACTTGAGTACACTTCTCAGATTATTCTCTATCTTACTTGGTTAAGTATATCCATCGCTTGGATATATTTCTCCATTTCAATGGTGTGTTCACCACTTGAACATACTTGTCACTTACTTGGTTAAATATATCCATCGCTTGGATATATTTCTCCATTTCAATGGTGTGTTCATCACTTGAACATACCTGTCACTTACTTGGTTAAATATATTCATCACTTGAATATATTTCTCCATTTCAATGGTGTACTCATCACTTGAGTACACTTCTCAGATCATTTGTCAATCACTTGGTTAAGTATATTCATCGCTTGAATATATTTCTCCATTTTAATGGTATGTTCATCACTTAAACATACTTGTCACTCACTTGGTTAAATATATTCATCACTTGAATATATTTCTCCATTTCAATGGTATGTTCATCACTTGAACATACTTGTCACTCACTTGGTTAAATATATTCATCACTTGAATATATTTCTCCATTTCAATGGTGTGTTCATCACTTGAACATACTTGTCACTCACTTGGTTAAATATATCCATCGCTTGGATGTATTTCCCCATTTCAATGGTATACTCATCACTTGAGTATACTTCTCAGTCTTTGTCAATCACTTGGTTAAGTATATTCATTGCTTGAATATATTTCTCCATTTCAAAAGTACACTCATCACTTGAGTATACTTCTCAGATTTCATTCTCAATCACTTGGTTAAATATATTCGTGACTAGAATATATTTCTCCATTTCAAAAGTATGTTCATTCGTAGTGGTTTGACTATGCTCCTCTTTGTCAATCATCAACCCCCAGTGGTTTAAGTATACTCATGACTTGAGTACACTTCCTTATTTCAGTCTTAGGTTTTCAACCTCCCATCAGTGTTCGGTATCAGTGTGTGATTTCTCTAGGCTTTTTGGCAAAAATGGGTTGTTCTTTATCATTGGTTCACAAGTGTAACTTGTTCGCCAATGAGGGGCTTCTGTCACACCCCATTTTTGCACCACCTTACAAGGGCTCATCATTTCATGCATATTTTTGTTTTGTTTTTGAGTCTAGTCACTTGCATTAGGTTTCTAGAGTCACAAGGACAATGGGTATGAATTTTGGTTCAAATTGGAGTTGATCTCGATGGATAACAAGGGCTTTTGTGACTTGAGGGGCATAATCATCTTTTAAGTCCCAAACTTTTCATTTGACCTTGAAATGATCTCCAAATTGTCAATTGGAGTTCATATGGATGCATAAGAGGTATTTCTAGGTTCAATTTGATAAATCAATGGCTCGGGATTAAAATGGTTCAATACAGTTCAAGTTGGTTAATTGACCTTTCCTTGGGTTAGCTCTAATTGACTCACAATTACCAACCAAATCTTTTCAAATTGACTTTCATTAGTCATCATTTTACCCCCAAAAGTGTTTTATAAAGTTCAATTTTGATATGGAAAGTGTTTGGTTTGACCTTATGTGCATGCCTATGCTTAGCAAAGGTAGAGCATAGTGGTTAACCGCCTTGTTCAAACCTAACCATGCCCCCATGGTTAGTGGTTTTCACCCTAAAATGTTCAAAAACATATTCCTCATCGAAACACAGTCGTTTTGGCTTTTGTTTCATCAAAATCGGAGTTAATTTGCCTCCTGAAACACTTCTAGAAGGGAAAGGAGGCAAAATAGGAGAAAAATCAAAAGTGGGCTCGGGTGACCACCCAAGCCTGGGCGGCTAGCCGCCTGGGCCCAGGTGGCTAGCCGCCCAGGCCCTGGTGGTCACCCGAGGCCACTTTCCTATTTTCACTCTAACTCCTTGCTGAAGCGGACTCTTGCCTATTTTGACGTACAAGGGCTCTTTTGGACGAGTTTCCTTCTAATTTTTGGTAACTTTTGAGTTACTTAAGCCCCAAGGAGGTCTCTAATAGCCCTTGGATTAATTTTTAGGGTTTTAATCCTAGCCATTGGTTAATCCTAATGAAACTCTATAAATACCCCCTATGCTTCAGCACAAGGGGAGCCACTTTATGCATTAAAACTTGAGTGTTTGAGAGAGAATAAGAGAGAGAGACTTGAAGGAGAGCTGGAGTTCTTGCTGTAGCCTTGAAGAACATTGATTGAAGACATCCACAAGAGCAAGAGGGAGTTCATACAGCAGTAAGGAAGGCTCTTTCTAAGGTGTGGTATTTGTCCTATGGCAAATAGGGCTGCCGATGCTTGAAATGGCTAATGCTTGGAGCTATTGCGCTCAGGTAAGTGGGTGTGAAGGTGCCCTAATTCACCTCTCTCCCTTAACTCTTTCCCTTCTCCCTCTCTAGGGTTAATTTTTAATACAAGTCTATGGTTTAAATCTAGGGTTTCCTTAACCAACAAAATTCTGTTTTTATCAAGGTTTCCATTTTGTGGAATTTTCTTAATTTCAAACTTGGTTTATCTATCACATTCAACTCTTTTTCAAATAAGGAAACCTAGGGTTTTAACCATAGGTTTATATTAAGTTTTAACCCTAATTCTAATCGAACTACGTGGACTTTGATCCATGTATTTCGTTGCATGGTATGTAGGCGCTCTTCGTGAGGCTCAAGTCCGTTCTAGGATCCAAGCATCCTAGGCTTCTTTTGTTTTGTTTTGTTTTCTTTATTTTCTATTTTTATGTGTTTATTATGCATGGATGGATGAATGAAATATATGATATGCATGCTGTCTTGTGATGATATACTTGCTGATTTTTGTATGGAAAGATCTTGATTTAGCCTAAATGAACTGAGAGACCGAAAGGGTGACATGGGTGCCTATAGGCTTTGCCTAGAACCTTCCCATGTCATAACTTAGCCTCCGAATCCCCGATTTCTTTGGTTTCCAAAAGACTGTTTTTTTGCCTTTCCTTTTTAAACATGGAGTCATTCAAATTGTTTTCCTAAAACAAACTATTTTTAGGGTTTTCCTTGTTTCCTTTAAAAAATGAGGTGGCGACTCCTTTTTGTTTTCAAAACCCACATTCTCTCTTCTCGATCCCTCGTGGGCCCAATTTCCGGGGTTCACACAACCTATACTTTTCTCTCTCTCTCCAAACTCCATCCATCAATTTCTCACAAAGGCTCACGCATCAGACCACAACCTTCACCGTCACCGTCGGCCAGGTCACCCTCACCGTCGCCGTCGCCGTCGCCCAAGCCAGGCCACCCTCACCGTTGCCGTCGCACAAGCTAAGCCACCCTCACCGTTGCCGTCACCATCTCCATCTGCCTCACTCGCGCCGAGAACGTTGCGATCCACTTCCAGAAGTTGCTGCTAGCCTCGTCGGAGTTCGTCCAAGTTATATTTCTCTCCCTCTCTCTCAATCTGTCTAGATCTATCGCAATCTACCTTGTATGTTTGTCTTTGTTCTTCATTCTTTTCTTTTTTTTTCGGGTGCATTCTCTATTCTGTCACTTTTTCTTGCAGCAGATCTGCTTCTCAATGTTTGGGAACCTAGATTTGGGGGGATGGATTTGGATTTGGGCCCCCAAATCCAAATCCCCTGTTTGGATACTCTAAAAAGTTGAGGATTTGGAGTTTGGGCAAAGCCACCGATGGATTTGAGAGCTCTAGATCCAGGGTTTTGCCGATCGACCCCAATGCCTGACATTCTCTAAATCGACCATGTTAGGGAGGCCATTCCTCACATTATTGCTGTTCTCCTTCACAATCTCATCTCTGTCTCCTGTATACCTCGCCTACCTTAATGGTCGATTAGGGCAACAGTGATGGACGGCAACGGCAATGGCGACATGTATAGTAAGTTTCTAACACTAGGTTCTCTTCTATTTGTGTGTAAATTTCTCAATTTGAAGACATCTTTTGTTTTTGTTTTTGGGCTTCTGATGGTCATAGAATCATGTAATCCCACACTTTGAGTTAGCTTTAGCCCCTTTTTTTATGTTTTTATTTTTTTTTAATGATGATGCCATAGGGGTTGCTAGACCTTGTGAAGTTCTTGACCAATCTCTTTTAAAAAAAAAAAAAAAATCCAAAAGAGGGGTACTAAGAAGGAAAGTTTGTTTTCTATGGCAAGAGCAAAAACAAGAAAACTTTCTCATAAAGGCAGTTAATTTAATGCAAACTTAGAACTAATCATATTCAAAAATAATTGCTGCTTGCACCAAATGGTTATCTATTTCTATGAAACAAATGATATTGCAGACTTCCTTCTAGTCTTCCTGCTCTTTTCTGTCTAAGTACCCCCACACTACCACAAATAATTTGGTTACAAGGCTCTTCAGACCATAGGGCCATTTACAGAATAAATGATCTTCAGTGGCAAAAAAATTTGTTTGAGGTGAATTATTGGATTTCATGTCTATAAGCAAATGAAAGATCATTGCCAACATTATTGGATTTCATGGTTAGTATTTTTCAACAATGCTAGGTGGAACAATGCTAATAGAACTAACAGACTAACAGAAGTAACAATTAAACCAACAGAAGTGTTTTTCAATTAGACCAAAAAACAATTGTTTTCCCACAACTTTTTTTTATTTGCCAAAGTGTTTTTCCTTTCACCTAAAAAAAGAAAAAAACTATTGAAAAGAACATAACTCTCCTGTATATATATTTATATGTTTTTTATTTTTTTATTTTCTAATATATACTCTGTCGTAAAGTTCTGCATATACAGACAGACTTAGTTTATTTACTCTCCCACACTTTTGAATGGTGCCTAGAAAAGGCAAATTTAGAAACTAATGTTTAAACTTAACCATTAGTTTTAGCTTTGTAAAAGAATAAACAGAAGGCTTTCTAGATTATAGGCTTTCAGGGGCATTCTACACATCTAACAATTAAAAAATCAATCTACAATTATAAATCATGTATATAATATGATTTGTTTAGAAGAGCTCTAGAGCTGGTACCATTTCATAGCTTTTTGTTAGCTTAAATATTAATTATCATAGCTTTGCCTAGCTAAGAGGAGCGAAATGGTCCCAACATTGGAATCCAAGGTTGGATTTCAATGTAAATAATTTGGCACTGACAGAGTTTCTATGAATTTTATTACACAAGATTGGGCTAATGTTGCCAAGTGACTATGGGTGCTAAAGTCATACTGACAGGTTTTAAAATGTGTAAACAGTTTTTATATGAAATCTACGAGCATTTTCCATACGTGTTTAAATTTATACTAACACGTAAAGAAATGTAAGAAATTCTATTTGGTTGTTGAGAAAATGAGAAAAGGAACTGAATTTTTTTTTCTCTTATGGTTACTGTTGTTTTTTGTTTATAGAAAATGATAATTAGGAAGCTCCATTTTAAATAAGCCCAAAGAGATGTAGTAGTTTCAGTTGAATTGAGGAGTCTTTCTTCTTCCTTTTTTCCAATTTTTTTGGGGTCCCAAATGATGGAGAAATGAACAATAAAAAAATTCGAAATTTCTCCTCTTTTCTTTTCCTAAGTTTTCTCCAAACCGCAGAGTTAGATTGGAGTCCTCCAACTCCAAATTCAAGGCCCCATTTACATGCAACCTCTAGCTCATCCACATGACACAGTGGAATGTTCTTCTACTATTCGTCAAATATTTATGTCGCTGGTCCACAAGGCATCTGGGCAATCCGCAGCTAATATAAGTCACCCCAAATCTTTGGCAGCTCAATAATGGTAACGTGGGATCTATAAATATAGTTTCAATTTGTAATTGCTAAAAATCTCCTTGAAATCCAAATAGTTTTTCTGGTATTCAATCATGACAAGCAAGAATGGTAGACCCTGTAGACACCCCATTTTCATCCCTATGAGATCATGATAGCATTTGGTTAGGTTTAGAAGCATTTAGGAGTCCCTAAGCCTTAAAGGACGCTTTTGCCCTTTTAAGCCTTAGGAGAATAAGTCATCATTGCATGCATGTTTTTGTCTCTTAGTTGAGTCTCATCACTTGCATTTAGTTTCTAGGATCATTTTGGATATGTGTGTCAAATTTGGTTCAATTCCAGATAGGTTTGGATAGTTAATTAGAACTTTTGTGACTTGAAGGGCAATTTCGTCTTTTACTTCGTATATTTTCCAATTGACTTCCAAATTTGTTCCGGAATGTTCCATTGAACTTAGAATGATGAAATGAGTCTAATTGAAGTGCCAATTTAATTTATTGATAGGTTTGGGATTGGATTACCACATTACCCTATGGTTAATTGACCTTTTTTCGGGTAATCGCCTCATGAAAACCCAGCCACCTAACTGTGGTAAGGGATTTTTGGTTCAAGAATATTCTAGGCTTATTCTACATTGAATCCTTGAAATTTTGGCTTTTGAATCACTTAAATCAGAGTTAAAATGAAGAATTTAAGTTCGTTTGAAGTTCTGAGTCCAAACCGAGTCAGAATTCCAAAATTTTGGGATTCCTCTCGGGTGACCGGTTCACCCAACCGGTCCAACCGGTTGGGCCAACCGGTCACCCGAGACCTCCGTCCTGAATTGTCTCTCTTTGAAGTTTTGATGGAATGGGACTCTACCACTCCGATTTTCAGCCTTCTAAAGGACTTCTAAGCCTATTGGGAGGTGGTTTTGAGTTGTTTAACATTCATGGGATTTGACTACAGCCCTAGATTGATTTTATGGTGAATTAATCCCAGCCATTGGTTCATATGGTTGGTTGGTTATAAATAGAGGCTCATTCATCAGCATAATGGACTTTTGGTGACTTTTGACACTTCATATTCCTAAGAGAGAGAGGGACCACGAGTTTGCACACACCCACATCACTGGAAGGAGGGTTTCTACTGCAATTTCAAAGAGGAACTAGAAGGGAACCAAGTCAAAGAGAAGGAAGAACACAGCGAAGACCCTTGCTTTGTTGTGAGTCTCCTTTGCATCTTTTTACGATTCCTTCTTCTTCTACTCCATTCTTTGCATAACTATGGCTTAGAATTGAATTAGGAATCATATATACTCTATATTTTAGAGTGTATATGATTCAAAGATGATGAGAATGCATGTTAGTGGATTAGGATTGTGAATTGCTTGCTGTTAGGATAGTTTCTCTCTTAAGGATAGAGGCACGTTTTGCATGAAAAATCAATTGATGTGTTTAGGCCGTTTTCTCTTCATGGTTCAATTATACGCATGATTTTAAGTATCTTTTGTATAGGACACTTGCTGTGTAAGCCTTATCTTCATAGGTGTATGGATGATTATCCTTTTCGAGGATAATTATCGTCCTTAGAGGGTGAGGTTGTGCATGGGTGCTTTCTGGAGTGTGTTTAAGTGCGCTGTGAGTTTCTTTGCATTCTTAGGTATATATTTTACGTAGGATATGTGAAGAAACCATTCATACAGAGTGGTTTCTACGTAAAATTATCTCCGGGTAGTTTCACTTAAGAAAGCTCGCCGTAAGGATGATTATTTCACATTTTTACATAAAGTATTTACGTAAGGCATCATGTTAGGTTTTCTTTTCATGTTTAGGATTGTTATATGATATTTTCATCATGATAGTGCCTATTTAGCATGTTTTTTTGATGGTTTTGTGCATGTTAGGGTGTTTTAGAGTATATAGGAGCATATAGGAGCTTACTAGGATTTTGTGTCTCTTTTAATTTTTGTTATTTGCATGAGTTTTAGGTCATTAAATGCATGTTTAATATTCTGTCCAGATTTGATTTAGGTCTTCTAATGATTATTTGGGCATGAATATGGTTGGTTTGAGCTTAATAATTGCCTTATAGAATACATAGGGTGATTAATTGGTGTTTTCTCGATGTTTCGGGATAATTGGCATATGGTAAGTGGTTCATGGTAAGTTTGTTTTGATTTGTTCTCTTCTCCCCCTCTTGGGTTATTCTTTTTACTTTGGACTGTAATTCTTAAGTTTCCATGTTTTCTAAAATCCTTTTTGAATAAGAGTTTTATCTCTTTTAGAACTCTACTTTCATTAAAATTCTGTTTTATCTAGAGTTCTATCTCTTTTAGAATTCTACTTTCTAAAACTTCTTTTTGAATAAGAGTTCTATATCTTTTAGAGCTCTGCTTTCATTAAAATTATGTTTTATCTAGAGTTCTATTTCTTTTAGAACTCTACTTTTCTAAAACTTCTTTTTGGATAAGAGTTCTATCTCTTTTCAAATTCTATCTTTTCTCAAATTCCTTTTTTGGAAACTCTTCTTCTTTTTAAAACTCTTCTTTTCTTTTAATGGAAACTTAGGGTTTATAGTTCATTGTAAAGGGAGTAACCCCTTCTCAATCAAACTACGTGGACTTTGATCCTTACATCTTTGTATGTAAGGTACGTAGGCGCTCATTTGATGTTCAAGTCCGCCCTAGGATACTAAGTATCCCAGGTTTTCTTTTTTTCTTTCTTCTTCTTTCTTTTTATCCATTTGTCCATCACATATATGCTAGAGGAGTAGGATGGACCCATGTTTGCTTATTTATCCATCACATATGATTGCTAGAGGAGTAGGATGGATCTGTTTCTTATTCTCTCTCTCTACTGTTTTCCATATCTCTCATATTTGTTCATAGATGTTTACATGCTTTATAGATGTTATTGCTTTATGGATGTTCATGGATGAATGTGGATTATTTATGGATGATTCTTTGCATATGCATGGTGACTAATTAGGAAGTGATTGAAATAGCCCATATAAATTCAGAGACCCATTTTAGGGCAATGTGGGTGCCTATAGGATGTTTCCTAGAACCTTCCCACGTCGTAACTTAGTCTTCAAATCCTCTCTTGTTTTGATGGACCTGCTTTTCCTTTATCGGAGTCATGTGGTTTGTTTTCAAAGGTTTTCTTAAAAAACTGTTTTTATGGTTTTCCTCTTTTCCTAAAAATGAGGTGGCGACTCTTTGTTTGTTTGTTTTTGTGAACCTTTTGAAAACCAGATTTTTAGTAATTTAAATCTCTACAAGTCTTTTTTAAAAGAAGGGTGTTCCTTCCTCTTCTCCGGATCGAAACCCGTGGTTCACAGACCCAGCAGATGGGGGAGGAGGGGTTCCAATACTAACATAAAAGAAACTCATCAATGCCCTTGTAAATATCACTTGGCACAATCCCTCAATTTATCCTTGATTCCTTGCATTGGATATGTTTTTGGTCTTAATTGGAGAATAAAATTTTCCGATGACCTTTGTTGGACTGTGGTAGAGATTCCCAGTTGGGATATCATTTGTGCTTTGGCCTTTGTCAGCTAAGCAATTCTGTAGTTGCTAACTTGTGTATCCTTCTAAAATGTCATGCATGGTGTGTTTTTAACTTTGTGTGCAACAACCCCAATAGGCCAATAAGGTTGAGTTCTTTGAAATTGTTCTCTCTCTTTCTTTTGGTTGATCAATGGTGTGTACCTTTCGAGTTTTAAATCAAATTTATTGTTTGAGATTTCATCATCTATTTTTTCTTGGTGATAATATATATATATATATATATATATATATATATATATATATATATATATATTTTAAAGTTTAAGTCTTGATGTGTTTTTTTGGTTATATAGAGACATAGAGGTAGAAAGAACCTCATATGGAATTAAAAGAGCCATATCTTCATATCTCCTTATTGATTCCATCTCAGGTTGCTATAATCCAGATTTATAGTTGATTGTTGGGTTTGGGTGTTGGTGTTTTTTCTTTTTTTTGGTGCTGTGCTTTTGTTGGGTGTAGCTTGTCTTCTTTTTGCTTAATATATATAATTTTTTCGTTGATAAAAAATAAATAAATCCCTTCGCTAGCCCTCTCTTTCCTGATGTCCTCCCTTTCCTGCATGCTAAATAAATGTCCAGCTCGTTTTAAATCATATTTATTTATAACTCAATTAACCATTTATTTTCTGCATGAGGCTTAATGGGAAATATATATATATATATCCTTTTTTGGGTCTTGTTTTCCCATGAACACATTGCCTTCGGGCTTCAAAGAAGCCAAGATTAAAATGGGGAGCAAAAGATGGACAGCTCTCGCTCTCTCTCTCTCTCTCTCTCTCTCTCTTTAAGCTGTTGAAAAGGGACAATAGATTCCATATTCCTATGTTTATTTTATCAGTCATGTCAATTTCCAAGTGTTTAATGGAAATTAAGCTACACTTTTGGAATGACTACATGATGAGTTTGAATCCAAGGCTCCAAGCTAACTTTGGCATTGCTCATAGTTCTTTCTTTTCTTGAATTGACGGTATTTTTATGAGTTAGTTGGTGCTTAGGACTTTTTTTTTTCTCCCCTAAATGCTTGGCCATTGCATTTAAATTTTGTATCAATATTTATATGCGATATTTTTTTTTTTAATGACGATTTGGGATGTGATATTTTCTAATATTTATTATTCGCTTCCTTTTCAACATATGTCTATTATTTCCACACATGTTTTTCAAAAGCATGGATAGTTGAACTTTTTACATTTTCAGGTTTTGAAGAATTTCCTTCTTACTATTGAAGCTAAAGTAAGGTCACTCATCTCCTTGTAATCTGAAGTGGTGAGCCCATGTCATACCATTAGGTGTTCATTGTTATAAGTATGCAGTTTATTGTTGATGTCAGTCCTTAGTCCTCTCGTTGGCTTGCAGGGAAGAAGTGCAGGTTTCTTGTCCCAGTATTTTGGTGAGGATCCAGCTCGGTGTCCCTTTGAGCAAGGTCTGATATGATCTTTCGTATTAGTTTGATTTTTTCTCTATGACAAATAGAAAAGCTTACCAAATTTTTTCTGTTTGATATTTTCTTTTTTCCTGAACTCCACAGATTCCATACTTGTTTTATTTTCAAATCATTTATTACATGGAAACTTCAACAAAATGTGTAAATTGTCCTTATTGGACACAACATGGGTACAAATATGGGTATGGATTATGAGTCCAACATGCCTATTGTTGGATGCTTAACCAACAGGGGTCTCAAATAAGATAAGGGAGGCATATTCCTCATTAGTGGAAAGTTCATTTTTATGTTTAATTTGCTCGTGTCTCATTGATAATTCAAATCAATGAAGGTACACATGGAGTTTATAATGGTTTAACTTTAACAAGAATGATAACATTGATTTTATAATTGTCATGAGTTATAATTGCTATTCCTTGAGGTTGCGGTAGTATTAGCATATATTTATTTATTTATTTAAAAATGAAGAAGGTATTCTTATCTTCTTGGGGTGCCAAATTGCTAATGGAGGTTTGTGGTAGTATTCAAACAGTTTCTCATCTACCAGTTGAGTCAAGCTTTGCCTATTAACTACCCCTTAGAATTTTTTTTAGTACAAATTAGAAGAAGGTTAGTGATTGAAGAATTGTAATTCAATTGTCCTCGACAAGAATGATAATTGTACAAAATGTAGAAAACAAGCATTATGTTCTGACCTTTGTAAAAACTTTCTAAAATGATAAGACAATGAATCTGTGTTTTTTTATCATCTAAAGTAAAGCATTTTGTGTTATAGGAGGAAGTTAGTTGGATTGATTCATAATGGATAAAGCTTGGATGTCCATAGATCAACTATCAAGGGAATATGATGAGGGGGTTGAGCAATTCCTACAATTTGCAATACGTCATGCGAGTAATCCTAATTTCATATGTTGTCCATGCTTAGATTGTGGGAATGTAAAAAGCCATACTCCTAATGAGATAAAATTTCATCTATTTTCCAATAGTGTTGATAAAAGTTACCGCACATGGATCTGGCATGGAGAAGCAGCTCATAGTGGGGCACCACCAAGTATAAATGCACAATTTGAAGAGTGTAATTCAGGCGATGTATTTAATACTATAGAAATGGTTCAAGTTGCCCATGATAATTATACTAGTGATCTTGAGTTGTTTGAAAAGTTACTTGAGGATGCTGATAAACCTTTATATCCCGATTGCAAGAAGTTTACTAAGTTATCTTCTTTAGTAAAACTGTACAACTTGAAAGGGAGGTATGGGTGGTCAGACAAAAGTTTTTTAGAGCTGCTGGGATTGTTAGGAGAAATGTTACCCGACAATAATGAAATTCCTTTATCCATGTATGAGGCTAAGAAGACCTTGACTGCATTGGGTATAGAATATGAGAAAAATACACGCATGCCCTAAGGATTGCATACTGTATAGAAAAGAGTACAAGGATGCAATTGCATGTCCTACATGTGGAACATCAAGATGGAAGGTAACTAAGAGTGTGACTGAGAAAACTAAAGGTGTCCCTGCTAAGATCTTATGGTATTTTCCGTCTATCTCGAGGTTCAAAAAGATGTTTCGGAATTCAGAAACATCAAAGAACTTAACATGGCATGCAGATGAAAGAGAATACGATGGTCACCTTCGCCACCCGGCTGACTCCCCAGCATGGAGGCAAGTAGATCACATGTGGCTAGATTTTGCGTCAGATTCAAGAAACCTTCGATTATCCATTTCAGCAGATGGGATTAATCCACATAGTACCCTTAGCAGCAAGTATAGTTGTTGGCCAGTTATAATGGTAACTTACAACCTTCCACCATGGTTGTGCATGAAGAGAAAGTTTATGATGTTAACATTGTTGATATCAGGTCCCAAACAACCTGGAAATGACATTGATGTTTACTTGGCCCCATTGATTGATGATCTAAAAACTTTATGGGAGTTGGGCGTTGAAACTTATGATGCCTACCGCAAAGAGACCTTTATGTTGAAAGCTATACTGTTATGGACAATCAATGATTTTCCTGCGTATGGTAACTTATGCGGTTGCAAAGTTAAGGGGCATTATACTTGTCCAATATGTGCTGAAGAAACATATTCTATTAAATTGCCACATAGTATGAAGTTCTCCTATTCGGGCCACAGAAGATATCTTAACTGCTATCATCCATATCGAAAGCAAAAGAAGGCATTTAATGGTGAGCAAGAATTTGGGTTGGCTCCAGAGCCACTAAGTGGAGAAGAAATTTTGAAAAAGGTTGAAGGGATTGATATCTCATGGCGAAAGAAGAAAGGAAATTCTAATGCATCCACTAATCCTAAAATTTATTGGAAGAAGAAGTCAATATTCTTTGATCTTGAATATTGGAAACACTTGCATGTTCGACACATCCTAGATGTTATGCACATTGAGAAGAATGTTTGTGAGAGCATATTTGGTACATTGCTTAACATTCCTAATAAAACAAAAGATGTAGTGAATTCTCGATTGGACCTTGTAAAGATGGGTCTAAGGAAGGAATTGGCCCCACAAATTGGGAAAAAGCGAGCATACTTGCCTGCAGCTTGTTATACATTATCTAGGGATGAGAAAAAAAGAGTGTGTTAAACATTGTTTGAGCTCAAGGTCCCTGAAGGATATTCTTCAAATTTCAAAAACCTTGTCTTAATGCAAGATTTGAAACTCTATGGTCTTAAGTCCCATGATTGTCATACATTGATGCAGCAACTTTTACCTATGGCAATCCGATCAGTGTTGCCGAAGCAAATCAGATATGCTATTACTAGATTTTGTTTCTTCTTCAATGCTCTTTGTAGTAAAGTGGTGGATGTGTCCAAATTGAATGAAATACAACGCGATCTTGTGGTCACTTTATGCTTGCTTGAAAAGTTCTTTCCACCAGCATTCTTTGATGTCATGGTTCATTTAACAGTGCACCTCATCAGAGAAGTCCATCTTTGTGGACCTGTTTACTTTAGATGGATGTACCCATTTGAGATGTTTATGAAGGTACTAAAAGGTTATGTGCGAAATCATAACCGTCTAGAAGGTTGCATTGCTGAAAGTTATATTGCAAAAGAAGCCATGGAGTTTTGCTCAGAGTACTTATCAGGAGTAGATACAATTGGAATTCCATCTGCTAGGAACATGACATCTGATGATACAGACATTGGAAAACCTTTATTAGGTGGCAGTGTCTTAAAAGTTGATAATTCATAATGGGAGGAAGCACATCTTTATGTGTTGAGAAACACAAATGAAGTTCAACCTTACGTAGAGTAAGCATATTTTATTCTCTCATATTTATTTATTTTTTAATACAAATTCAATGCTAAGGGAATCAATGATATTGGTAACTAACGATATATTGTGTATTGATGACTTGATAGTGAGCATATGGCCTTATTGAAGACTGAAAATCCTCGTCAGTCAAAAATACAACTACAAGTCAAACATAATCGCACTTTTATCTGTTGGCTATGTCAGAAGGTATTGGTGCAATTGACTACATATATGTCAAATATTTTATATGGCAGTATATCAACTATAAATTAGATAACCATTTATCCATATACAGGTTGCAAATGAGTTGACCATCCCAAATAATACTATCTCCAATACCCTAAGGTGGATAGCACATGGACCTCTTCGAGAAGTAATGACATATCCTGGATGGATCATCAATGGTTGTCACTATGGTACTAAGGATCATGATGATTCCCGAGTGAACCAAAACAGTGGAGTGAGCATAGTGGCGACAACAATGCAAGTTGCTGGTGGCAAGGATAACAACCCTGTGTTTGGTGATATGTGTTTTTATGGAGTCATTAACGATATATGGCAGCTTGACTATCATAAGTTCACCATTCCAGTATTTAAATGTGATTGGGTTGATAGCAAGAATAGCGTCAAAGTAGATGAGTTGGGGTTCACATTAGTTGATCTCAATAGGAAAGGGCATAAATCTGATTCCTTTATTTTAGCTTCTCAAGCGAAGCAAATTTTCTATGTAAATGACCAACTTAATCCAGGATGGTCAATTGTCTTAGCAACTTCTCAGAGAAACTATCTTCACAATGCAAATGATGATGAGCTAGATGATACGATTCTAAAACATGAATCATTTGCAGCAGCATTTCCAAATGCTGAATCATGTGATGTAGTGGATCAAAATGAGTCAACTTACATACGACGAGACTGTGAGGGAATATGGGTTGACCATACACCATCAAAATCGTAAGAAGTCATGACCGCAATTTAGGAGAGAATTTGTGTATTGGGTGGACCAGTTACAATTCTATTGTAACTTTGTTAGAAAATTGGAAAACTAGTACTTGCTTTATATATTGTTTTTATATGATTTTCGTATTTGAATTCAAGACTTTTTATGCAATGCATTTCTTTTTCCATTTTTTGGGGCATTACATTGGATACGTCTATTTGCATCCTTAAGCAATCTCATTGTTTATGCTTAATAATGGAAATAAAGCTCATGCTGAGGAGTTTTATTTTTTTCTTATGTCTTGAATGAGTTGTCAATAATAATTAAAATTTATGTTTAGTTTTGTGAAGGCTTGATGATAAACTCATAATAGTGTTTATATTGTTAAATTATAACTTTTTCATACTTCTTTTTATTGTGGTATACTATGGTCAGTTTTTTGGTGGTGCGATACTAGTTTTTTTTATGTATTCATCATTTTCATATGTTTTAATGTGTGCATGTATATTTCGTGTTTTCTTCAATCAAGGCTACTTATCAATAATGGGGTCATCAAGTAAAAAAGGGAAAGGGAAAGGTAGAGGTATAACATACTTGCCACGTCTGACAAAGAGCCGAAGTGCTGGTATAAAACAAGTTGTTGAATATAATTCAAAGGGTGTCCCGAGAGGCAAAGTTGCAACAACATATTCTAGTTATTGTGGAACTCTTACCCGTACTAGGGTCCCAATAATCTATGCTAACTGATATGAAGTGTCAAAAGAGCTAAAAGATAAATTGTGGAGTTGTGTGGAGGTAAGTATGGTGGGTGTATGTGTATTTAAATTGGATCTATTTAATTTTTTCATCTTATAAATTTTATTTATAAATCAACTTCTTAGGAAACATTTGATTTGGATCCAAAAAGTAAGAAGAATACTTTGTCTTCAATTTCCCTTAAATGGAAAAATTTCAAGAATAGATTGACTACAAAGTACATAATTCCATCCATGCATAATATTGAAGTTCTTAGACACCCGCCAAAGTTATATAAAGATTACATTGAAAAAGAGCATTGGCATTCATTTGTTAAAGGTAGAGTTTCACCACAATTTCAGGTATGTATACTAATATTCAATTATTTATACTGACTATTAGAATTAGGTATATACAATTGTATTTGCTTTCTCTACTATATCTTTTTTTAGGAATTAAGACGTAATCAATAAGAGAGGCGGGGGAAAAATTCACATAATCATCGACTAAGTCGAAAGGGATATGTGGGTTTGCAAGATAAAGTTGTAAGTGTTTAAACTATTATATGTTAATTTTGTTGTAATAGAATTGTAAATCTTATACTAATTCATTTTTAAAAGGGAGAAGGGTTGGATAGGAGTGTCATGTGGAAGATGGCTCGTCAAAATAAAGAAGGATTCTATGATGATGAGGGTGTTAAGGAACGTGCTGCAAAAATTGTAAGATGTCTTTGTGCATTAGCTATGTATTAGATCCAAGAATAGTTGTGTCATATATGCTTTATAAGTTCATTGTTTACCTTGAATCTTCTAGTTCTTTAAAGAATAAGCTTATTTCCCAAAGAGGAGCATGATATGTGTAGGTGTTGAGTACCATAATTACTGAATCCTTTTATGTGATGTACTTTGAATCCTTGAATTGTGAAGTGGTGTTGTGTGAGTCGTATTCTCGCATGCCCTTATATTAATAATGTTGCCGGATGAGCTAACTCAACAAGTTAACGATGGGTGTGTAAAGGTTGAAGGAACCAATGATATTCTTACGTTGGCTTTGGGAAAACTTGAACATTCTAGTGGTGTAAGGGGTGTTGGAAAAGGTGTTACCCAAACCGATTACTTTTGCAAACCTTCTGAACGCCAACATAAAAAGAAAGTGAAGAAAAATCTACAAGAGGGCGGAGAACAAGGCACCCCTGATGGTACACCTCTATTAGAGAGAGTTAGCTCAAATTGCTCGAAAATTGATGTTTATCATAGGTAATGTTGAAGATTTATTTATGCAGTGAATATTGATTTCTTATTGGGTTGGTTACTTGCTATAGTAACTCTTCATTTGGTAATTATCATAGGTCAAAGGAGGAGGTGAAGAAACCAACAAAAGAATCAGTCAAGGACAAACCAATGGGTAAACTATGCAGTTTGGCTGTAGGTTCACTGACAAATATTATTGCTCGTGGTATAGTTGTTGAATCAATGGGGCCAACCGTACATTTTATTCCGTTAGGAGACAAAAATGTACATGTGGCTATAGATTTTGCCATAGATGGAAATGCTTTACTCCCAATACCAGTTGGTGATGAGTTAGTAACTGTTAAGTAAGCGATTGGGTCGCATGTTGCTTGGCCTAAAATGCTAGTTGTATCTACTCCTACTGAGGTAATTTGTTTATTTAAATTTAGAATCCACCTTGTTATATATATATATATATATATATGTAAGTAAGGTAGGATTGGGTGACAAGATTGTTCTGTAATTTTATTTGCAATTCATGCCATCCATTTTTTCCTCCCAGTTGATGTTTGTTGGATTTTTTATCTTAGGGGTTTTTGGGAAAAAGGCAACTACCACACAAGAAAGCCCCTGCCAAATCATTAACCGATAATCCCCCTGTCATTAATTATCTTTTCAACTTTGCTGAAAAAGTTTTCCAAAAAAAGGGTTCCATTCAAATTACTTTTGAGGTGGACATCTTTGGGAAGGAATTTCCTAGTTATCTTTTGTTAGATGACATATCTTGGTTATGTCACAATGAGGAGTTGTCAGTTACGTGCATAATGATCTACATAAGGTGAGATGGTTTGCATTACCTTGTCAAAATTTATAATATATATTGAAAATATTGAGCAAGTTTTCTACATATTGTGCTAATAATTTTTATTCTTCTTTATTTATTTATTTTTTTAATTTTCTAACATTAGGCACCTCTACCAAATTTTGAAGAAAGAAAACTTGGACTATAGCTATGGATTTGTTAATCCTGCTACCATCTCTGGATCAAAGAAACCTATTGATTCTGGTTCCTCTGTGCTAGCTGATAGATTGTTAGCTGCAAGGAATCTAGAATTAATTTTTGTTCCCTATAACCCTGGGTAAATCTCTTCAGTAGATATGTTTCTGATTTGGACCCTGTGTATTTATGTATTACTATCATCATAATTATGACTTGTGCACTTTTAGGTTTCATTGGATCTTGATTGTCATTGATCCATTATTGTTGATTGTCTACTACATGGATCCTCTAGGAAATGATATCCACGATGTTACCAAGAATGTAATAGAGACGTAAGTATTTTAATGAATTACACAAAGTGATGCAATATTGTTTTTTTGACCTGTTTAATGGGATTTTTCTTTTTCTTTTTCTTTTTTTTGGGGGAGGCGAAGTGGGCTTACTTTGTTTATTACTAGTGCGAAAACTATAAAGAAAAAGTGTACTTGGAAAGTTATCAAGGTATGTAATTATTATAAATTTACCAAAATTCAATACTATATATGATAAAAAGGGTGTTATGACCAATTATGATGCATGTATGTAGTGCCCTAAACAACCTGAGAGCATGGAATGTGGGTATTATGTAATGAGGTACATGAAAGAGCTCATTGAAGATCAAAGGCATTCAATTACAGAAAAGGCTAGATAATTTTATACTATTTTTTATTTGATTTTATTTTTACATTTCACTATATAGTTCTCCTTATTTGACTTAAACTATATACGTTAATCATGTAGTTCATTGGAAAAGATACCTACACAAAAGATGAAATTGATGAAGTGTGAATGGAGTGGGCTAACACTATCCAAGATTATTTGATAAATTGAGTCGGGGGAAAGGTACATAGTTGTCTCTCTCTCTCTGTCTTTGCTGGCTAATCTAACAATCATGTCCTTAACTTGTCACTTTGTTATATAACATTTGGGTAATAATTGATTTTTCCATTACCATATCCTAGTTTTAATTTGTTTGAAAAATACATGACTTCTGTATTTGGGATTGTGTATTAACAATGTTAGAAAGGCTTTGTGGTGTGAGGTTCCTTTCTTTAATTGGGTTAATATGGATTTTGTATGCTAGCTCCTAATGACGACGGTTTTATATCCAATTGGAGTTGAAATCAGTGATGACTGGATTGATTCTTGACATTTTAGTAAAATTGTTCTTGAGTTTCCCTTCTTTAGGTCAATGAAGATTAGCCAAATTTGGTATATATACTTGGTGTTGCATCTTTGTATAGAAATGCAACATGGTTGCCAATTTCATTGCCAAAAACTGGTTTATATAAGAGTTTATACTCCATTTAATTTATGTTTCTAGGTTTAGTTTTTTGGTTGTGATGTGTGCTAGAGGTATGAGATGTTCCCTAGCTATGCTGAGGAGTTGAAGCTAGTTGGAGCTTTGGTATTTGTTTTATACTGCAGGAGTATTGTGCAGGAGAGGCAAAAATGGCTACTGCTTGATTTCTGGAGAGTTTTTTCTGTGCTGAGAATGTGTGCATTTCTGGAGAGTTCTTTATGTGCTGGACAGGATATCTTTACATTTATGGTGGCTTTTGCGCAGAATATGATATGATTTTTTGGTTTGCTCTTTGTCTGTGTGTGCATCTAAATGTTGATAGATCTATCTTTTTGCTATTAGCTCATTGTTACACAGAATTGTTAAAATATTTTGCTTTTTGCAGGTAATAGAGCATTTCTATGCTTTTATTTTGCATTCTAAAGGGAGAAATTTGATGTTGACATTGATTGGATCTTAATTAGTTCTAAAACTGGTATGATTTGTGGAGATTTTGTTTTTTCCCATTTCTGTATTTTTAGCTCTTTTTTTTGCGATTAGCATACTGTTTAATAGAACTGTGTTAAATAGATTTTGCCTTTTGCAAGTGCATGTGTAAGTGAGATAGAAAGAGAGAAGGGATATTTTGCTTTGATAAAGTCAAAGAAATGGGAGCAAACTAACATTGAAGCTTTTATGGATGCCCACTCTTCTAATTCGTCCCTTTTTTTTGTTTTTTTTGTTTCTCACCTGATAGCTTCTTCTTTTTGTGTAGTTGAATCATGCACCATGGCTCACTCTTCTAATTCGTCCATTTTTTTTTGTTTTTTTGTTTCTCACCTAATGGCTTCTTCTTTTTGTGTAGTTAAATCATGCAACATAGCAAAAGGTGAAAATTTTTTGAGGATGTTGCCTTTTTAGATTTGTTTTTCATTTTTAACATCAAAAATATTGTAGCACTAGTTAAGTTAAGGGAATGGTAATGACTTTTGAAACCTTGTACGTTATTGTAATCCAATGAAATGAAAATGATGGTTTTATAATTAATATGAGTAATTTACTTTCCTTTGTTATTTTATTTGTCTCTTTTTTTATTTGTCTTAATTCCTTTCATTTCATATTGAGAATTTAATTATTGAGTAATTTGTATAAACAGGTTGATGTATCAAATTTAATAACAGGTTTGTAGGATAGTAAATAGTATATGACAAATTTTTTGTATATGAATACCCAAAAAAAAAAAAAAAATGGAGCCATAGATAAGATGACTGTTTTTTATAGTCATCTTTTAATACATAAGATGACTGGTTTTAAGAACATAAGATGACTGTGAAAAACAGTCATCTTATGTAGTCACACAGTCATCTTATATAGTAATATATGACTGTTTTTAATAACATAAGATGACTGTGAAAACAGTCAATTTATATAGTAACACAGTCATCTTATATAGTAATATATGACTATTTTTAAGAACATAAGATGACTGTGAAAAACAGTCATCTTATATAGTAATATATAACTGTTTTTAAGATAAAACCAGTCTTGTTTTGTTGAATATATGACCGCTTTTAATGGTCATCTATAGCATAAAAGATGATTGTGTTAATGAATAAAGGATCTTCTTTCTTTGAGTCAAACATGACTGTTTTTAAAAAACGGTCATCTATTACTCTCAAAGATGACTGTAAAAAATGGTCATCTTATTTGATGATAAAAGATGACGCCTGAAGAGATGACTGTTTTTTCTAAAAACGAAGATGACTATTTTGGTAAAAGATGACTGTTAAATACAGTCATCTATCAATGTTTTTGTAGTAGTGTAAGCTTACAAGTTTTCATGCCACACATGAGATTCAAAATATCAAGAAGTCTAGCAATGAATAGCATCAAAATCATCATGTGGATCATGCTTTCAAATCTATAATGTGTATATAAGCCAAGATTTTGAAAAGAATAGATATCAATTGTTGAAATATCAATTAAAAAATGAAACCTTGGGTTAGCATGAATTTTTCAGATTTTAAGTACTGAATCACATAAGACTTATAGAAAGAGATATGCAATATTAGTCATTTTAAGCATCTATCTTATTAAAAGAGTATATATCAAGATCAATGAATAAATATACAAAAACTTATCATCATGCATTGAATTAATTTTTATAATTATAGCACTCTTGGCAAGTTTATGCTTACACTCTTCAAAAAATAAAACTTTTTATAAATGAAGAAGGAATTCTTACCAATATCACCTTATCATAAGGTTTTTACCTTTTGAGGCTCAAACATCATTCCTTGGGAGTTCATGAGTATGAATTGTATTTACATCCCATAATTTTTTATTAAGCTCATGCTTGAGGTTGCACACCTACAAAACAAGACTATGCAACTTTCTTTGGTACCCAAACCATTTTGGGTCCATGAGGGCTAACACTTAGAATTATAGCCCCTTTAGGCTTCCAAATTCTTTTTGTTTTGACAAATGAGTTTTTGTAAGATTTTTTTCAAATTGATTTTGTCAAAAATACTGTTTTAACTCCCCAAAGTTTTATCAAAATTTACTTTGCCATTTGAAAACTTGGTTAAGGTAGGGGTAAATTCATCAATCTTTTCTTTTAAAGAAATATTTTCTTTTCCAAAGCATAATAAAGATTGATTTTTCAAAATAGCTTGCTCATTTTGTCTCTTCAACTCCTCATTAAAATAATTCAAATTTTCAATAACATTTGAGAGAGAAGAGATTTTCTTTTTCAAAACAATATTTTTATGAGCAAGTTTTTCACATTCTTCAAGTAACTCATCAAAAGCAATTGGAAATTCTTTGTAATTAGAGGATTCATCAAGATTAGAGTTTACCTCCTCTTCTTGTACCATGAAGCAAAAATGAGCTACAACATCTTTATCGCTTGATGCTTTAAATGAGTCACTATCTTCTTCAACATCTTCACGAGCTTTCATAGTGAGCTCATATGTTGTAAAGTTGCTATTTAAGTCGCTTAAGCTCACATTGTTGAGATTCCTTCCTTGAAGAATGGAGGTGGTCAAAGAATCCCAAGTTTTAGGGAGACACCTAAGTATCTTTCTCACCAATTCCAAATTAGTATAGGTTTTGCCAAGAAAGCTCAATGAAGTAACAATAATATTGAAGTGAGTAAACATTTTGGAAATAGTCTCATATTCCTTCATTTTACATAATTCATATTCACAAACAAGCATATTAATTTTGACCTCTTTAACATGAAGTGTTCCTTCATAGGAAACCTCTAGTGCATCCCATATTTCTTTGGCGCTAGTGCACCTAAAGATTTTATTAAATTCATTTAGAGCAAGTGCACAATATAAAAGATTCATAGCTTTAGCATTGATTTCCATTAGTCTCTTGTCATTATCATCCCATTCTTCTTGGGTCTTAGTGGGTATATGGGGTCCATTTTCAATAACCTTCCATACTTCATAGTTGGAGGCTTGAATAAAAATTCTCATTTTTATTTTCCAAAAATTATATAGAAAGCCATTAAATAAAGGTGGCCTTAGGGTCGATTGACCTTCGGTAATAAGAGTTCTAGAACATTTTGACATGATCTTAACTCTAGTGAAGATTTCAAATCAAAATTAAAGCCCTGCTTTGATACCAATTGTTGGCCCAAATAATCGACCCTAGAAAGGGGGTGAATTGGGTTGATGAAAAATATATGGAACTTTAAATTTTTTTTGCAAATATAGTAAATTAAACAAAGATGCAAATAGCACAATTAATGAAAGCAAATAAATAAAAGAGAATTGGAGAAATCGAACACAAGATATAAAGAGGTTCGACTCTCCCGCCTACATCCTCACCTCAAGAACTCCGCTTGAGGATTCCAAATCCATTAACCAATCTACTTGCAGGTGTAGATCAAACCTTTGCACAATCTTTTTCTGGTGAAGATTAAACCCAATCTACTTGCGGGTGTAAATCAAACCTTTACAACAAGCAAATCCCCTTTGCTCAAAAAGGGTTATGCCCAACCTTCAATCTCTCTCAAAGATAAATATGATTGTACAACAACAAATCCCTCTTGATAAGGTGAATAAAGAATTAATCTCAACCTAGTATGATATGAACAATGCAAGCCCAAGTTTTTGGATCTAAGGCTTGATAATGGATATGAAGAGTATAATCCTTTTCTTTTTTTTTTAATTCACACTCCCAAAGTGTTTAGAACACTATAAATATAGGCTAAAATGGTTCATGACCGTTGGGAGTGAGCCCATTCAAAAATAGAGCTGTTGAAGCACTTTTTGGGGCTAAGAAACTAGCTGTTATAGTGTCAGAATCGCAAATTCAGTCGACTGAAACACCAATTCAGTCGACTGATTCAAACAAAATTCGTTGACACTTGTTCCTTGCTCTCTGTTAAATTAAGTCGATTGATTGTACGATTCAGTCAACTGATTTGTACATTTCTGTAAGCTGAGTTGTACATTTCAGTATACCGATTTGTACCTATCAGTTCAACAAGTCCATTTTTAATTCTAAGTGCATAAATGATTTTCGAAGTAAAGTTTAGGATTTCTTAGGGTCATATTCTATGATATAAAGATCCTATAGTCATTGAGCTTTCACCATTAAACCATTTACATGAAATCCTATCTCTCACCCAAATTCCCAAGTTTTCAATAACTTCAAGTCTTCTTTTGTTGGGGTTCATGAGAGTTGGAGACTTCTCTTCCTTGAGGCTTTTTGCTTCTCTTGTTTTTTTTGGATTTCTTCTTATGATATCACTTTTGAGCATAGAAAAACCTAGATTAATAATGATCAACTCAAATAATAAACATTAGTGCATATTCATCAATACTTTGTTATCATCAAAATCATAATATATTTATATAATGAAACCTTGAGGCTAACAATGTGTCATGGTTAATTATCTGAATATTTCGCTGAACTCAAATGTAGGAGGTATTTCGAAACTTTGGTCGATGATTCCTTTTAGGAATCGCTAAAAGGAAGGAGAAGATTATAGCAATTTTGAGGAAACCCCCTATAATCCCGTTTATCTAAATTTTGAGAACATTTATTTGAATCGAGAATTGAGGGCTACCTATATTAAGTTCTTTTTTAGTCACAATTATACATTTTTCTTATTCTTATTTTCCCTCTTTTCTTTTCTTTTTTTCTTTTTTTTTTTCCAGAATATTAGAAATAACTTTTTGATTAGTAGACCATGTTGGCGACAAAAGTGAGATCCGAAACATATAAACTAAAATAAAAAGGAGCTATGGTAGGCCATCCTCCATTTTCTCCGGCGAATTTGATAAGGACAAGAGGACGCTGTTGTTAGCCATGGCCAATTACACCTTAGTCTTCCATGTTTATAAGCCCCTCCAATAGCAACCTCCACTATTCTGGAAAATCTATGAGGTCCATTGCATCAACTCATCTCACTTTTCTCCATATTAATCTTGTCTCTCACAGAGAAAAGGAAGAGAATGAGGTATGATCGTATGGATGGATAAAAGATGTAAAGCCAAAAAAGAGGAAAAAAAACAGAAGAAGCAGAGATGGGTTGTGGGTTCAATTCTAACCCGACCCAAATATGTAATAGAAATGCTCAATTAGGGCCGTGGGATTAAATATAGGGGAGGGTTCCGTTGACACCTGGTGTAAGAGTTTAAGTCTTACACCTTTTTAAATATAGCTCGTGTTAATATAAGTTATATCAGCATGTCCTCACCTGACTGTCATCTTATATATATAGTTTTTTTTTATATTAAATGCATTTAATGCAACTTTGCATCAAGTGTACTCTAAAATTCTTACTCGTAACTTATATTTTATAAAACCAACCGTTTAATTAAATTTGATTCATATGTAGGTCATGCATGCTAAAGATCAAGTTGATTTGAGATTAAGAAATGCTGCATTCCTAAATGAGAGATTGTTATTGATTGACAAATGTGAGTTTTGGATTGAATTACAATCAATCTCGGATCAACTTTATTTTTTTGCATAGATTGTCTACATGAGAAGGCTAACTAATCCAACGGTTGGTTTCGAAAAATACGAGTCACGGATAAGAGTTTTCGAAAACACTTTATGCAACTTGAGAGAAAGAGTAGTGGTGGACCTGTTGATATAAGTTACATCAACAAGTGCATTGGGTTTTAACCACAAAACCCACCAATGCATGGGGAACAATCCCTTAATGCATACGTTGATGTAACTTACATCAACAATTCTTATTGTTGGTTTCCAAAACAGTACAAAAGTGATGTACTAGAAATTTCCAGACCTTCATCCTGTATGTTACATGTGATATGGATGGATAACAAAGTAGAAACAATACCTTAGACACTTGTTGAGCCTTGTAGGAGGAGACACTTGTTGAGCCTTGTAGGAGGAGTTTTTTTTGCAATTCCAACATGCGGTTGACAACAGACATCTTATACAATGAATAATGTTTCAAATATCAAGTACAATACACACATTTATGTCTCAAAATAATAGAGAAGGCAATGAGTTATCGTTAGTATTTGGCATTAAGATTTTAGATAGTGAAGATCATAAATCTGTGATAGTTGAAAAAAGAAATCTACCCACAATTCAAGACCATAGGATTGATTTTATCACACCCCAAACCTAGAAGACCAAATTCGGTAGTATGACTATTACAACCTACATAGAGCTACATGTAACATCCTCGTCATTAAATTAGTTTAATTATGTTATTAGTTGGTAATTTGTCGGACTATGACTTGTATGTGCGGTACTCATGACTTTTAGACTGCTATTGATGATGCATAACGTGTGAGTTATTGTTATTTTGCATCATATGTATGTTAGAATGAGTGGTTAGCATTTAAACGCGTTTCGGCTCATTATTGGGCATTTTTAGCAAGGGCCGATCGATCGGACCCTGAGGTCGATCAATCAGAAGTGCTCCTGAAATGCTCTTTTGAATCTGCCATGGTCCGATTGATCGGGCCCTCAGACCTCGATCGATCGGGGTATAGCAGAATGCAAATTTTTTTAAAAATGTGTTAAATGACGCATGTGCGCCTTACCCCTTTTTAAAACCCTTGTAGCACGACGTGTAACTCCCATTTTACTGCACTTTGAAGATCAAGAGAGAAAGAGAAGGAGAGAGAGGAAGGAGAGAGTGAGGAGAGAAAAAGGGAGTGTTTGGAGAGAGAAAATCATATTTTTCTCTTGCATGCATGGGTTTTTCACTCTTTCACCTCACTTTAATGCTTTGGGAAGCTTCCTAAAGGCTGGATTCATCTTCTACCATGTTTGGATTGTAGATCAAGCTTGATTTGTGGAGCTTGGAGCTTGTTATTACGTTATAGGCTTGGATTTCACCCTCCCAACACATTTTCTCTACTTTTGGTGCAACATATTTGAGATAGGTGTAATTTTCATGGGTTTTTAACTTTAAAAATGATAATGGGTTAGTATATCAGCCCATATATGTTGAATAAAATGTATATTTGTGTTATTTATGAGTTTACATGATTTTTGGGTATATTATTATGTATATTTAGTAATGCATGTACTGAGGGGTCTAGTTTACATAACCCTATATTTAAGAATATTACTTTTGGGAGTATATAGGTTGATATACTTGTTATATTTTTGTATATTCTTGATGTACATGCTATGTAAATTCCTATTGGTCTATATTTCACATGTTTTACCTAGCCCAACATGTGATATAATTGTAGAATAATTATTTATATGGTTGATTTTGGGTTTTGTAGACATGCATATGAATTTATGTGCTATTTCATGACATTTATGGGTAAAAAATGCATGAAATGAAATTATTAAATACTTAGTAAAAGTATTAAAGGGTCCTTGGAGCTGAACTACTGCGGTCATGGGACATTTTGCTGTGTTTTTCACTCCATTGATCCTGGGGTACTGCGGTCCTAGTTAAGGACATCGTGCTGGTGTTCCCGAATAGAGGCTATTGCGATCCTAGGTAGGGATGTCGTGCGGTGTTGTTCTTTTGGAGGTTGGTTTAAATCTTTCGTTTCTGTGCAAAGACTCCTATGGGAGTGCGAATGATTGGTAATTATGAGAATAATTAAATGGACATGAGTTACATATCATTCATGGAAATTTTATTAGGTTTAAGCATGATTTATTTTGGATATATTATTGTGCTTTGGTTAATTTTATATGAAAATTATATCTACTGAGTTTTATACTCACTCCTACATTTATAAACTCCTTTCAAATGAGTTCTTAGCTGTGGAGACCCCGTCGTGGGGTGTACGATAATCTTAGGACCTAGCTATTTGTCGAATCACTACGGACACTACTATGATCTTGAACAATTTTTATAATTATGATTATGTATTTAATTAATACTTTGTATTTGGCCAATGGGCACTGAACATGTAATAACCTATGGATTGTAATATTTTATTTCGTAGGTCTCTTTATATGGTTTATTTAGCATGTGTTGATACCAATGATGGGTGATAGGGAATTTTATGATTATTTTATACAGGTCTTATTATGGTATGTTCCATTTACGAATGGGTCATGCCGAAATTTTATTTGAAATCATAGGTTTTCTAACATGTGTCATTCACGTGCTTCTTAAATTATTTTCTTAATTAAAATGGTTTTATTAATATGATCACAGCTTAATTAATTTGGGTTGTGACACTACACCTCACATAGGTTATACCACTTCAAAATATCAATAATCTAACAAAATATTCTTCCAAAATCAGAGCATTACTAAAATCTCAATAATCATGGTTAATAACTTTTGAAATTCATACTACTTAAAAAAACAACAATTTCCAAAAATTACATATTATGTCTACAAATTTAATTAAATGAGTGCTTTCTATCTATTAAAAATTCTAAATCAAACTGGAAAATTTGAGCTATCAATTAATCTCCAATATTCTAGTCCTTAGCCACTGGACACTATATGTGCCAATCAATTCATCTGTGAGAAAAATATAAGAGGTGAGCATAAAGCTCAGTAATAAAACAATGTACAATGTATATTGTAGACACCCCATTTTGTAACGGTTGTTATTTTGAGTCTCGGAGTCCCGATGATGAGGTCAATGTTATTTTATTGCTTTACTTAATCGATATTCGACAAGAAAAACAAGTACGGTGAATTTTGGATGCAAAAACCACAAAAAATACCAAAATTTGCTGACTATGCGTACGCATAACCTAAATATGCATACGCATGGTTTAACTAGACGTAAGCATAAATATGAATATGCGTATGCTGTCCATCTTCGTTTTTTACCCGAAAATGAAGCTTTTTTTTTTGTGCTTATTTTGAGCTCCAAAAACTTAGAAATCGGGGGAGGGACTTTCCTAAGGTATTTCTAACCCAATTTTCACTGTAAATACCTAACCTAAAGTATAGAGAGGGGGGCTGAACCTTGGTAGCTAAAGAAAATCAAAAGAGAGAAAACCCTAGAGAAAGAGACTTAAGAGAAAGACAAGCCACCTTGTGCCTATCAAGAAGAACTTTGAAGTCGTCGTGCTTATTGACCTTAGAGAAGAAGATTAATGACAAGCTTTCATAATAGACCTGAGGGAAGAATGAATCAACCACAACATTGCGTGTGGTAAAACCCTCCTTTAAGCTCATACTTTATTACTTATATGGTTAAGATAATATGATATTACACATTGAAATGCATGATTTAGGATGATAGAGTAAGTTCTTTTCTTATTGGCATGATTGTGTGTATTAACTTGATATATATTGTTGACCTATTCCCTAAAAAGCTTAAGCTTTTGGGGTTAAGTGGTGTTTTAGCATGGTATCAGAGCTCTGGTCTCTAGGAGGTCCTGGTTTCAAGTCTTCACACCTCTTCCCCCCTATTCATTTATCCCTTCATACTGTTTATTGGTTCAACTTAGTCTAACTCATTGTTGTGTATTAGTTCATCTCTCCACATGCAAGTAAGAGTGTCCAGTCGCACGTGAGGTGGAGTATTAACTTGATATACATTGTTGACCCATTCCCTAAAAAGGGGTCAAGTGGTGTTCAAATAGTATGAATATTGTAGTGTGAAGAAGCATGTTGAAAGTATTGTAATGGTCTCTGATAAGATGATTTGATGACTAGAAAGTTTGGTTTAATGAGTTATGTATGCGGAGAAGATTCGTGATCTGTTTTATAGAGAAGTTATGCATATGCATTATCTGATTTATGTGTATGCACATTAGTGCATGCGTACACATATTATTTTATGCATATGCATAGTCCCTGACATTGTCGATTACTGACAATACTTATTTTCTCCCATTTTATTCACTTACTTAATGTTTTGTATCATATTAACTTGTTATTTGTGTGTGTGTTTAAATTGTTGCATGACTTAGGGCAATCCTAATTAAATTAAGATATTAAATATGGTTAAGGGAAACAAAGTGGGGGCCAGTCTAGTGATCGAGCAATGTCGGGTGCCTAACACCTTCCGGAGGGTGTACCTTGGCTCCGAGCCTATTTCTCTGGTTATGACGATAGACCCTTACAAGGGGTCATTTTTTGTTCCCAGATTTTCTAGGTGGCAACTCCTCTCCGTGCTAATCCATCAAGGTTAGTGGCGTACTCCCGAGCCACATGATTTAAGGCGCGGCACTCACACACACACACACACATACACACACACACATATATATATGTGAAAGTTAAGCATATTCACATAATTAATTTAAAAATATGAGCAATAAAACGAGAAGGTTTTATGGGGAAAAAAAAATCATGTGCTCGATTCAATAGGCATAGAAACTTTTGGAAGACTCTCCTGCCATAGACAAAAGTCCAGAAAACTAAGGATCATACCATTACTCAAAAAATGTGGTGTTTGATTAGCCCAAGGGAGTGGAATCCTTTTTCCTTAGTGCTAGTGATTCCATTAATCAATGGAATGAGCAGTCCTTACTTCACAAAAGGGAAATCTCATTCCCAGCCCAAAGAAAGAAAAAAAAAGTAGCACATCCCCACCCCTGACACTTGTGATTTGATCTCATTCCTCTCTTTCTTTCTCTTTAAAAAATCACTCCTAGATCTACAATAAACCACACCTCCCAAATCTCAAAAAGAGAGAGAGCTTCAGTCGTAAGAAAATTTTTTCGCTATCGCCGTTGCCATCCCCATCACCATTCCCATCACTGTCCTTGTCGACGTTAGCTCCTACAAACGCAGTCTTTGTCCCCCTTGCCGACCTCGTCCTCATCTCCTCTTATATCTACAACTTATGGAGCATAGCAACCTTCTTAGTTGTAGCAGCTATGGCAACCATTACATCGGTTGTAGGTTGGGTATGCCATGAGGAAGATGACCAAGAAAAAAATAAAAGAAAAAGAAAAAGAAAAAGAACTAGAAGAAGCACAAAACCCATTTGCCATCTGTGTTGAAAATTATTAATTTAATTGATGGGATTGTGGAATGAATTCCTTTCTTAGCTGCACCAAATGCAAGTATGGAATAGCCCTTGAGAATGATCATTCCTTTCATTCTTATTTCCATTCCATTCCCTTTCTCGTTCCATTCCCTCTCCATTTCATTCAAGCATACCAAACGCAACTTAAGACTTTGTTTGTAATGAGGGAATGATGGAAGGAATGAAATTGTGATTCTAAGCCCAAAATATGTGCTTGTTTGATTGTCCAAAAGAATGGAATCATTAAGTGGGTCCCACTTAATTTTTTCCATTTTATTCCCACCATTTACAAAACATTACAATTTTCATCCCCATTCCCATTTCCTCTCCATTTTATTCACTTAAATCAAACGTAGCTTAAAAAGCTTTGAATCTAAATTTTCTTAAATTATTAATGAAATAAGAGCATGTTTGACAGCCATAAGATAAGGGAAAAGAATTTATTTAATATAAAAGAAATGAATAGAAATATAATTCATTTCTCTTTGTTTTGCTTGACATAAAAGAAATTTAAATTGAAGGAATTCATTTAGGTTTTTTATTCTTTTGAAATTCTAACAAGGGTTGCATTTCAATACATATATTGAAATCCCATCAAATTCCTAAAAATTTATTTATTTTTATAAATTCCTCCATTCCAAACCCGGAAATTAGGGTTTAAAACTGAGTTCCTTTCAATTCCCCAAAATCTTTCCATTCCAAACATAGATAGGGAGATAATATTAGAACTCCATAATCCTAATTTGTTTGTCCTTTGGAGATCAGTTTGTACTTTTCGTGTGCGCTCCGGAACAGAGACCAAAAAAGGTGGGTTCTGATACCTTTTGGTTTACCATTTCGGAAGGAAGTTGAGATTTTTCTTTTTCTTTTTCTCGTTCGAGAATCCCCTCTCTCTGTCTCACACACGCGTAACACGATCTTCTGATACATTCCCCACGTCGTTCTCTGTCTCACTCCCACGCAACACGTTCTTGTAATAATGAAATCCCCATCTCTGTGTGTTTCGCGTGAGAGAAATGGGAATTTTAAGAGAAGCGTAAAGCCCAGCTTGCTCCTCCCCACTAAAGTATCTGAGTATCTCTCTTGATTGGTTACAGTTTCTTTTTTCTTTCGAATAAAGATGGTCATCTTCCCATTTATACTTGCACCAACCCGAAACCTAACGAGAAAGCGAGAGAGGAAGAAGAAGACGAGAGATAACAGAGAGAAACTCAATGAATTGATTGGGGCAGTTCTTCAGCAGTTGGGTTGGTCATATATATGGCGAGCTCAAGTGGGACCAAAGGCGTGGGGGCCACACCGCCGTCGCTCTCGAGGAGTGCGACCGGAGCTCTCAGAATGGAAAATGCTCGCAAGAAACCCGTCGACAGCGAGATCGTGCCATCTTCTATCGCGTCCATCTCTCCGATCCTCCGTGTTGCCAATGCGGTTGAGAAAGAGAATCCGAGAGTCGCTTACCTCTGTAAGACCCTCTTGCTTTAACCGAAGGTTTTAATTGTTGCATTAGTAGTGGTGAGCTTGATTTTTGTGGAAAAAAAAAGGGTAAAGTGGTCATTTAAGAAAATAGAAGTGGTTTCTCTCTATTATAACTGTAACTATCCTCTCATTTTCTTTATCCTTGTCCACTTCACAGCAATTTTTGTGCTCAATTTGAATTTAATTTTTTATTTTTTCACTTTTGTCGGTATTATTTTTTGAGAAATCTTTGTTAATATATATATATATTTTTGGAATCTAATATATACCGGTAGCGGTGACAGATGCTAATATTCATGTATTGTTTTTTATTATTTAAAATCCGTTGATAATTAAAAAACCGGTGGATAGTGGGTATTAAAAAAAATTTAAAATTTAAAAATTTACAGTTAAGTTCAACCAACTACGTGGAGGGTTGAGTAATATAATAGTTAATCGCCAGGCAAACTCGATGCGTGCGCAACAATGTCCAATTCCTTTTAATTGAAGGACCCTTAACACATTATGCACGTGACTTTCTGATTCCTTTCGATCAAAGAATACTCTTTTGTCGACAAATTAACTTGACAAATCAGGACAAACAAAGCTATGCAATCCTTGCTTGAGCTTTCAACCGTGAGGACATTTGCTTGTTCTTTGTTCCTAGACAATGTACTTTTACATATAAAACTATTTAAAAAAAAAAATTGCATGAATATGATCTATATAAAAACAATATAAAAAAAAAAGAAAAAAGAAAAAGAAAACAGCAACAGAGATCTTCCCTTGCACTTTAATATTGTGGATTAATTTAAAGACCCCCATGATAACAAATAAAAAGAGCCTCTAAAATAATGGAAACATAGGATGTACCTAAAAAGGGCTTGTATAATTCAGGATCCGGTGGACCGCACTATCCGAAGTGTGTTTTCGGCTTTCCCCATATACTAGCCCAAGACAACGATTAACTAAATTTATTAGAAACAAAGTACATATATTTTGAAAATAATAGTTATGTTGTACGTCACAAGTGATGTTAAGATCATGTATGTTGATGATGTGCCCCATCGTCTTTGGTTATTTGTTAGGATGATGTCAAGGGACAACCGTAAGAAAGTTGCTTTTCAAGATTTATTTTTATTTAAATTTTTTTTTTCAAACGCCAAAACAGAACCTTTATTAATGTAAGAATAGGATGGAAGTATGTTTACTTTCTGTGAACAAAGAGTCATTTCTATCAAGCCATTGGGATTAGCATAGTAGTGAGGGAGGGTAGGGTACATGGTAGGAGTAGGATAGGGTAGGAGTAGGATAGGTTAGGGGTTCGGACTTCTTCCATTGTACCAATAAGAAAAAAAGAAAGAAATAAAAAGTCATTTCTATCAATGTATGTCTAAGTAAAAAAAACCTCAATTCCATGGAAATCCATAATACCAGAAGTGCAAATGCGATGCATGTGCGAAGCAATAATTATGTAATGCGAGGCTTTTTACTAATCTTTATATGTGCGTGTATGCATGTTTGATCTGATCAAATATTCTCAATTATTTTTGATAAAATATTCTTCATTATTAATATAGTATGCAAGCAAAAATGGCCAAAATAAAATAAAGAACACACAATAAATTAAAATAAAGGAAGAAAACAATAAAAATAAACGCAAAATGAAAAAGACAGTAAAATAAATGAAAAGAAACAGAAAATTAAAGATATTTTTTTCTTAACTTTTGATGAGGCTGCTCTAAAATGAATAAAAGAGTAGTTTGATACGATGAGGGTGTGTGGAGATTGCAGAAGAATAAAGATACTCGAAAAGAGTTGAGAGGTTGAATATTGAATAAAGGAATAATGAAGTTACAAATAGAGGGAGAAGGAGGTTACATGAAGTGTAACTGTCAAAATTGATAGAAACCCAGAAAGAGAACAGTTGTTATGAGAGAATTTTTGGGCTAAAATTTTGGGGCTTTTAAGATTCTTTAATCAAATGATGACTTTATCCCTAATTTGTTCTTGTGTTTTAAAACTGAGGAGGACGTTTTGGTATTTCACCCTGTACATCCAACCAAAGTTCCGAATGCTTATTATATTAGTATAGACTATAGAAGATAAAGATAGATTTAATGTTGGGTTGGATGTTGATGGAAGGAGAACGAGAAAGGGGAGGATTATGCAAAGACGTGGGATGAGGGGTTAATTAGAGAAAGATAAAGAAGGGGTTAGAGAGGGAAGGAGTAGTTATGCGGTTTGCAGGACTATGAGAGAACGTGCGTTTGTGCAGTAAGAAATTTAAAAATTTTGGCAACTGTATTTAGTTGTCAAAATGACATCACTATCCTTAAATTATTATTTAATTAATAAAAAAAATAAAGAAAAGGACTATTATGTAATTTTGTGACCATCCAACCACAAAGAAAGTTAACTTAATATATTACTAGTTGTCGGGATGCGTGTGCAACATATTTTTTTTTCTATTTTCCTTATATGTGTGTTGTGGGAATCCGATGTTGTTGGAATGAGAAATGGAGAGAGAGAGAGAGGGGTTGGAGGTGAAAAAAGAAGAGAGAAATACATGAGATAGGTAAGTTTCAAAATTCTGGTAACCTAATGGATAAGTGAGAGAATTTTGGGGGTTATGTAATTTGTAGAAGAGATATAGGAAATGTGGGGAGAGGGGGAGGTTTTTATTTTTTAGTTTTTAAGAACAAATATGAGGAGATAAACGTGAGAGAGAGAAGAGTTAGAGAGTGAGGAGAAGTAGGAGAAAATGTTGGGGTGGTAACTGTTTTCAAGTTCTGAAATTACTAAATTATCTATTAGCCTAATGAAATTTTAAGGGTTTTTTAGTAATTCTAGGTGCAATCCAACGACAAAGTGAATTCTCTTAATAGTATAGAAGATTAGTATGTATAGATATTTATATAGGTAATGATATTTTATAAATGATCAGGAATATCCTAGGGTTTCTTCCGCTGAAGTTTGAGGCTCGAATAATGATTAATTATAATATATTTTGAGAAAGAATATTTGTGAAATGTATATTGGTTTATTGTAAGAGGTAAGTATTTTATTTAATTTTTTTATTTTATGAAATTGAAATATTTCTGATAACATAATTGCTTAAGATCTAACTAACTTGACCCGTTACGGATCAAGACAGTTAACCTAGACTCAGGAAACAATACGAACTAATTAATTCATTCCACGTACAAAAATCAAAATTTGGCTTAGTCAACTGCATTAACCATTAATTTGCCAATCTGAGTTAAAAAAAATGGGAAATCCTTGATAATTCAAACTTTTAATTTACTAGTTGGTGCACACGCGCCTTGCACGTGAACAATTTTAAATTGTAATTTGTGATTAAAATATAAAAATATCAGCCTTTGAAGCTAAAACATATTATATTCAACAAAACCTATTCAATGATCATTTTAAAATTATAAAAAATCCTAAGACACCATTAGGAATAAATAAGTAATATAATTACTTTAAGAGGCAGTTGGGATGATAGTTTTTCAAAACGACTTGAGTAAAAATATGAGTCTGCCATAGCCCATTAGAGTGCTGCGTATTAAATCAAGCTTTCACCCAAAATTTTGTTCAAATCTAAAAGGGAGGGGCGGTGTTGTGGGGGGTGGGGGGGTGGGGGGGAGGAAGGGCTGGATATGGCTTAATTTGCTACATTAATCATTTGAAAATGCACAAAAAAGGCAACAAACATAATATGTGGGTTTTTTCTTTGTTCTAACTTCTAGTTAATATATCTCCTCTGTATTTTACGACAGAAATGGTGATAAGAAGTTCCTGACTTCCTGCCTTTGTACCTACTGTTCTCTTTGCCACTTAGCAGTGACAATCATTTTTTTCTTTTTTGGCATGATAAGTATAAAGTGGGCGGTTACTGTGTTATTTCCTCTGTATTTTATGACAGAAATGGTGATAAGAAGTTCCTGACTTCCTGCCTTTGTACCTACTGTTCTCTTTGCCGCTTAGCAGTGACAATCATTTTTTTCTTTTTTGTCATGATAAGTATAAGGCGGGCGGTTACTGTGTTAAGATTTCATATGTAGACAGTCCATGCATTGTGATTTGTGAAAGGGTTAGGTGTGTGTTAACCTTTGTAGAGTGGCTCAGAAAAGAAACAAGAAATGAAAGTACTGATTGATAAAAATCCAAAAAAAGAAGAAGAAATTACTGATTGACATCATCAGATATTTGATGGTTCACTGCATTCCCATCAGCATATTACTTAGTTTTCCTGCAATAAGCATAATTCATGCAACCAAATTTCATATATTTTTCATAACATACTGTGTTTTACATGTTTTCTAAGGAAAATGGGTTTTGGCATGATATGTGCATGGTAAAAGGTATCTTGTGCCTATCTCTAGCCAAGAATTTATATTCTCACCTTGGTTTGGTTATGTGAAATTAGGTCGTTCATATGCGTTTGAAGAGGCTAAAAGAATGGATCCGACATCGCTTGGAAGGGGTGTGTGCCGTTTTAAAACCTCCCTGGAACAGAGAATACAAAAGGTAACCCTTATAGCTGTTGACATTCTGTTTAGCCTTTCAAAGAATGCTTCTTCCTCTGTCAAATGATGGTCAGAATTTTTTAGGTATTCCATTGAGAGAAAAGGCCATGATCTAGCATATGATTCCCCCCCCCCTTCCCCCTCTGTTGTGTCACTGTCCTTATTATCTCCTATTTGGTCAGCAATTTTTTTTTCCCTGGATAACTGATACTTTATTGATACTAGAAAATGGCCTATAGCCTACGTCATAAGAAAGAACCTGTTCCAATTAAAGGGGGGATGACTCTTCACCAGATTGGATTCCAAGGGCATACTTTGCTACAAAATGAGCAGCCCCATTACAAATTTTGTTCACATGAATCGAACTTTGTAGCCAACAACCCAGTATCTTTCACTAGATCCTCTACTCTAACATTTGCCTTTCTCTTCCCTTGGCAAAGGCATATCACATGTATCCTATCAAAAAAAAGAATAAGAAAGAAAAAAAAGGCATATCACATGTAGAGGATCCCTGATTTAGAACCAATAGAGGAAGAAGAAACAGAGAGGGAAAGTGAGTGAAATAGAGGAGAAGAGAGAAGAAAGAGAGAGAAGAGAAGAAGAAAAGTAGGAGAAGAAAGAAAGAATTAGACGGAGAAGAGAGCGAACGAGAAAGAGAAAAATAGAAAAACAGGTAAGGAAATTGTCAATTATTAATTATTCAAGTCTGCCCAAAAATTAAAAGTCCCATGCCTTTATATAGGTTTCAACCAAGCCCATTTTGGTATCTACTTTGAGAAGAGTCCACTCAGATGCGGCCTTAGCTGAGTTTAAGAATGATTAGGCGAGGGTCTTCTCTTATTGATCAGTGCATTCTCCTATTAGGGTTCATAAGTTGAAGCCATTGGGCAGTGGCAGTCTGTGTTTCTCTTGCAATGGAACCCCTTCTTTGTGCAATGAAATTCCTGTAGATCCTTCTTTGTCGGATTCTCTTCAGCACGCAGTAATCCCATTTGGGTGCCGCACTGCTGGTTCTTGTGAACCTGTATGGGTGTGGATCTTTGGTGAAGATCATCGAGTTGGGTTAGATTGGTTGGGGGTTTTGTGAAGGATGTGGGGGTGATGATGATTTTGGTGAACCAACTCTTGCGACTTCACAGATTGGTGTTACTACTGTCGACGATAGAGGAGACATTTATAATGAAGCACTTTTTTGTTCCAGGTTCGATTTTGGTGATGCCCGTGATGAAGCTTTGATTGATGGGGAGTTCAAAATTTTGAAGTTGGGTAACTATGATTTGGGTTGAGAGGTGTTTTGGACTCTTTCTCGAGTGATTCCTTAGATGAGTCCTCTGATTCAGTTTTAGAGTAGGTGTCAGACTTGGTTTCAGTGGTGAGTGATCGTGTACTCTAACCTGACGTGGGCCTGCTATTGTCCTAGGCACTGAAGATAAAGGATAACTAGATGGACTCCTAGTTTCAATGCACCTCGAGAATGGGGGCCTAGTGACTAGCTCATAGTTTTGGACTAAGGTGTAAGCGTCGCCTAAAGTAGTGACCTCACGTAAGACAAGTTCCTTTCGGAAGTCATCATTAAGACCTTTCATGCGCTTATCCTCAACCACATCACATCGCATCATATATTCATCAAACTGAGCGATGTACTCAGAGGCGTATTCCCTTGCCTTATGTTATTCCATTGGTCGAGTAGGTTGCCTTGATATGATTGGGGCAAATATTTGTCTTTGAGTTTTTCTTTCATTTCTACCCAATCGGTGATAGGAGGCTGGTGTTTCCTAAAGAGAAGTAGCTCAGTGCTTTCTCAGAAAAGTTTGGCCTTACCAATAAGCTTCATCTTGGCAAACCAAACTTTTCGATCGGCCGACAACTCATGCCACTCAAAAAAGTGGTCTATCTCTTGGATCCAGTCGGTGAAGGCCTTTAGGTCGAGGCGACCATCAAAAGTAGGCACTTCAATTTTGATTGTTCCCTTAATTTTGTCATCAGGATCCCTAAAGTCCCTGTAATCAGTGTGATGCCGATTAGGGTTTTGCTCATGACCTCTAGGAGGTGGCCGAGAGTTTGCTCTTCTGTATTATCGATCAAGACTCCCGTCTGGTGATGCCCGCCTTCTAGGGAAGTGGAAATTTTTTGAACTGAAGCTTCTAGCAACTCAAATCAAGTGTTAATTCTAGCACGCTCCTCATCAAGCTTGGAATCAAACTTGGTATACAAATCCTGGATAAGTCTCCCTAGGTAGTCCTCTTGATTAGATCCCATGATTAACTGACACTCAGGATTAGATATAACACGACCACTACGTAAGTGCATGCAAAGGATGTACTAGGTATGGGGTGCTAAAATGAAACAAAGATCCTATGAACCATTAGATAAGACACGAGGTGGCTAAATGCACTGAGATTTGGGCAAGCAATTTCAAAAATTTTCCCTCTTTATTTTATTTTATTTTTATTTTTTAAGCCAATTCACTTTGGTCCAATAAGCTTTTAATAACAGAGACTAAGTCCTAATTCAAGAGAACAATTGCAAGTAGGTAGTGCTAGTATTCAAAGTGTTAACTAACCAAATGAGTTAAATACTACCACTAACTTAGCAATGCTCTACAATTAATAAATCAAACCGAGTGCTGTAAGGAATTTGAGAATGATTCGGTTCAAGTCAAGGGAAAAATTGGACAAATTTGGTAGCCAATTGGGGTGGGCTTGCAAAGTGGGTAAAATAAATAAATAAATGAAGCATAAAGGGGATTTTTTTTTATTTTTTTATTTTGGGTCCAGTCAAGCAAAAGAGAATTTATTGATACAATTTTAATTGAACAAATTAAAATCTACTAAAGAGAATAAAAGAACACTAATCTGGATTGGAATGGCCTGGTCTAAACTGAGGATAGATTTGTCCAAATTCTGTCCACTCCAACCCTTGTCACCAAACGGGCCGGCTCTTATGCTTTAAAACCCAAATGGTCTGATACCTGTTATCTCGAAGCTTCTCAATGTGATAAAAGAAAGGGGCAGAGGGTTCCGACAGTGCGAGTTCGACGGCGAACGGTCGACAGTGAAGGGTCGACATCAGTTCGAGAGCACACTAGTGACTGCTTCAAGGGTGGTGATCAACTGACCCTGATTCTGTGGTGGTTGTCTATTGGCGATGGTCTCTAGTGGGCGATGGGTCGACGGCGAACGTGGCTTGACAGCTGATGCTCGACGGTGAGTGTTGCTATCTCAATCTGCAAACACGGAAAGACTAGGGCTCGATTTTTATTGGAAAACAGCTTAATGTGGATCGGCCGAGGCTATGGGTTGTGACGGCAGCTATGGAGAGAGCTTCATGACAGTTTGGGGTTCTTGTTGGGGGTTGTTTGGTGTGGTTGATTAAGGTAGTGAGTGTGGGGTTTGTAAGGTTGGGTGGTGTTGAAATTTTTTTATTTTTTTATTTTTGTGTTGTGTCAGGGTTAGGGTTTGGGTGAGGGTACGGCTATGGTTTCAGAGGCGAGAACGAAGGAGAAACTCGGGTTTCTTAGGTTGTTTGACGGGGGTTTTGGATTTCTTGGCTTGTTCTTTTGCAAGGGCTTTGAGGGTAGCTTCAAAAATTTTGTGAGGGAGGACGAAGGGAAAAGGAACGATTTTCTTTTGTGGGAAGAACTCGTGGGGCATCTTAAAAGGAGGCTTGGCAAAAGGTTTCGATTCCATGGATTGAATTTGCTTAGCATATGCGTCTCAAATCAAACAATTCCAACAGTGTTCAAATTCAAAGCCAAAATATAAAGAAGCAAGAAGAAAGAAGCCAGAAGCAAGAAGCAAGAAGCAAGAAGCAAGAAGCAAGAACCCTAGCTAGGGTTTGTTTGGAATCGACACCAAACGTGTAAGCAAGAACCCTAGCAGAGGGTTTCGGCAGCCCTCAGAATGCTTGCTCGAAAGGCTGCTCATAGATGTTGGGAGAAAACTTATAATTCCTCCATATATTATGTTGGTGAACTTTGCTGTCTACTTGATAAGCTTGTATACAACTTATCAAAAGTAGGACTTGTATACAACTTATCAAAAGTAGGACCATTCCCATCTCGGTTCATGCAAGATGCACTTGGGCCTTTAATGATTGCACTAATATCTCCTAGGCTTTTGAGGCATCCGAATGCTGACGTGAGAATTTCCGTTGCATCGTGCATCTACGAAATTTTGAGGATAACTGCCCCAATTCCTCTTTACAGTGATGAGCAAATGTGGGAAGTTTTTCAAATTATAATTGCAGCATTCGATACATTATCTCTTGAGTACAAATGTTGCTATACATCTTTTTCCATCCTTAACAATGTTGCAAGGACCAAGTTATGCCTAAAGATGTTAAGTCTTGGGTGTGACAAGCTGCTTATTGAGATGTTTCAATGTTTTCTGATAATTGCTCAATTCCATTGCCCTGATGGTATATTTTTCAATATGGAAGCAATCATGACTATGGTTTTGGAGGAAGGCGATGACATATCCAAGGAGCTTCTATATCCTCTTTTGGATAGTGTCAGAAAGGAGGACAGGAATGTTGTATCTCTATCTTGGCAATTGGGAGAGCAAGTCCTCATGAATTGCGCTAATAAATTGAAGCCCTACCTCATGGAAGTAGTGCAATCCTTGGGCTCTCTTTTAGGTGATTATGCTCCAATCGTTGCATCTATTTGTAGAGAAAGATCTAGTGAAAATCTCGTGGAAATTACTCCAAAGGATTACTCACCATAGGAGTCGATGATGAAGCTCCTTCAAGATCATAAAGCAATCTTTGATGAGCTTGAGCCTATGCAACAAGACATTGATTCACCTTATAAGCCTAGACCAACTGTAGAAGCCTTGAAAGTGGATATTGAAGTCGTCACTGAAGTTGACCATTTATGTGTTGAGTTTATTCCTACAGTGGAACATTGGTGTATTTGCGGATGCTAGTTCTTTTGAGATTCAGGAAGGAGTAGTTGGCAAACATGAGTCTTTGACGCTGAGAGTTGTTTCAGAATTTGAGTATGGTACAAAGGATTTGGTCATGGATCTTGCACCTATTATTGATAATTTGGGTTTTGAAGAAATTGTTGTGCAAGAATCTTATTCTGAGGAGACCAACTTGTCAAAATCTGTTGCTTGTTTGTCCAATTTGCTCGAGGTCCCAATCATAGATTTTCTTGGTGTTAGACAGTTGCGAGTTGCAATGTGACTTTTATTTGATTGCGGTTTTTAACAAATTGAAGATTATATGTTGGGTTACACACTTTGAAGCTGCAATATTTCAACGAACCAAGCGGTTGGCCTATTCAAAATACTTGTTCATTTGGATAGGGCGGATTCAGTACCTTAATCCTAATTCAAACTCGAGGTCGAGTTTCTCCCACACTGGGAGAGTTGATAGGGACAGCATGCACATGGTTCAACATGATGGCTCATCTTGGCTTATTAACTTGAAGAGCAAGGGTTTACCATAATTATTTAGTTTTATTTTTAGAATAATAAATTGTTGCCTTTTAAATTCCTAGACTTTAGGGTTAAGTTTTTACCATATTTGATGTAATTGAACCTCTATATAAAGGCTCCAATAACTCTTTAATTTTCAACTTATAATGAATTAAAAATTGGATTTTTCTAATGTTTGGTGTCGACTCCAAACACTTAGGTGCCGACTCCTAGGGTTTTTGCTTCTTTCTTTTCTTTTCTCTACTTCTTTTCTCTCGTTCATTGTTCTTGAGGTTGTCCTACATCAACAACATCCAGGAGTTAGCATTAGCAATTGTAGGCCTGGCCTTTCTAGCAAGGATATGATATTTAAATCCACGAAGATCAGAGTCTAGGCTAGATAATAAGGAAGCAATCATAAACTCCTCCTAATGATGCTTCTGCTTCAAATTAGTAGTAGAAGGTTGATACAGCTATAAATAATCTCACAGGTTTTTAAATGTTAAATATTAAAAGGCTAATACATCAATAAATGATCTCACAGGCAGATACGACGATAAATTAGTGGTAAAAGGCCGATACTACCCAAATCAATGTTAAATATTAAGATTAGGGTTAGGGTTTGTAAGAGAAAGAAGAGAGAAGACAAGAAGAAGAATGAAAGGTTAATGCTATTTGTTCCAAAATTTTTTCCCAAATTCAACATCCCTAATGATGTGGCAACATAACAACCAAGGACTGAAATATCGATATCGATGGATATATCGAGGGTCTAAAAATACGGATATATTGATAGATATATCGAAAATTTTGATATCGATTCAGAGATACGACGGATATTGTTAGTTAAACATGTATACTTCCATTGAAACTCTGGGAATAATGATTAGACTCTAATAAACAGTTTAAAATCAAAACATTGCAATTTAAATGTGTATTAGACAAGTAGATATTATGTAGGTTATAAAAATTGTGCCACACTAAGCGAAAGAATGAATATTTTAACAAAATAAATGAAAGTTGTTACTTTATAACACTAATTTAAGCCATTAGTATAATTAAAATATTTATATAAATCAATACTAAAAGAGTAGGAGTTGATAATTTTGACATAATAACACGAAAATGAATATCTCGATATCGTCGATATATATCCTCGATATAGTGGATATATTTGATATATCGACGATACTATGTAAAAGAAGGAAGATATTATGGATATATCGAGATTTTATCAATAATATCGAAAATAACGACAATGTTATGAAGATATTTTGCGAAAAAGATATGTCAGTTAGATATCGTATCGAGGGGTACGGATACACGGATATATCGTGGATATATCGAAAACATCGTGGATATATCGAAAATATCGTGGATATTTCGAAAACATCGTGGATATTTTAGTCCATGATAACAACCCACAAATTTGAATTTTGAGTTCGGAATTTAAAGAATCAGATCCAATAACAAGATGCCACCTCATTTGGGATCTTGAAATTGGGAACTTTAAATACCCCCTTACCAACATATTATTATTTATATTAGAGAGAAATAATCACAATATTACCCTTATGCTAATTGAGAAGAACAAAGACTAACAGAGACTAATACCATAAAGAAGGACTCTTTATCATTTTTCCCTCCTTGTTCTTTTTTTCTTTTCTTTGGGTGAAGGTGATGAGGTTCTCTAGAAAAAGCAAAACAATTCTAGCGGGAAATTGCTAGACAATGAGAGAAAATGAGAGAGAAAGTGAAGGAAAATTAGAATCTTTATTCTAGAGAGAGGAAGTAGGGCAACTTGCTCTTACAATTATGTTACAAGAATATACTCAATTAAAAAAAAACTACCTAAACTGATTTACATGAACCTTATAGAGAGAATTAAAAGCTTGAGAAAAGACTAATTTGCTTTTGATGAACTACTAATAACCGAAATGCAGCAAACAGTTAACTAATGGCTGCTGGGCAGACTTATATCATTACACTTATGCTCAAATAATCCACATCATGACGCCCCCTCTTAGAAGAAACTTGTCCTCAAGTTTGAAGTGATTCATGATGTAGTTGATCACATTTCTTCCTTTACACCATCCACGCAAGATCTTTAGCTTTGAAAAGAAGCTTCTCTCATCAATCGTCCGCATTGAACTTGTGTTTGATATTTTGTTTCACGATCTTGAGCCTGTAGAAGCATGAAGATCTTGCATAAAGCCAAGAACATGTCTTCTTTTGTTGGTTGCCTTCTTTGGAAATTTTAAAGAAGTGATATTTAAGCCACTTGAAAGCTTAGATCCGAAATCACTGATACATATTCTAATTCCCATAGAAAATCACCACTAGATAGCTCTTCTTGATGCTGCCAATAAAAGTCAATCATCTTCAAAGGAGTAATTTGATGTAAGAGAAGCTTCATCTTCAAAGGAGTAATTTGATGTAAGAGAAGCTTCTGCGTGTTCTTCATAAAAAAATAGACAGCATATCTTGCATTGGAGATGATTTGGGAGGCGTGTCACAAGAAAAATCATCAAAGTAAGGAGATGGTAACTCAAAAACAGCATTGGAAAGGCCCATATCAACTTTATACTCGCATGGAATTAAAGCACCACAACCACCATTATCAATACTTTCCACCATGAGGTTACTGGAAGTAAGTAGAGTAGTTGTTGAAAGCTTAGGAAGTGTTCTTTCCTTCATGGGCAGCAATGTGTATTGATGATTATCCTTGGAAAGAGTGTAGGTATTCCTCTTCCCATCATGAACAGTTTGATAGTCATATTGCCAAGGTCTTCGAAGAAGAATATGGCATACATCCATAGGCACCACATCACACCAAACCTCATCAAAGTACTTCTTCCAAATGGAAAAGGACACCAAACATCTCTTGGTAACTTTGATCCCACTCCCTTTTCTGAACCAAGAAATCTTGTAAGGATGGACATGTTGATAAGTTTGAAGATGCAAGTTGTCTACTACTTCTCGAGAAACCATGTTTTTATAAACACCCCCCCTTCCCCCCCGCCCCTGCGCGTCTATAATCATGTTGCAAACTCGATCTCCAATTCTACAAGTTGTATAGAAAACATTGGTTCTCACCCAATCTTCCTCGGTCTCATGCTTGGGAACAAGAAGAGTTTTCTTCATCATAAGTACCATACCTTCTTCTTGGTCTAAATCACACCAACCGCTTCACATAAGGGCTGCTCATATATTGGTGGCTCATCACAGTGCACTTCATCATTCACTTCTTCCATAAAAAATGCTTTATTTCGCTCCCCCATGGCCCTTCTACAATCCCAAGACTTATGGCCGGGTTCCCCACAGTTCTAGAACTTGAAATTTCCCCCTTGGAATTGATTTCCAGCCCCTACATGACATGTGTTAGGCTGATTTTGAGTAGGAATAGCAGCTTGAGCAACCTTTGCTTGTTGTCCTTCACCCACATAACTTCCCCTTTCAACTTGTGTTTAAATATCACCTCTACTCCTTTGGTACAGCTGTCCAGCTTTGGAAGTGCCTTGAAATTGCTGACCAGCTCTAGAAACACCTCGATTTTGTTGCTTCTCTACCAACAAAGACCAGTTATAGGCTTCTGAAACGGTCCATAAGGATATTACACATGGACATTATAAATGGAAGGCTTAAGACCACTGAAGTACCTTGCCACCATTTTTTCTTCACTCTCATTGAGATCAACCCTTGCAATTAGTTGATAAAAAGCCTCGGTGTAGTCATCAACCCCTCCAAGTTGTTTAAGGTTATGCAAATTCTTGTACAAAGTTTGCATATTGTAGGAAATATAACGTTGCTTTATCTTTTTCTTCATCTTGCTCCACTCTCTAATATTGCCTTTCCTACTTCTTTGGTGAGTCATTTGTAGTTGCTCCCACCAAGAAGATGTACTTCCTTGTAATCAACTTTCCTTTCATTCGACACATCATAATAGCAAAAAAAAAATCCTCTCAATAGTGTTGAGCCAATCAAAAAATTCTTCTAGATTTAGGTTCCCTCTAAATTCCGGGATATCAATTTTGAAATTATACTTCAACTTGGAGTCTTGTTTCACCATAAATGGTCCTCTTCTTTGGTGAACCCCAATGGGTTCTCAAAAGAAGTATTGTTGTCCTCAGACTCATAACTGACCTCACTAGGAGGTTGGAGTTGTTGGACCATCTCCGTTAAGGCCTCGATTTGCCTTTTCAATTCTCCAATCTCATCTCTTTCTTGCTGGTTTTGTGGTGGATCATCACATCTACTCACTTGTGGTTGATTCTCAGCCCCAAACTCGATGTTCATAGCAGGTCCTCTTCCCTGACCTCTTCTATCCCTTCCTCTTTTGAGCCATAATAGCAAAAATGGACTAAAATAATAGTCTAAATTGAATAAAATTGAAGCCTGAACCGTAGCAGAAAACTAAAATCACAGGCCACTCAATCGCAAGAGCAGAACTGAATAGAGTTGATCAGCCCAGCAGCAAATCAGCTAAAATCACAGGCCACTCAATCGCATGAGCAGAACTGATGTGGAACACCTGAAGAACTCAACTGTGTTGAAACCTTTTGCTGCAAATAGATCTTCACAGCAGATCGACACAGCAAATTCTAACAGCAGATTGCAACAGCAGCAAGGAAGGAAGCCTTCGACCTTAAATCTCAGCAAGTTGATGCTGTGAATGGTTTTGGCAACTAGGATCACTTATCTGGAAGAATTGAACCACTAGGGCACTCCAAACTGATTGTCGACTGAAAAAATTGGACTTGATTGCTTGCCAGATTCAGTTTTGATCAACCCTAAGCAACCATAGGCAATTATGATCAAAGCTATGGCTTAATCTCTCCACTGCGACACAGTAAAAGAAGGAAGACAGATCAGAGGCTTCTTCCCAAGGCTTGAAACCTATCTATAGGGTTCAAACAGCACTATTGTTGCAAGAGGATGTTTTGACTGCTGCAACAAAAGCTTCGACCAGACCAATAAAATCAATTGACCTACCTTAGATAATCTTTTGACCAGAGATGGAGATAAATTACATCACTGTGACGCTGGGAAAGGAGGGAAACAGTAGTAAATCCTTCATCACAAGACTCGAATTCTGCTATCATGGAGTTTTGAACAACCCTAGGCAAACCCTAGGTGACTTCGATCAAGGCTAGGTCTCTTCTTCTTCATATGAGTGCAGGAAAGAAGAAAACAGAGCAACAACATCTCCACAGGGCTTGAATCTCTTGCTCTGATACCAAATGAAGGTTCACCAGAAAAACCAAAACAATTCTAGCGGGAAAATGCTAGAAAATGAGAGAATAGAGAAAGTGAAGGAAAATTAGAATCTTTATTTTAGAGAGGGAAAGTAGAGCAACTTGCTCTTACAATTTTGTTACAGGAATATACTCAATAAAAAAAATAAAAAAAACCACGTAAACTGACTTGGATCAACCTTCTATAGAGAATTAAAAGCTTGGGAAAAGACTTATTTTTGCCCCTGATGAACTACTAATGACCCAAATGCGGCTAACAGTTAACTAATGGCTGCTTGACAGCCTTATATCATTACACTTATGCTCAAATAATCCACATTAGAAGGGTTTTTTTTTTTTTTTTTTTTTTTTTTGTGGGGGGGGGGGGGGGGGTGGTGCAGGTGGGCTGTTTTTTTATTCCTTTATAAATAAATATCGTTGTTTAAAGTTATGACATTCACATGTGTCTCAATGCTGTCCAAAAATTTTCTTTGGCCAAAACACATGGCTTCGCTAATTATGTTATCCATGCATGTTCAAATAATTTTTTTAGACTTCTTTTTATTTTTGAACTTACATATCTAATGAAGGAGAAACCTATTTCTTCTGACATTTCATGAAATTTTACCGGAAGTTTTTCACTCTTTTCCGACATAACCAATAGTTTTCCAACCTCTTTTTGCATGAAGATATGGCATATGAAAAAGGAGAAACTTGCAAACAGGGTAGTAAGTATATGACACGTTATCTGAAAACGATACACATATTACTTTACGCAATTTCTTTATTGTCCCTACATTCTTTGATTCAATTAGGTCTTGAATCCGGTGCTTGAGTGTGTAGGAGGACTCAATATCATGCCCCACTTGCCCAGAGTGGTAGATGCACTATTTATCAACCAGGTCAACTGACGCCAGCATCACCACTACGGAAACGAAATTTTCTTAGTCCTTTTCCCCCTTTACTAATAAGGGAAAGAAAGCCAATTAAGTATATCGGGGAACCATAGTATACACACTCCCACATGATAAAACAAAAATGGGGTATGAAGATGTGGCATTAATGTCCATGGAACTTGCAGAAATATTTACTATAACTCATTTACATCTTGACAAAAAAATAAGCACGATGAAACTTAAATCTACTCAACAAAATCTCAGCTGCCTCTTCGTGTACTGTGAATTCTTTTCCTCTTTCCTCGCACTCGCTGGTACCCTGGGTCTTGATTGAATTTCTTTTGGATCTTCTAGACATGTTTAAAATGAAAAAGGTGAAAATTATAATTGTTTGTGACCAAAAAAAAAAAAAAAAAGTACTTTTTAGTTGTATATGGTAATGAGAGAGAACTCTTGTCCTATCACAACCTCTGTACATAAAAATAATTATGGAAACGTATTAATATTAATTCTTAATCTGTTTTTTATCTAACCAATGATTATGAATCAAGTGGCTAGTTTTTTTGTGATACAGATTTGTGGATTTCAGAGTTTAATTCCAAGACGAGCATCTCTAAAATATGTCATAGGTTTCAAAAGTAGATGGAACCTGATTTAGAACATCTCAAAACTCTCTTGGTTGCAGGATGATGAAGAAACAAAACCTATGCTTGCAAAAAATGATGCAAGAGAAATGCAGAGGTTTTTCCAGTACTTCTATGAGAAATATATCAAAGAAGGCCAATATACCAAAAAACCGTAAGGCTTGATTTTGAACTCTTGATATGCCTAATTTTTTTTAGGGTGATATGCATTGTTATAATCTCTCTCTCTCTCTCTCTCTCTCTCTCTGGTTTTTGATATCTCTTGAAGGGAGGAGATGGCTAGAATCTATCAGATTGCAACCGTACTGTATGATGTGCTGAAAGCAGTATCTTCCTCAGAAGTTGACAATGAGGTTTGATTCATATACTTTTGCTACCCTTGCACATAATTTTAGAATGTATGTTTGCGTGTAGATGGTAATAATACCGGAAAGGTGGAAGTTTAATTGAAATTGTAACTGCAGACACAAAGATATGCCAAAGAAGTTCAGAGGAAAAGTGAGCAGTACAAACATTATAACATTCTAATTCCCTTGCATGAAGTGGGAGTTAAACCCGCGATTATGGAACTTCCTGAGGTCATATAAGCGCTGTATATTTGTTCTTGCTTTCATTTGTTCATATTAAGTTAGTTATCTGATCCCTAAATGCCTCCATGCTTTTTTTTCCCCTTTACTTCGAGAAGTATAGATCAAAGCTGCACTTCATGCCCTGTGTCATGTGGATAATCTTCCAATGCCCAGACCATCGATACCTATTGTCACTGATGACAATCCAATAATGCGTGACAACAAGGATATATTGGTCAAAGATATTTTGGATTGGCTTTATTATGTTTTTGGGTTCCAGGTAACTTTGTATTCTGTTTGTCTTCTTCTCTTTTTGATTTACTAATTTATTCATTTATCATTGTGTAAATGATATGCATTTTAAATTTTAATGTTATGTGATATTTAAATGTTGAATTTGCATATATTTAGGAATTTTCATTTGTTAAGTGCAGTACACGTTTTGTACTCTAAACAACACATAGTTGGTTTATGCACATTTAATTTGCAATGTTCTCATTTTAAATTGTTTATTAGAGTGTTTTCCAAAGTTCCATTGAAAATTTCCACATTTAACTAATAATATCCGTAATATCTTCAATCCTTAGCTAAGCGTAAGCATCAACACGTCATGGAAACTTCCCGTTCCTTATCACTTTTTGAATCTGTGCCTAGCTCCTTTTGGGGGAAGGTTTTTCTTATTGCTGTGCATCTTATTAATCGAATTCCTTCTACTATCACATTTGGTGTCTCACCCTTTGAAAAATTGCATAGTGCATCTCTTGATTATTATGCAGTTACGTGTTTTTGGATGTACTTGCTTTGTTGTCTTGCCGATGGTTGCACGTACTAAGTTATTTGCATGATCAGCCATGTGTGTGTTTCTTGGTTAGGGTGATGGTCAAAAGGGTTATCGTTGTTATGTTCTTGTTGCGAGGCATTGTATGTTTCTCGTCATGTGTTCTTTTTTGAGCATATTCCTTTCGTCTCTATTTCTTCTACTATTGATGTTGTCTCTAATTTGATCTTGTTTATCTTGACCCATTTCTTGATGATATTCCTTCTGATTCTTACGTTGATGATTTACATCCTTCTGATATTTCATCTCAATCTACTCTATCTAGTTCTTGTTCTCCTATTATTCATACTTATTTTCGTAGGAATAAAAGCACCTCTATTGTACCCCTAGCTCCCTCCTACCCCTTAGCTGTGTCTTCTTTAGCTTCTAGTGATGTGGATTCTGTACCTCCTCGCTATCCTCAATGAGTTTGTAAGTGTCCTGATCACTTTGGTTTCTTAAACATTTGTTACTCCTTAGATTTTGTTCTTTGTTATCCTCCATTCATTGTTTCTCTAAGTCCACCTCCTCTGAGGAGGTTATTCTTGATCTTTTTTGGCAACAGGCTATGACTGAAGAACTTTTTGCACTAGATCAAACTCGCAAATGGGATCTTGTTGATTTACGTTCAAGTAAATGTGATGTTAGATGTCGATGGATTTATTAGATTAAAACCAACACTGATGGTTCTACTGACTAAAGCTGATGGTTCTGTTGAGAGATACAAAGCTCGTTTGGTTGCTGAAGGTTATGCATAGGAATATGGTATTGATTATGAAGAATCCTTTGCTCTTGTTGATAAAATGACCATAACTCGATCATTTGGGGGTATAAGGTGGGATGCACTGGAATTATGAAGAGCTTCGTCTCATGGTGGATTTAAGTCATGATCTTGCCTATACACTTATGGAGTTGGGATCTTTTCAGGTCCATAAGGGATTTTTGTGGAGGATATTTGGACGCAGACTGGGAAGGTAGATGGGACTGAATTAGGGTTTTAGTGAAGAACACAATAGTTGTTCCAAGGTTTGTGGATGTGGCTGTCCATGGAGTTTGCTTTAGAGTAGATTTAGTCGAGGAGAGAGAATTCATAGATTTGTTGAGTCACGAGAATACTAACAGGGGTTTCCACAAAGAAGATAGGATGAAGATGGTGGGACCATTGACTGCCAACGACACCATGGAACCAGAGCTACACTACAACGTGGAAGGGGCAGTCAAGGACTTAAATATCAATATCGATGGATATATCAAGTGTCCAAAAATACGGATCTATCAGATATATGGATGGATATATTGAAAATATCGATATCGATTTAGAGATATAGTGGATATTATTAGTTAAATACAGATATTTTTACTGAAACTTTGGAAAACAATGATTTAGACTTTAATACACAATTTAGAATCAAAAGATTTCAATTTAAATGTGTATAAGTGTATGTTGTGTATTGTATAAAAGGTGTGACGCGCTGAGAAAACAAATAATAGAAATTTATGCAAATTCAACATCTAAATGTCACATGAAGTTAAAATCGTTAAATATATATCATTTATACAATAATAAATCAATACATAAATAAATTAATGTCATACTCTTACATTGGTACCACATGAAGCTTAGAGAAGTTGCCAAACCAGCCTTGAGTAATACTAATAAATTCATATGTGTATAAATTAATGTCAGTACTAATAAATTAATAATACTATAAGGTAATTCATGGTCTACACTAGTAAATTAATAATACTATAGAGTAATAGCCTAATTGGTAATATCAAAAAAGGTGCTAAAGGAGTAAAAGAGCTAGGGTAAAGGGGGAAAGGGGGTTAAGTTCTTGTGAAGCTTGGAGAAGTTGCCAAACTAGCATTGAAGGCTACTACAAGAGGACATTAGGTGAGGGAAAAAGGGGGACAGCAGTCATAGCACTCAAATTTTAGTCAGGTAGTCACATAGGTCGATATTCCTTGATATGGTCAATATTCCTCAATATTCCTCGATATACCTCGATATATCGTCGAAATATCAATGATAAAATGTTGAAATTCTCAATTTATCTTGATATTGGCGATATATTGACGATACGTCGATATATCTAACGATATATTGTCAAAATAATACCGAGGCATGATATCGTTTCGTTGTTTGTCAATACGGCGATATATCGACGATATATCACTGATATTGACAATTTTTAAAACCATGGGGGCAGTAGAACGAGAGGAAGATGATAGGTGAACCGCACGCGGTGGAGGAGAGTGGTGGTAGGTGGAGGGTGGACACGTGGCAATAGAGGAATGGTGAGGAATTGGGTGGTACGTAAAACGTCTCACTCTAATGCAGAGATTTTAAATTTTGAAAAAGGAAGGGCTGAGGCCAGGAAGGCAGCACGTGGGCAAGATGGGGCAGAGAGTGATTAGGCTTGTGGGAAATATTTTTGGGCCTCTAGATCCATGTTTTTATAGAGCCCAAGGTCTGTGCAATAATGGGCAATCAGCTAATAGGCACCCTGATTGATGTGGTTTTGATTAGCGGGCTTAATGATGATCGATCTGTAGGCCCAACAGAGAACAACACTAGGCCAGAAATTGGGCCTCCTCTTATTCTCCCTTTTACACTAATAGAGAAGAGCTATCGTGTGAGATTAGAAGTAGGGACATACTCCCTAAGGAGCACTCGACTGGAACACGTGAAATAGAAAAGGAAGGGTATGGTGGCATGGAGGATACAATAGTTTTGAAGGAAGTAGACACTAATTCAGTCGAGGAGATATGAAGAGGGCAGCGAAGAGGAGAATGCAAGCAGGTGGTCAGAAATCTCGGAATTCTCAGAACCAATGGATTTCATCCCTGTTGCAATTGTAGAACCAGGTGAGCTTTTGTTTCAAGTTGCTGAACCAGTTGCAAGCAATTTATTTTTAACGAATGGGGAGGGGAGCGATATGGATTGGGTATTATCAAGAATTAAAAGATTGAGTAAATTATTGGGGGTTTCGTACGATGGGTATGAAGATGATATTTTGAATCTTTTAACAACCATAGAAAAAAGAGAGAGGGACACAGGAGCTATGAGCTCAAAAAAGAATTTGGTAAGCCCGGATGAAAGGAGAAGGTAGGGGTTGAGAAAATTGGAATGTTCTATTAATTATAAAGGTAGAGAAGGGAAAGGAGAGACCTCTGTTGGGGCAAGGAAGGGGTGTAAATTAGAATTGGTGGCTCTATGAAGATATGGATTCTAACTTGGAATGTTAGAGGGCTTTATAGTATGGAGCGTAGAAGGAGAATCAGGTCAGCAATAAAAAAATGGAAGGTTGATGTAGTGGTATTTCAGGAAACAAAAAAAAGTAGTGCAAAAGGAACTTGTCGGAGATATATGGCCCAAAAATTTTGTTGATTGGGTAGATTTGGGTGCAAGGGGTACATGCGTACAGCCGGGGGGGTTATTATTCTTTGGGATAGAAGGGTGGTTTCGAAAATTGACGATGGAATAGGCAATTTTTCAGTTTCGTGTTTTTTTAAAAAATTGTGGAGGATGGTTTCAAATGGGTATTGTCAGGGGTTTATGAACTGAATGAGGTTGCGATGAGAGGATCTTTTTGGTCAGAATTAGAGGAGGTAAAGACCAAATGGGTGGACCCTTGGTGTGTGACAAGTGATTTTAACATCATTAGAGCCCCAAATAAAAGGAAAAGCTGCAATTTCTCAATTACAGCAATGAGAACTTTTTTGGAGTTTATTGAATTAAATGAGTTGATTGATCCGCCTTTAGTGGGATGATGGTATACATAGTCCAACAATAGAGAGGAGCTGTCTCTTTCTCATCTTGACAGATTCTTGTTTTCGCCTTCATGGGTGGAGCACTTCCCAAGGGTGATGCAATCGGCATTACCTAAGCTTTTGTCCGACCATACTCGATTGGTTCTTGATAGTGAGGGGTTGAGGCATAGTAATGGCCCTTTTCGTTTTGAAAATACATGGTTGGAAGTAGATGGTTTTGTGGAGCTGTCAAGAATGAATTGGTGGGAGTCATTTGTTTTTGAAGGTACTCCTAGTTTTGTTTTTTCAAAAAAAATTAAAATCATTGAAGGAGGAGTTGAAGAGTTGGAATAGGGAGGTGTTTGGAAATTAGGAAGTATTAAAAAAATAGAGCTCTAGAGGTTATTCAAAGCTTAGATGAAAAAGGAGTTGAAAACCTGGAGGATAAAGCAAGAAGAATTGAAGCAAAAGTGGAATTTGCTAGAATTGCTCGACTTGAGGAGATTAGTTGGAGACAAAAATCAAGAGCTTTATGGTTAAAAGAAGCGGATAGAAACACTGAATTTTTCCATCGCATTGCAAATGCTCATAAAAGGGAAACTTTATTGGAAAATTAAAAGTAAATGGGGATTTTGTGGATGATGAGGCTATTTTTTTAAGGGAGATAGTGGATTATTATGAAGATCTTTTTTGTGTAGAAGAGGATAGAAGACCCTTCTTAGACGGTGTGGAGTTTAATACTTTAAACCAAGTGGATGTGTAATACTTGGAGAGTGCTTTTGAAGAGAAGGAAGTTTGGGATGCTTTGTTATCTTTAAATGGGTATAAAGCTCCTTGTAATAACCTATGTGTATATGTGTATATATCTATATATATATATATATATATATAGATATATTATATGATATTAAAATTTGAGAAAAAAAAATACAAAACAAAATCCAGATTTTTATGCAAGCAGGAGGTGGAGGCAGGGGAGGAAACAGTGGTGCATGAACACTGACCACCGTCCACCACCTTCCCCATGATATATATACATTTATGGCACTCAAATCAGCAGAAGGGGAGAGAGAGAGAGAGAGAGAGAGCCCGTTTGAAAACGAAACAGAATGGAACCAAGAAGGAGATTTTGAATTCTGGCTTAAGGCTCAGCTTTGAAGCTGCAAATCCTCAATTTCAGGTGAGGTTTGGCTCTTAGTAGCAGTGAATGTTCATGCTTTAGAAGGAAATGGAGTAGTTTTAAAGTTTGAAGCATGTTTTGAAGCGTAGATACCCATTAATGGCTTCCAAGAAACTTAGAAAATTCATATCTTCTGTATATTATCGTATTTAGCCTTGAAAATTTTATTGGATATAGATAATAGTACGGAGAATATGCTAGTAAAATTTGGTGATTTAATTCCAAGTATGTTGGGAGAAACAATTAAAAAACGGAAACGAGTTTTTCTCAATTTCAATAAATTGTGTAAACTCTAGCTCTGCTTTACCAATTTTAATAAATACTAGATGTTGAGAGCTTTCCACAGGCGCCAAATTCGTGAAATTTGGTTGAGAAATGAAGCCTGTAGAATTTTTCAAAGTTCTGCAAAATTCGAAAAATAATAGCAGAAAATCAGAGAAAAATAGAGGAAGAAGACGAACAGTAGACCTGGTTTGACCAGATTGACTGGTTTGACCTGTTTGACTTGATTTGACCCGAAATTTTATTTCTAAGATTTTTATAAAAATAAAAATACTATTTAATGGAATTTAAGGCATTGTTTGGTTGAACATAATGCTATTTTACATTAAAAGTATGTAAAATCTTCATTTTAAGTCCGATTGTGATGAAACTTGAACCGTACTGCTCCTATTAAAGAGTACTACAATCTAATTCAATTTGACCAAATTTCATTAAGTTTGAAATTTATACCCCTGTTTGAGTCAAATGACCATTTTGCCCTTATGGATAAAAAAAAATGGTCTAAATGAACTCCAAAGTGAGTTTTTCTTGAACCATACAATTTATTATATTGATATATGGTTAAATTGCTTGTTATTTTGTTTAATTAATGTGGTGAAATTTTATAAGTGTAATTGATAATGCATGAATACCCATGAGAATGTTATCTATTTACATTGTGTTGTTGAGAAATTGGGTGTAATTGATAATGCATGAGAAGTACCTATGAGCATGTTATTCATTTACATTGAGAAAGTTATTACATGATGTTGAGAAGCTGATAAGAGATGACTGGGGTAGAGATTACCCTACAATTAGTGCACTAATATGCCATATCATTTTTGAGGGCATGAGGCAGTGATGTGGTATACACACATGATGAGTGGTGTGTGCTGTGGTCGTAAATAGTATGTTTTGTATGAGCAGACAAGTATGCTATTAAATTTTATTTGTTGGTTATTCAAGATAATCAAGATGCAGGTATGAGTAGTTGCATTCAGAAAATGCAATACATATTGAGTTGTATTTTAAAATAAATTAAGCTGAGTTGACATGTGATTTATTATGTGATAAATCTCACTGAGCCATTGATAGCTCATGATGTTATTTTAGTAACATCCTACAGGTGTAGAGAATCAGTAATGGGAAAGAGATCGAACAAGTCTGAGAGCGTGGAGATCTTTTGCTTATGTAAATATAAGTTTAGAGAACTCAGTTTTTGAGGTATTTAGTTGTTTGTATTTTGAGAAATGCTGTAAAACCTTTAAGTAGTTATGTTATAAGTGGAGGTATTTACAAGTTATTTGGTTTTAAAATACATGAGAATGATTTGTTATAGAGAAGTATTAGTACTGTCACCACTTCACTAGGCTATGACAAGGCTATTTTTGGGGTGTGACATGCCTGGGCCAAAAGGTATGACTATAGCATTTAAATAAAAATGTTGGCATGTTATTAAGGGAGATTTATTGAAGGTGTTTGAGGATTGTTTTCAAAAGGCAAGGTTTGAAAAAGCTTCAATGCTACTTTTGTGGCCCTCATCCCTAAGAAAAGGGAAGTGGTTGATGTCTGAGATTTTCGCCCTATTTCTCTTCTTGGTAGTGTTTACAAAATTTTAGCAAAGATGCTTGCTGACAGGTTGGGAAAAGTGGTGGGGAGTCTTGTGTCATCCTCCCAATTTGCTTTTATTAGGGGGAGGCAAATTCTTGATGCGTTGCTTTTGGAAAATGAATGTGTGGATTCAAGAACTAGAAGTGGAGACCGAGAATTATTTGGAAAATTGATTTAGAGAAAGCCTATGATCATGTCAATTGGAATTTTCTTATATACCTTTTCAGAAGAATGGGTTTGGTCTCAAATGGCAGAGATGGATTGCATGGTATATCTCAACTCTTTTCTTCTCAGTCCTTGTTAATGGTACTCCATATGGGTTTTTCCATGGCTCTAGAGGGTTTCGGCAAGGCGACCCACTTTCTCCTTTGCTTTTCATTTTGGTTATGGAAGCTTTGTGCAAGCTTGTTCAAAAGGTGAATGAGGAACATTTGTTTGAAGTATTTGGGGTGAATGGGGGTGGTGAGGAGGTTGGTGAAATTTCTCATTTGCTATTTGCGGATGATGCCTTGTTTTTTTGTGGAGTGAGTGAGGATCAGTTAAGGCATCTTAGGGTGGTCCTTCTATATTTTGAAGCCGTGTCGGGTTTAAAAGTAAATCTTGGGAAAAGTGAGATTACCTGCTTATCCATATTAAGAATATTAATGCCCTTGCTATTAATCTAAATTGTAAAGTAGGGCATTTGCCAATTACATACCTTGGACTTCTTCTTGAATCACACTTTAAAGAATGAAGAGTATGGGATCTGGTGCTTGAAAAGATGGAAAAAAAATTAAGTGGATGGAAAAAAGGGTACCTTTCTAAAGGGGGTAAATTAACTTTGATCCGAAGTTCTCTCTCTAGTATTCCAAATTATTATATGTCTATCCTCAAGATCCTAAAATCGGTGGCATTAAGGATTGAAAAGCTTCAAAGAGATTTCTTGTGGAATGGAACTAATAGTGTGTTTAAGTTTCATCTTGTTAATTGGAATATGGTGTGCTTACCGAAAACTTAAGGAGGAGTGGGAATTAGATCCATCATGAATATTAATCAAGCTCTTCTTGGTAACTGACTTTGGAGACTTGGGAAAGGCGATCAAGGTTTGTGGAGGGATATTATTTGGAAGTATGTGGTTAATGAGGGGGGCTGGTGGACCAAAGATATTAGAATTCATGGTATGGGGATATGGAAGGCAATTATGCAAGGATTAAAATATTTTATGGAAGAGATTAGCTTCAAGGTGGGAAGGGGGGGTAGGTGAAATTTTGGAAAGATGATTGGTGTAGCAACACTCCTTTAATGGAGGAATTCCCTCAATTGTACGATATGGCGGTTAATAAGGAAGCATGGGTTATGGATTATCTTGTGGAGGGAGGGGGAGGGGTTCATTGGAATATCAATTTTTGTAAAAGTTTCAATTATAGGAAATTGGAAAGTGTGTTGGCTTTCTTTCAAAGCTTATACAAGTGTAGGGAATGACACCTTAGTGTGGGGAAAAGACCCTAAAGGTTTATTCTTGGTGAAATCTTATTATTCTTGTTTGGGCTCCTTTAGGGAGGCGTTTCAACCGGCTAAAAGTATTAGGATTCCTTCGATTCCTTCAAAATTTGCATTCTTCACTTGGTTGGTGGCTAGAGATAAATGCCTTAGTATTGATCACTTGAATAGAATGAGATGGGCGAATGCCTAATAGATGCATTATATGTAAAGAAGCGGTGGAAACGACATATAATCTTTTCATTCATTGTAGATTGGCTAAAAGTTTATGGGAATTGATCTTTTATGTATTTGTAATCAAATAGGTACTTCCTACATCTGCTCATGGATGCTCTCTCAGATTGGTGGTTTAAAAGGGTTCGGAAAGAAGCTAAGACGGTGTGGAAGATGGTCTCTCATGCTCTTTTTGGTGCATTTGGACAATGTGAGAACTTTTGAAGGGATAGAAATGTCCATTGTTGAGCTCAAATCCTTTTTGGTTAAAATATTTTCTTGGTAGTTTTGTAGTTACAAGGGAGGTTGTAGTTATTCTTTCTTAATGTTTGTTGACTCCCTTAATTTTTAGAAGGGAATGGGGGAAGGATGTTTCCCTCTTTTGTTTCCTTTTGTCGGCTTCCTTGTTTAGTTCTTAGGGTGGCCATGCTTAGCACTTGTATATGTCTTGTGTACGAAGGCTAAGCCCTTTTGCTTCCTTTATTTTATACATGCACATGATTACTTCAAAAAAAAGGAAAAAGAAAAAAGAAAAAAAGATCGAGCTCAAAATGCAACAATGGTGGCATGTGGATGAAAAACCATGCTTCAAGAATGCAGCCATGAGATGAAGAGAGCAAGATCTAGCCCAAAATGCGACATGCAAGAGAAAAAATGGGTGAAAACCCTAACCCTATCCCTCTTTCTCCATGCGCTCTCTCTCTCTAGTTCTCTTCCTCACTTTCTATGTCAAATAACCAGATTTGGAGGTGTATGGGTCATGGGGTGGTTTAAAACAAGTCTAGATAGCACGTGTCATTTTACCCATTAAAAACTTATTCAGCAAGCCTCAATCAATTGGGAAACCCCCCCCCCCCCCCCCCAAAAAAATGATTAGGGGTTGGAAGACCCGATCAGTACGGATCAATCCGAGGGGGGTGCTTGATCGATCTGTACTAGCCCGGTTTAGCAATTTTTGGTCAGTGATAAACAAAACCACACCAAAAGCTTCTAAATCCCTCATAACCTTCCCAAAACCATTAAAAATAATTTATACATGCAAATACCATATGAAAACATGTAAATAAAAGATCAAACCTATTAACCAAATTAAATATAATTGATCCTCTCAATTAATAAAACAGGTTGTCACACATTAGATGTCATTTTGCTACTTAGCGAGGAGTAGCATTTTCCCATATGGAAAATGTCGGTGAGTGACTCAATCGATGATGATTTAGTATTCATGCAACCTAATTTGAAGAGCACTCTGGATGTTACACCATTAGTGAGTTTACCTGCTCTGACACCAAGTGAAATTGTTGCCAAGGGGGGTTCTTTTATTTATAGAAGGGAGGAGGTTGAAGATTCTTTCCCCAATTTCTTATTTTCACCATCATGAAAGCTATAGGATATACGATTATACTGATAGTTAATTTTCTTCTATGCAAAGAGAATTTGAGTCTGAAATATTTTATCTATGAAGGAAGCTTTTATGATGATTGTTTAGTTCAATCTGACTGCTACTAGTTGTTCACCTTTTCTATCATATTAATAACTGACAATGGAAACATCTGCGTTCATCTGCTATGTACTTCTGTCTTCTTTGTTGCAAATTGCAGAAAGGAAATGTAGCAAATCAGAGAGAGCACTTAATATTACTACTTGCAAATGTTGAAGGAAGGAATAGGGATCTTGAAGACTATACCCAGGTAAATCATCATTGTAGTGGGCTCGTTAACATACATACATATCTATATATATATATATATATATATATATAAATTTATAGTTATTGTATTAGCGTAACAGTAACCCTAATTTTGCATAATTTTGTTTCGACTGTTTAATATTGATAAGAAGCTTCCTGCAGCTGGATAGTGAATCAATTGTTGATCAATTGATGAATAAATTTTTCAAGAATTATCGTTCATGGTGTGGCTATTTGCATTGTAAATCAATTGTTGATCAGTAAGTCCAAATTTTAGAACAAAAGTTTACCAAAGTACCTATTAACTTGGAATTGGTGTTACATCATATTTTATCTCAAGGGCATTTACATTGTTCATTTTGTGGGTGTTCTATTTTTTACTTTGCAGGTTTCCAGCTGGTGCTGATAGACAACAGTTAAAACTTCTCTACATTGGACTTTATCTTCTTATTTGGGGCGAAGCTTCTAATGTTCGATTTATGCCCGAATGCATTTGCTATATTTTTCATAACGTATGTTCCCTTTTATTTCAGTTAAGCATTATTATTAACTGTTTGGGGTTTTTGGAATTGGGTCACTAGTTTATGTCAGAAGAAAGATTTTAAGGGACAGTGGAAGAGGGTATATGTGGAGAATATACACACTTCTATTCAATTAGAATCTTCACTTTGGCTTTTACAAAATGGCTTGACAAGATCCTTTCACATAGGCTTCACAAGATGCTTCTACATATCTACCTCCTATCATACTATGTACCATCCCCAACTACTTACATCAGTTAGGACACTAATTTTTTTTCTTAACGAAAAAATTAAACAAGAACAACCAAAGTGTTCAGACGTTCACTACAAGGCACAGAAATAGATTGGTCTTGAATTGAATGAATCTAGACAGACCAAGAGGTATCCTAGAACAACCAAATCATTCCTCCAACATCCAAATTAGAAAAGAAATTCTGCAAGTGAATTTTATTTACCAAAAAAACCATGTTAGATTATGGAAGCGTAGGCTCAGATGTCGCTAGAAGCTTTAGATGGTTGGTTTGCACCAATATTTTAGCGGACAGTAGGTGTTTTTACTCGTAACTCGCCAAACCCCATTCACTAAAACATAATGCTATTAATCATTTGAAACATCAAGAGATTAGGTTTGGCTCTTAAATGTGTGTAAACCCATGTTGCATCAGAGCCAAATGAATTCTTTTCTTTGTTCTTGTCTGAGGCTTACTCCCAATGTAGACACCCCATTTTTGCAGGGGGTGAAAACTGTGTTACAAGGTCACTCATTTAAAGTTATAACCATTCTGACTTTGGTGGGCCTACAAGCCCCAAATGGGACCCATGGCCCTTATTCACTTTTCGCGAAAGGTGCCTGATAAAAAATCAAACTATACCGATGCAAAGTGCTCAACAAGGGGTTTCCATGCATGTATGGAGGTCCCCATAATTCCTTTTAGATCTGGAGATGTTGACCAAAGAATTATTTTTGATATATCAAGCCTAATGGTTCAAAAATCACTTTTTTAATGAAGAGATCAAATTGACGATCTAACCATATAGATATTTAGAGCTTTGTGAGTGCTTTTTGCCCATTTATGGTAGCCTTATAACTCTTTTTGGATCATGACTTTTTAAAGAATCAAATTTTGTTAGAAACTAGGCCCAATGGCCCTAAATGCACTTTTCCGTGGGGACGTTAAATTGATGATCCAACCGTACTGATGTGTAGGGCGTCGTGAGCAGTGAGCCTATGTCATATGGACTCAGGTGTGGGTGTCTAGTGCGGGTGCGTATCCAAGTATCGGATTTGTTCACTTTCTAAAGAATTTCCACTAGCGGACGTACCCACATCCACGTAAGGTCGTGTCTACACAGTTACCCCAAGGTAAAGCAAACGATCCATGTGACATAGTCATGAGCAGTTCCCATCCATGTGTGGTTGCTCCTGTAACTCTTCTCGGTTTAGGATATATTAGCAAAGCAAGTATCGTTGATTTTGTAGGTTAAAGTCAAACTTTTGTTATCAAGTTTGTTCATCTAGCCATACCATTGTATAGGGCTCAACAAAAAATGAACATCAAAACTTGATTTATCTCAAAACTATCATATGAGGAAGCTATGAGTGATCTAAGTAGGGCTAATGAGAGCTGTCGGATTCTCACAAAATAGGGAATATTGCAGTTCATAGCAAATGAAGTTAGAAATTGGCCTAGATTATTAAATTTGACGAAGGATCGAAGTTCCATAATTTAATAGTTAGGGGGTTATTTGTTCTATTTTACATTTTTTTTTTTTGGGGGGGGGGGTTTGTGAAACTGACGCATAGCTAGCTATCATGCGATGGCTAGTACTGCTGATATAGTTTGGTTGCACTCATATGTACTGTGGTAACAAGAGTGCTTTACAGATTGTACACAGTTCAGTTTTTGATGAGCGCACTATTCACATTGAGATAGATTGTCATTTTGTGCGTCATCATCTTCAGCATGGCACTCCGCCTTTACCTCTTTTTACCACTGCTATGTAGTTGTGGACTTCTTTATGAAGTCTCACACCATTTTTCATTTTCGCTTTTTGCTTGGCAAACTCTCAATGATTCCCATAGTCACGTCATGAGTTTGAGAGGGGTGGTGTCAAGATATTATTGTATGTACTTAAGGGTAGTTTAGTCTTTCCTGTATTAGGGTTTTCCTTTTGTTTAAATGCCTTGCATTGTGTTTATTCATTGTAATGAAAATTACTCCATTTGCAAAAGTATCAATATAGTTGGAGAGAAATGCTAGAATTTTTTATGAGATTGAGGATGTGTGGATTTTGTGGAATGGGTTTGTTTTTTGACTTCTTTTTGGGCTTCAGTCTCTAAGGAATTTGTTGGGATTCCTTTGTTTGTAATTACTTCAGATTGGAGGGCTGTGTGTCAGATGTAGAGCTCTTGTTTCTCTTTTATTTTTGTTTTCTTTATAAGAGTTCTCGTCCTCTCTTGTTCTCCTATTATTCCCTTTTTTTTTTTCTTTTTTTTTTGTTTCCGATCGGAAAGAAAATTATATACTTATACCTTTCTTGTTTTGATATTAAACATATTATCAATTTTTTGAATTTTTTTTGAAAGGGGGGCGGGAGGGGTTGTGGTGTGTGTGTGAAGTAGCAGCTGTTGACTATAGAGTTTAATAGCAGAACCCTCTTAGGCTTAGAAAATAGCTACAAAATTGTGTGCGAAGTGTTATACCTTGGATTTGTGAATGGATCATGCTCACTGATATACCTCATAAGCTTTATTAATAATTGCAGTTTTTGTTATACAACTTCTTCATGCTTGACTATAACCCCTTTTTTGTTTTCCAATGCAATAAGATGGCAAACGAGGTTTATGAAATTTTATTTGCAAATGTCGATCTTGTTACTGGAGGAACATACCTAACACCACATGGTAAAGAATCATTTCTGAGGGATGTTATAACCCCTATCTACCGGGTCTTACGTGAGGTAATTATTTTACTAATTTGTTGTCCCAATTTACTTGTTCCTTTTCATTTACGTGTTTGTATCTGATTATTGATCTTTTTCCTGGTGAAAAAGGAAGCTAGGATAAGCAAAGGAGGCAAAGCAAGCCATTCGACATGGAGAAATTATGATGATCTAAATGAATATTTTTGGTGAGTATCTTAAGAATAAAATTATTTTTTCTGACAATGAAATTATTAATTGCTGAAAAAATGTACTTTTTTATAGGTCTGACAAATGTCTGAAGTTAAGGTCACCAATGAATCCCAATGCTGATTTTTGGAATCTCAATGCTGATTTTTTTGTGCTTTCAGATGAGATTCGATCTGCAAGCAAGGTATTTATTATTATTTTTTTAATCATGAAAAGAACTGTAAATATGGGATAGTTTTTGTTGCCTCTATTAATGTTTTCAATAATATTTTATTAATGAAATTTTTTGAAAAGCAGCACTAACATTCTCAGTTTTACCAGTTCTAATATTATCAGTATGTAATATCAAGAGAAGTGAAGATATGATAGAAAAATCTCTGAAATAGTTCACATTGTATGTGAGATAACTCACAATCTCATATTAGCTTCTGGTATGGTCTCTTGGATGTCATTCCAAACTGACTTGATTCAAGTCTCATCAGAAGCTTGAAGACGACCTTGAATGGGTTGGGACGGGATTAGGGGAAGGGGTAGCAAAACATAGGGTTAATCTGATAAAATATAACACACCAAACCCACTCCCCCCCCCCCCCCCCCCCCCACCCCGGCCAAAAAAAAAAAAAAAAGAAAAAAAGGAAAAAATTATTCCTTTTTTTTTTCTCCACCCCGTTTTCATTTTAGGCCTTGTATCATTATATGACTTTGATAAGGCTTTTCTCTTTTAAAGCACTTCATAAAATTTTGTATTGATATCCATATGTTCTGGCAGAGATCTAAGAAAGTTGCTGCCGGAAATTGGAAGCCCAAGACGAATTTTGTTGAAGTTCGTACATTTTGGCATCTTTTTAGAAGTTTTGACCGAATGTGGATATTCTTTATATTGTCTTTCCAGGTAGCCTCAAAATTAGAGTCTGTGAAATTGGTCTCTGACCTTTCTCTCTGCGATAAATTATCACTTTGTTTGTTTTCAGGTTATGGTTATTATTGCATGGAGTCCTTCTCGATCTCTTACTGCGTTTTTTGAGGAGGATGTCTTTAAAGGCATTTTGAGCATTTTCATTACTTCTGCTTTTCTCAATTTTTTGCAAGGTACTTATGATAATATCAATTTTCTGAATTTTCTTTACATTTCATTATTCAGTTATGGCAAAGACTTAAATATCGATATTGATTGATATATTGAGGGTATAAAAACATGGATATATCGGATATATCGATGTATATATCGAAAATATCGATATCGATTTAGAGATATGACGGATATTATTAGTTTAACATGGAAATTTTCATTACAACTTTGGAAAACAATGAATTAGAGTCTAATAAAAGATTTAAAATTAAATAATTGCTAATTAATGGTGTATAGGATAAGTATATGTTGTATAGGTTATAAAAAGTATATTGCGCTGAGAGAAAAAAAAAAAATCAAAATTTATGTAAATTTAATATTTAATTGTCAAGTAACATTAAAAATTTATAACAAATATCATTTAGAAAATGATAGATGAATGTAGTGTTTATTTGGCAGCCATTAGTATTTGCAACTGTGCATGTGAAATTAGTGCATATGACTTGGGAATATATATTACATATTTATATTTATATAGTTATATCTTGTATGCATGTGAAACTGTGAAAAGGCTGATGCTTTAAAAAAGTGGTCAAAGACTCAAAAGTCAAAACAGCGAAGGCTTGTCATATGGAGCCAAGAAGGCTGGCTGCCTTTTTCTCACGTGAATGCTGACCTTGTCTGCAGATGCAGCCTGCATTGCTGCATACTTTAATGAAGACAGAGCTGACTGGTGATGTGAAGTCTGGCAGAAAGCTGGGAAAAACTCACAACTCCATGCCTCTTGCAGGCTTTAAAGCAGGGAAAAAACAGCAAAAGAGTTGTTAACTACGTATATATTTTGATATTTAGATGATATATTGGCAATATATCGAGGAATATCGTCGACATTTAATACCTTAGATAAATGGAGAAAAAATGACAACATTCTCATCATATCGCAATATTAGTGATATTTGACGAAATATCGTCGAAACAACGAAATATCGAATGATAAGATTTTAAAACGAAATCACAGCAATATATCATATTGTTACCTGTTGATACGGCGATATATCGACAATATATCACTGATATCGACGGTATTTAAGTCCTTGAGTTATGGTGCTAGACTGCGAGGTCTTGTCCATGTCGATAGAATGAAAGACAACCTTTTCATTGTATTGCTTTTGGCATCATATAACTATTCATTTATTTAATGCCGTAGTTGCAAGTATTGGAGCCCTATCTTTATTGTTTAAATGGAAACTAAAATTATTATTCAGTTTGGGATTCTTTCTTGTAGACGTGGTTATTATAGAAACTCTATTTTGGGTTTACTTGTGAGTTGTGAGAATAGGACTCGGTAATCTTTTTCCAAGAGGGAATTGGGTCAGATATTCTACAAAAAGGAATTAGATCTTATAATTTTAACGTATCATAAGATAAAGAGGGTCCCCTATCTTGGGGAGCTTGTTTTAGTTGATTTTGTGTGTGATTCAAGAGAACAAAGAGATAAAGAAAAAAGAGAAAGAGAAGAAAGGAGGAGAGGGAGAGAGAGAGAGAGAGAGAGAGAGAGAGAGATATTAGAATTCTCTTCCCTATAGTTTATTATTTATTATTTATATTACTAGTCAAGTAAAAGTACAAGAATACCCCTCTGATTAATAATACTAATAAACACTTAATATTTTATAACTAAGACAAGGTAGTCAGCAATTTTGGGGAAGAACTCTATGGTGCGGCTTTTGCTATAGTGGGCTCTTGCGAATTAAAGAGTGACTCTTGTGTGGCTCGTCTTGGTTTTTCTTCGGTATTGTTTTTGTTGATTTTGGGATTAATGCATGTTTTATCCAATACTAAGAGAGTTTTGGGTCTGGGATCTGCACTCTCTTTGAATGTTCAGTTGGATACCTATTTTTTGGCGGTTCTTTAGGAAAGATCCATATTATATTCTTGTAATCTTCCTTTTTATGACACACTTAACCCCAAAAGCTTAAGCTGTTTGGAAATGGACCAATATTAAATATCACTCCTCGACATGAAGAGTAGTAGACAAACAGACAAACGTACTAATAAATTGATGTGGGAACCTGAAAAAATGGGAGTAACAAGACTTGAACTGAGTATCACCCCGAAACTAGAGCTCTAATACCATATTAGAATGACACTTTACCCAAAAGTTTAAGCTGTTAGAGAATGAGCTAATAATAGGTTTTGTGGTTAGGGTTTGAGATTAGTGTTTGGTGAGAGAAGGAAGAAGAAGAGAAAAGAAGAGAAAGGAATTAGGGAAATAAGATTGGAGCACGTAATCTGCCCTTTCCACATTATTATTTATAAGAGAGAGAAAAAATTACAATTATACCCTTATAAAATAGAACAAATAACACATTCTAACACTCCCCCTCAAGCTAGAGCATACAAATAAAAAATGCCCAGCTTGGAAAGTAACTGCTGAAAGGAAGCATGAGCTAATAGCTTCGTGAGAATATTACCAGGTTGATGATCTAAGCGAACATAAGGAGTAATAAACTCCTTTCACAACCATAATAAAGTGGCAATCAACCTCAATATACTTAGTATATTCATGGAAGCGGGGATTGTTGACAATAATAAAGATAGAATTACAATAGTACCCTTATTTCTAATAACCTTAACTCTCCCCCATAAGCTAGAGCATAGATTTCAATCATGCCCAGCTAGTTACACATATCTAAAAACTTACTTTTCCCTAAAGCTTTAGTAAAAATGTCTCCCAATTGATCTCCTAATTTAACATACTCAGTTACAATGCTTTTCTTCTTTACCATATCCCTCACAAAGTGACAATCAACTTCCATATGCTTTGTTCTCTCATGGAATACTGGATTGTTTGCAATGTACATCACAGCTTGGTTATTACAGTACATTTTCACGGGAGTGTTGCTAGTAAACCCAATTTCTTGCAAAAGTGACTTTACCCAAACCATTTCACAAGCAGTATGAGCCATAGCCTTGTATTCAGCTTCCGCACTCAATCTAGCAACTACATTTTGCTTCTTACTCTTCCATGTAACTAAGTTTCCTCCCAAAAGAACATAATATCCTGAAATTGACCTTATGTCAAGGTGATCACCGCCCAATCTACATCTGAAAAACCAATTACATCTAATCTATTTGTAGCTCTAAACACAAGACCTTTACCTGGGGATGACTTTAGGTATCTCAATATACGACAAGCTGCTTCCCAATATGTCTGTTTGGGATCCTGCATAAACTAACTGACCACTCCTACCGCGAAGGTGATACTAGGTCATGTTACAGTAAGATATATTAATTTCAAACAAGTCTTCTATATCTCCTTGGATTATCAAGTGGCACGCCAGACTCCTTATCAAACTTGATATTGGGATCCATAGGAGTATTCATCGGTTTTGCACCCATTAGTCCAGTTTCATTCAATAGGTCTATCACATACTTCCTTTGAGAACGTGAGATTTCCTTTGAGTATCTATCAACTTCAATCCCCAAAAACTATCTCAGTTTTCCTAAATCTTTTATATGGAAATGTTGACTCAAATGTCTCTTCAATTCATCAATACCTTCTTTATCACTTCCTAGTGACAACAATATCATCCACATACACTACAAAAATAATTATTCCACTTGTTCCCTATCTCACAAATATCGAATGATCAACTTCCACTTGTCACAACCCATACTCTGCAGCTACAGTACTAAATTTCTCAAACCAAGCTCGTGGAGATTGTTTCAGCCCATAAATAGCCTTTTTTAAACGAAAAACCATATGAGACTCCCCTTGAGCAACATACATTAGAGGATGCTCCATATACACTTCCTCTAAAAGATTACCATGTAAGAAGGCATTTTTAATATCAAGCTGAAAAAGTGGCCAAGCTTGAATGACAGCAACAAAAAGAATGAGATGAATTGAACTAAGACAAGCCACTGGAGAAAATGTTTCAAAATAATCTAGACCAAAGGTTTGAGTATAGCCTTTAGCAACTAAGCGAGCTTTCAACTGTTTAATCGTACCATGAGCATGTTTCCACCTGGAGAAGACACAGCTTGAACATGAGGAGATAGGAGAGAGACAGAAGACAAAGCAGATAGAAAGGTACGATATTGGGGTGATAGTTGAGAATAAGAAACCAATTTTTCAATAGGATAGAGAGTACAAGAACGTGTTCCTTAAGGCAATAGGAGGTGTAGAAGAAGAGGGAACCTCAACCGAAGTAGAAGACTGATGGTTAGGAGCAGAACTGGCTGGTATAGTAGAGTCAATCCGTGATCTGCATTGGTACACTTGAAGTGTCTTCGTCTGAGACATTGAGGTAGAGAACTCATAGGAGAATCAACAACAATAGGCAAGGGATGAGGAGTCACATTTATAATTATATCATTATTAAGACCCTAGGCTTGAGGAGAAATAAAAGATGTATTCTCAAAGAAGGTCACATCAGCTGATACAAAGTAACGACGGGTTCAGGGGTTCCTACATTTATAACCTTTTTGAGTCCTAGAGTATCCCATAAAAGCACATTTGATAGCACGAGGAGATAATTTATCATTACCTGGAGTGAGGATTTGAGCAAAGCATACACAACCAAAAATACAAGGTGGAAGTTCAAATAGGGGTTGATGAGGATAAAAAGTAGAGTATGGGGTCTTGCCATGCAACACAAATTAAGGCATTCGATTTATGAGATAACAAGCAGTAAGAATTGTATCACCCCAAAAATTTTTAGGAACATGCATATGACCCATTATAGTTGTAGCTATTTCAACCAAATGAAGGTTTTTGCGCTCAGTTATAGGTATATGATGTTCGATGAATTATACCAATAGAATCATAATATGCAGGAGAGCACCTTTGGTAAATTTCATAGCATTATCAGAATGCAAAATCCGAATAGCACACCCAAATTGATTTTCAATTTCTTTATGAAACAATTTTAAGACAGAAGTAACTTCAAAATGATCCTTTATTAAGAAAATCCAAGTCATTCTTGAAAAGTCATCAATAAATGTAACAAAGTAAGAAAACCCCAACATACTCTTAACTCTAGTAGGACCCCACATCAGTATGAACAAACTCAAAAGGAGAAGACCGGCGATTTTTTACTCTAGCAGGAAAGGACACTCTATGGTGCTTGCCTAATTGGCAAGCCTCACACTCTAAACTGGACACAGACTCTATTGAAGGCACTATACGCTTTAGCAACTTCAGGGAAGGATGACCAAGACGAAAATGCCATTGATGTGCACTCACAAATGAATGAAGAGCCGCATCACCAACTAGAGGTGTCACATCAAGATAATAGAGTCCAATCTGTTCATGCCTTCCACCAATCATCTTCTTCGTTTGGAGGTCTTGAAACACACAATAAGTGGAATAAAAGTTTATTGAACAGTTAAGAGACTTAGTTAACTGACTGACAGACAAAAGATTAAAAGGCAACTAAGGAACATAATGAATTGAAGAATATTGTATAGAGGAAGAAGGATTTATAGTCCCACTCCTAGCTACAACACAAGATCGACTATCAGCAAGCACAACATATGAGGTGGTAGGGAATTGCTTTAAATCGGAAAATAACTTTGACTTACTAGTCATGTGTGCAGAAGCCCTTGAGTCAATTACCTAAGGGGCTGAAAGGGAATTAGCAAGACAAGTAACCTGAATGAGCAAATGTGGTAACATCGTGGGTGGCAAACTGTTGAGCCTTTTGAACTAAGGTGCCATACTCCTCACGGGAAAGAGTTATGGACTCATCATTGGTAGCCCTAGTAGACGGCAAAGCATCACTGATGGCCTTTGGTGGTGGCTTAGTATTCTCAATAGTATAAACAGGAGCCATTGATGCTCTTTGTAGTCGAGCATAGACATTACTCAATGAGGGAATACCACCATCACTAGCCAAAATCTGACTACGAACAGACTGGAGAGTGGGAATGTACACCAAAGAGAAATTTGGACACCTGAAACTCCTCATGTTGCTGCTTCAATATAGCCAAATCCGCAGTCAACGGTTAGTACTAATTCAATTCATCACAGATTTCCTTAAACTCTCCATAATAAGTACCCAAGCATTTGTCACCCTGTTCTAGAAAAAACATTTTCTCATACAACTCATGAACACGGAAAACATTTTTCTCCATAGAATAAGTCTCTTTCACATTGTCCCAAATCTCCTTGGCAGTATTCACAAACATATGATTAGCACTCACACTTGGTTCCATACTATTCCATAACCAAGTCATCACTAAATAATTGTCACGCTCCCATTCTTCATAGCTTAAGCTAGTGTTTAGTAGGGCATTAGATAAAATAAATTTTAGTCTGCCCTTAGCTCTAAGAAACACTTTCACTGCCTGAGCCCAAATCAAATAATTAGTTCCATTTAATTTAACAGTAGTAATTTGCACAACTGTGTTATTAGAGGGAGGAGGATTTGGAGCAATCTTAGTCTCACCACTATCTGCCATGATATCACACTTTGCTAGGATTCCTTCAACACGTCCAAAATTATACCAATAGCACAAATAACGACACAACTAGTAGCCAAGAAGGTAATAACAAACTTCACATGTTGTCACTAGAGACAAGAAATACTCTAGTACCACAACTACACTTGTTAACAATGCCCACAACTACAGCAGGCAGCATGAACAGCAGAAACAACACCGCAAACATCAAATACAGCCCCAAAACCAACCCACACAGCTATGGTTGAACACAGTTAGGGCCTGTAATACCTTGATCACACGCCAACAACACTAACCTGCTTAGATGAACACCACAAGAGGCCAAACCATTTAGTCGAACAGCTGGTATGGCATCTATAGGCCTGGAGGACCCCACCAGAACCTCTATGCTAAGCTAGAACCTTTGTCGAACAGTTGATAGGTATCTATAGGCCTGGACGACCACCACCAGACCTTCTATAGGTTCAGTCAAGCACCAACAAGGCTTGTTGGGCGTAGATGACAACCACCAGACCTGCTAAGACTTGACCGACCACTACCAGACCCTCTATGGGTTGAGTCGAGCACCAACACAACTTCTATAACCTTCAAGAAACCAACCAGCACTGTCAAAACTTTGGTCGACCATCAGCAGATGGTCTGCTGTGTGTTCAAAGCTCTCAACAGTCTAGTACAAGCACTCCTGCACCAGTGAGGGCTTCAACAGCTCTCCAGAAACAAATTCTATCCTTGATCGTATTGCTCTGATACCATGTTCTTGTTTAGGAAGAAGAAATAGAGAAGAGGAAGATAAGATAAGTAAGAGAGAGAGAGAGAGAGAGAGAGAGAGAGAGAGAGAGAGAAAGAGAGTCTACCTAGGTAGGTTCAGCTATTCTATGATATATTTCAGCACATAATAAAGATAGAATTATAGTAGTACCCTTATTTCTAATAACCTTAATCAACAGGACATACCAAGTTATCGACTTGTCAAAAACCTATGGAAAATGCATTTATAATACTCTCAGTTCATCCACACAATATTTCTAAAATAAATAAATCTATAGGCTGCATGGGTCTCATCCACATCTACATCCACTACTCAATTAATTATTATAGGCCATGAATTTAAATAATTACATGCCAAGGTTTCAAGCCAAAATAATCTACAGGCTGCTGCTATTGTTGTGCTACTTCTTCTTCTTCTTCTTCTTCTTCTAGTAGTCGTGTTCGATTTGTAAGTGAGGTATTCGGCGGATCCCATACCAGAAGTTGTGTTCGATTTGTAAGTGAGGTATTCGGCGGATCCCATACCTGTACCTATGTCATGTCATACCTTTGGGTAAACATGAGAGTCCGTGTAACACAGATGTGTTGCCCCATCCAGCACATGGAGAGATAGACAACACCAAACACTAAACAAATAGACTAATGGGGAAATAGAAAAATGAAGGTAATAAGACTAGAACCCAAGACCTCCTACAAACTGGAGCTCTAATACCATGTTAAATTTCCAACCTAAGCCTAAGCTATTAGGTGGAGGGCCCAAACAAGTATATGAAGCCATGTTAAATTTTATAATTAACTGATGTGGGATGTGGTATTTTTTCAACTCCCCCTTACGTGCAGGCATAATAAGATAGAAACGGCCTTGTCACATGACAACAAAGATGGGCTCACAAATGAAATGGCCCGACAGCAACATACTTTGATACCATTTAAGAACACGACTTAACTCCAAAAGCTTAAGCTGTTAGGGAATGGACCAACAATGTATATCAAGCTAACACTTGTGTTATGGATTTTTTGTGGGTTTGGATTCTGCACTCCCTACGAGGTTTTGGGATGGATACCTTCTTGGTTTGTTTTTAAGAAAAATCCATGTTCTTGTGATGTTCATTAAGTGCAGTTAGTTGATCGTCTTTGCCCATGGACGTAACCCTACGGTGGGTGTTTTCTTTTATTATATTCTGTTTGTCAATTATGTTATGCTTCCATGATGCCTACAAGTGCTATCACATCTTAGAAAAAATTTACAAGTTCTGATCGCATGCTTTAGATTCATGACCTTTGTTGCAATGTTTTATCTTCTCTACCACCTGTCATGCAGCTAGTCTGGATATAATCCTAAGTTGGAATGCTTGGAGGAGCTTGAAATTATCTCAAATACTTCGATACCTCCTGAAATTTGCAGTTGCAGCAGTTTGGATTGTAGTCTTGCCAATTGGTTATTTCAGCTCTGTCCAGAATCCAACAGGACTATTGAAATTTTTTAGCAGCTGGGCAGGGGATTGGTGGATACAGTCATCTTATAACTATTGTGTTGCAATTTTTTTGATACCCAATATATTGGATACATTACTATTTTTTCTTCCACCTTTGCGGAGATCCATGGAGCATTCAAATCGACAAATCGTAATTTTTCTTATGTGGTGGGCTCAGGCAAGCATATCTAGCATTGGTGGCATTGGTGACATTTTAATTTTGTTTTTCTCCACTTTTCCTTCTTTTCTGTTTTATTCCCCTAAGAACTTGAATGTCAATTGTACTGCAGCCAAAACTATATGTTGGAAGAGGCATGCATGAGGACATGTTCTCACTTCTCAAGTAAGAAAAAAGACGTTCTTGGTTTCGTAATATTTTCCTTTTTAAAAAAAAAAAAAAAAAAAAATTAAATTAAATTTTTTTTTTTTTTGGGGGGGGGGGGGGGGGGGGTGGGTTGGGGAGTCGGGTCATTGTTTCAAGGATGTTTCACACTTTGTGTATTCAGGCATGTCCAAGATTTTACCATGGAGTTCGTGAATTTGGTGCATTTATGCATGTCTGAGTTGGAGTTACCTTTGTTCCAATTAACATAATTACATTTCATATGATCAGGTACACCATGTTTTGGATCGTGCTGCTAATAAGCAAGCTGGCATTCAGCTACTATGTGGAGGTGATTTTGTTCTTTTTAACCACTAATTCTGTGCATTTGGTAGACTTTGTTTTTTGAGTAGTTGTAATGTTAATCCCACAAGACTGATTTTGTTCTCTTAAATACCAATTCTGTGCATTTGCTAGCCTTGGGTACTTATAGCAGTAGAAATGTTGATTTCATATCTTGTGTGTTTGCCTCCCATTGTCAATGCCATTCCCGTAGGAAGAGGCAATGGGTTCATTGTTTCTTTACTTGTCATTTTCTTTATGCATGCATATCATTTTTACCTCTTTTGAAAATACTTGCCCAATGTGTGATGTGTCTAAAATAGTGCTTTGCATAGATCCTTTTAGAGTTACCCATGCTAAACCAAAAGTTACTATCCCTAAGGTGTTACAATGCAATAAAAATTCCAAAACATGTGAAATTTAATGACCATCCATTACAACAATTAGTGAGATGCCATTTTATATTTGGTGTCATTTGAATTCTTTTTGCCTATTAAAACCCGGATTTTCTTAACATGTGCCCTAAGGGCACATGTTAGGTTGCATTTAATGAGGCAATCATTGCAGAGGTCTGTGTATAGCCCTTCACCACCAATCATGCCTTCTATCCATTTAGGGGATCCCATGATAGGCTGATATTCAGAATTGGACACGACATGATCACTATTTAAGTGCATGTGCTGAATATACTAAATATGGGTGTGCTAGATGCCTAGATGTACCAGGGGTCCTCTATCCAAAACTAAATACAAGATACTGGAGATCAACTAAATGTGACAAAGATTAGCAAGCAATCCCAATGAGTTTTATTTTTAATTTTTATTCTTATAAATTAGGACAAGCTAACCATGGTCCAGCGGCCTTCAAGTAGAGAGATTCAGTCCCCAATCTAACTTAGCAATTGCGAGCAGCTAGTGCCAGTATGCACAAGGATGAAACTGACTGATTAAGTCAAAAGTAACACAACTCGAGCAAGCTCACAGTTAATAAACAGAAACAGAACTGGATTATTAAAGGCTTGTTATAACTGTCTGGTTCAAGTTCATAGGGTAGTCGGAAAATTGGACAAAACCGATTAAGGATCATTTCACAAGATTTGGAAATTGAATGTTCACAGTAAAAGGACCTTTTTTTTTTTGGGGGGGGGGGGGGGGGGGGAGGATGTGATTCCCAACCAAGCACAAGTGAATTAACGATTCAAATTTGGATAAGCAAATTAATTTCACTAAAGAGGTGAAACAATGACCTTGATTGGAGAAATCGGCCTGATTTATAGCTGGTAAGTTATCTGGTACAAATTCGGTAGTAGAATAAGGTAATCCGCAGTTAGGAATACTCTAACCAAGGAGAACAATAACCTAACTAGTAACCCAAATAACCTTCAAGAGTATTAATCAATCAATATACATGTAGCAAACCGATCCAAAGTGGATATTAAACGAAAACACATGGCATCCACGAAACAATGAGAGGCAAGGGGCAATGGAGGCACCCACTTGCGATTGACGTTGTAAAGATGACGGTGTTAATGGCATTGACTATGATTAAAAGGAGGCAATGGAGGCAAGGGGCGTGGTAGGGGATGTGGTTTCGACGATGGTGGTGTATGGGGAATGGTGTGTGGTGTGTTGAACTGCAACAGTGGTATATGGGGATGGGATTCCGGTGAGGAGATTTCTACAAGGTACTATGACCACGATGAAGGAGAAAGAAGTGAGGGGTGTAAGGAAGATGGGATTCCAGTGATGGAAACTAACTTTCTGACGAGATATAATCAACCTTTCTTTCTTTTCTTTTTTTGAATATAGAGAATCAATGAGAGATTAAGTGAAGAAAGAAAATTTCAAGTTATCCAAAGGTGGGCATGAACGGGGTTGGCTGGCTTCTTGGGTTTTTCAGTGGAGGTTTTGAGGGCACAAATCTCATGGGGAATGTATGGGAAGGTTATTTGAAGATTGAAGAGTTCGTGGGGTAGCAAGGGTCGTTGCATGATGGTCGTCTTTCACTCCATGGAATGGTTTGCTCTGATAGCAAAGCTAATGTAGAGCAATAAAAAATGACATAGAAGAAGTGAAGGGAAGAAACAACTTTAGGATTTGGCAACTGGAGTCATCACCAAATGTAAGACAAATCTATAATCTTTTTTTATTCAAGAATAACGCTAAAGAAATTTAGGATTCTTTTAATAGTCTCCCACTCACATAAAATATGGAAAGTAGTAGCTTGATATTCATTGTTGGCCCATTCCCCTCACAACTTTAGCTTTTAAGGTCAATTGGTGTCCTAACATGGTATTAGACTATCAGAGCTTTGGTTAGCTTTGGTTTGCAGTAGGTCTTGGGTTCAATTCTTGTTACCTCCATTTGTTTATTTCCCAGTTAATTTGTTTGTTTGTCTTTCGGTTGTTTATTTATCTATCTCTTCATGTGCGGGTTGGGGCCATATGTGAGAGGAGGCGGGGGGTGTTAGCTTGATATACATTGTTGGCCCATTTCCCAACAGTTGAAGGTTTGGTAAGTGGTGTCCTAACATAAAGTTATAAACCCTTAAATCATTAGACAAAATAAAATAATAGAGGTTAGAATCCAATAAAATAAGTCCAAACTAAAATAGCCAAACTAGGTCTAGGCCTCCAAAAAATCATCTAGCCATAAGGTCCCTTGATGGGCCATTCAGCGGCATTAACACCCATTCACATATATGATGGGTGGCTTAAGTCTAGTGTTCGCACCACTTTGAAATCCAAAATTTTTTAAATCTTTTTCAAGTGAAGTCCAAATATCAAAAAATTCTTCTCATTTGGTTTTCTCAAGTGAACATTCCATTGTCCTTAATTGTCCTTAATTGTGCCATTGTTTTTTTACAACCTTTTTTGAGAAGGGATTAGCATTGCTTAAATGCTAAATGCAATCCTTGTTCACTAATTGCATGCATTAAATACAGTGATGCATATATAGTAACATGGTGTATGATTTCAAAATAGGAAGCTATTTTTCATCTCAAACTTCAAAAAGATTTCCAATAAATAAGATAATCATCCTAGGATGAGTGCGGTTGGGTGACTAACACATTCCCTACCCTCAACCAAACCTCCTTTCCTATAGCTTGGTTTTGGGACTTTAGGAGTTATGTTTTATCCATTTTGGGCTTTATTGCCAATTTTGGATCCCTAAATAGACAATCAATCATGTCCTTTGTTGGAAATGTACCACATCCCACATTGGTTAATTATAAATCTTGACATGGCTTCGTATATTTGTTTGGGCCCTCCACTTACAAGCTTAGGCTTGTAGGTTAGAAACTTAACATGGTATGAGAGCTCTGGTCTCTAGGAGGTCCTGGTTTTAAGTCTTCGTAAGTTGGAAAGTTAACATGGTATCAGAGCATGTCGTTCTTAGGCCGTTCATTTGTAAGCCTGTCTTTGTTGTCCACGCAACAAGCTCGTTTCTATCTTGTTAGGCCTGCACATGAGGGGGAGTGTTGAAAATATGTCACATCCCACATTGGTTAATTATAAACCTTGACATAACTTCATATACCTGTTTGGGTCTCCACTTACAAGCTTAGGCTTTTAAGTTGGAAACTTAACATCCTTAAACCGGTGGTTGATAGCGACTCCCCTTTACCTCCTTTTTATTAGTGATCCTTTCACAACCATTTTTGAGGCACCCTATGTTGGGGAAGAATTCATTTGTTTGAATCATGATCATCTTCATTTAAATCCAATGGGCTTCAATACTTGCATTTTCGGGGGGTCATCCCTAAGCTTTGGACACTCACCCTCACATATGTACATGTATAGGTTCCTTTTTCAGGCTATGTCCCCTTATACCTACTACACTACATAACATCACCACACATGAGGGTCGTGCGTCACACCATTATGGAGGGTAGCAAGACCCTTTAAGCATGGTTTTTCAATGGGTTAACCACAAGCCATTTACAATCATGGTTTTGTGCTTAGGCAACCAATGAGCCTTTCAACCTTAATTTCATAAGACTAAGATGGTTAATTCAATAAGCTTTTTACCTTCAAGAAGGTTGATAGCTGCACTATGCTCTATATATCTTGTGTTGATAAGGGTAATGACTTCTATCCCGTATTTGACCAAGAACCTTTTTCTTTATTGGAATAGAGCACCCCATGGCTCATTTGAGGCTCCCAAGAGAAAATTTGTGTGGCCATTGGATGTGGGATGTGTACTTTAAATCTGGGGATAAACTTCCCTCTCAGTGTGCTGACCTCTAGCTCGAGCAGCTGCAATGACTTCTGGCGGACTTTTGAGAGTAAGCTTGGTGGGACCAAGTGAACTGCTTGGTGCTTATTACATGGTCAGAGCACTGAGCTTTTTGTTCAACCAGCCAAGCTTTTTCTATGATGGGCTGCTGAGTTTCCCCTTGGTGGGATCTAGTGGTTTCTCCCAACTTACTGCCAACTCCTTGGGCTCCCAAGCCTGTTGCAGCATGCTGAGGCCTTTTTTCGTGAGCTTCCAAGGTTCTCTCAGGCCACTGAGTGTATGCAGTCTTGACCTAAGGCTATCTGTAGTAAATAAGAGTGAAAGGATAGTCTTGGTCATGAAATTACCAATACAAAACACATAGGTCATTTGCTCTTACTCTTCCCTCAGAACAAAGAAACACAGAACCCTAAGGAGGGTCACCTAGAAAATTATGACTAGGGGCCTTGACCAAGAGATCTGTTATTTTTTATTTTCCAGACACTAAGTGCTAAGGAGAATTTAGAGGGAGAAAGTTTTGTGGTGTTCTTTCTTCTTATGGATTTACAGTATCATGAATATTGACTACAAAATCACATTTCTTGAAGAGTGTGCTCTTCTGCAAATTTTTGGTGGTTGGGTCTAAAATTTTTTGAACTTCTTCACTCAATAATATATAAAAACCATCAGTAGTAGTTCTCTCTTATTTTTAATTTTTTGGAGTCTTATTTTCTGGGCTGGACTTCTTGTCCTCTGTAATCATAGCTTCATGCATAGTCAAAATCATAGCTCCAGTAAATTGTAAATAAACAAGGGAAAACAAAGAGGGGGAAAACTGTGACTTCTCTAGTATAAAACAGTGAATTTATAGACATGAATCATCATCATTTTATTAAAATTTAAAACAGAGTAAATTTAGTTTATTTCCACCCAACTAGGCATTGAAGTGGTAGTTTTAAGCAAGTGATGGCACCCCCTTCTCCCTGTCCACGCCCCAAAAAAACAGAAGATACATTTTCAAATTGGGGAAACCCAATTCCATATTGTGTAATTGAAGAATTTTTTACACTCCTCTTACAATTCATGTTATACAGTTTCTTTCTTGTCAAATCTGTCCAGCTTCCAACCCAGAAGTTGTTTTTAAACTCTGATTGACATTTTCTGAAAATAGATATTGCCATTAGTTGGACCTACAAAGTTAATTATGAGAATGAGAATCGTTACCTATGAATGGCATGAGTTCTTTCCAAATGGTAAGGTTTCAGTTACTTTGTGACTCTTCTGTTTTTCTTTTCTTTTATGGCTAGATCTTGTACTAAGTCACATTCTGAAACTGATGTAGTATCATATAATATTGGTGCTGTTATCGCAATATGGGCCCCAATTGTGCTGGTAGGTGGGACAGTGATTTTTTTGGAGTAACATTTTACGCATTTATGCTATATGTATTATGAATTCCAACCCCACTTGATTGGTGCATAGGTTTATTTTATGGATGCACAATTGTGGTATGCTATATTTTCAACCCTTTTTGGTGGGATTCATGGAGCTTACATCCATCTTGGTGAGGTCAGTGGCTATTCTTTCTTCAAACCATTGGGAATACACTCTTCTTTTTTAATTTTTTTTTTCTAATTTTTTTTATTATTTTATTTTAATTTTATATATTTTTTAAATCTTTTATTCAGCTTATTCCTTCTCGCTTTTCTTAGATACGGAAACTTGGGAAGTTGCAGTCCTCATTTGACTTGATTCCTTCTGCTTTTATCGATCATCTTGTGCCATTGTCGGAACTGGATAGGATAACGAACTTCACGGTAGTGCCTTTTTTGGTCGATGTTTTACCTGTTCATTATTTTACAACTTCAGAAGATATTATTTCAATCATAAATGCATGCAATATGGTTTCTGAATGTACACAATGTTTACAAGTGTTAGTTTTACTGGAAGCCTTTCTTTTCATTAACTTCGTTTTCTTGTTCTGCTTTTTCTTCTTTCTTTGTCAGGGTGGGTCTGAGAAACAAAGGATCGCTCAAAAATTCTTCAAGGTGTGGAATGAATTCATACGGTCCATGCGGATGGAAGACTTCATCAGCAATAGGTTAAAACTGCATCTTTTTGAAACATGATTTCTATATTGTATACTTCCTCTGTCCCACAAATATAGGCCAAGTTTGGCAAAACACGCAGTTTAAGAAAAGTCATCATTGCATTGACTTATCATTTATTAAATTCCATGTTTCCAAAAGTACCCTCTCTTATTTGGTATTGGGTTTTGTGTTGAGAGTAATTATTGAAATAACAAAAGGCAATATAAGAAAGTTAAAAAAATTTATGATTTGACTTTTCCAAATGGACAAACATTTTGGAACAGAAAAAATAGAAAATTTGGCCTATCTTTGTGGGACGGAGGGAGTATTAAAGGCATCATATCCATGTTCATAATTTTTAAGTTTACTTTTTATTGTTCAGGGAGAGAGAACTGTTGCTTGCACCAGATTCTCCAAGTGAAGTCTCTGTCATCCAGTGGCCTCTTTTCTTGCTCGCTAGTAAGGTAAACCATATGAGTGTTGCATCTTTCTCTCGTTCATTTAAATGCTTTCCGCACACCTCTGGTTTGACTTCCTTATTTCTTTGCCTTTTCACACTCAACAGATTTCCATAGCATTAGACATGGCAAAAGATTTCAAGCGAAAGGGAGATGCTAAGTTATTTAAGAAGATTAAAAATGATTGTTATATGCATTCAGCATTAATTGAATTCTATGAGACACTTAGGGATATATTGTGTGACCTTTTAAAAGATGAAGGGGATAAGAGGTAAGGCAGAAATGTTTCAATTACCATCTGTTCTTTTCATAAGAAAATCATCCTTTTTTCTTTAATGCTAGGAAGAAGCCAAATTACAGCTGGCTTCATTTCTTTTTTTTTTTTTCTTTTTTTTGGGGTGCTTACTATGCAGGATTATTGGCAAGATATGCTATGAAGTTGAAGACAGCATAAAACGGTTTAAATTTCTGCATAAATTCCAAATGGGAAATATGCCTCTGCTCAGTGTTAAGTTGGAAGAGTTTTTAAAAATTTTGGTAACATGCTTTTCACTCATTTCTTAGCGCTCAGCACTTAACAAGTCCACATTTTCTTGACTTTATACTTACAAGTTCTGACAATTAAAGTTCGTATGTTTGACAGGTAGATGGTAAAAAAAATGACTCTGAGATCATCGAAGTATTCCAGGATGTTATGCTGATTCTCACTCAGGATGTTCTGAGTAATAAGTAAGTGCACAGAAAATAATTGCACGTTAAGGATGCGTAAAAAGAATAACTTATTGTAATTTACAATGGAATAGTCATTCATGACTACTTAATGCTATGAGTTTTCCCCTTCTCTTTGTAGGATTCTTGATAATCAGATTGACATGGCAAAGCAGAAGTTCAAAAATATAAATATCCAGGTTACACAGAATGAATCTTGGAGGGAGAGGGTATTGGCGCTTATTCCTTTTGTCTGAGATATTATGTATGTCAATTATTCTGTATAACCATTTACTGATCTCTCTCTTCTTTCTTTTTTTTTTTTTTTTTTTTTTTTTTTTTTTTCCTCCATAGGTTGTTAGGCTTCATTTAATTTTGACTGTCAAGGAATCTACCATAAACGTGCCTATGAATTTGGAAGCTCGTCGCCGTATCACTTTCTTTACAAACTCCTTATTTATGAGAATGCCAAAGGCTCCAATGGTTCAAAAAATGCTCTCCTTCGGGTCAGTCCCTTCATGTAAGGGTGTAATTCAACTATATTCGATATCTTGGATCAATTATCCATAAAAATGTAGAGATTGGGGAGGATGTTACTCATATAATTAGAGCAAGGTGGATAAAGTGGATGAGTACATCTAGGTTGCTGTTTGACAAAAGAATACCCTCCAAGTCAAAAGTAAAATCTTACAAGATAGCTATAAGACCAGCTATGCTTTATGGTACCAAATATTGCGTAATTAGGAAAGAACATTTGCAGAAAATGAGTCAATAGAGATGAACATGTTAAAATGGATAAGTGGTAATATACAAATAGATAATAAGAAATGAATGCATTCATGAGAAGATAGGAGTTGTAACCAATTGAGGAGAAGATGAGGAAAATCGTTTAAAGTGGTTTGGTCATGTGCAACAAAGACCTAGGAGTGCACCTACACTTAAGGGTGACTTGATTTAAGTTGAAGGCCCTAATGGTGCGTTTGGATGAGGGATTTGCAGGAGGGATTTGGGTTGAGATAGGATTTCAAACTCATCTGCCGCTAGTGCCACCACCATAATTAGGCATTGGAATCCCATTTTAGCCCAAATCCCTCGTACAAATCCCTCATCCAAACACTAAAAGGAGAAGAAGGCCCAAAATAATGTGGTTAAAAGTGGCGAGAAAGGACAAGTATGCTAAGAATTTAAGATGATATAACCCTTGATAAAATTGAATAACGTAAAAGGATTCATGTAGCCAACCCTAATTAGTTGGGATTAAGGCTTGGTTGAGTTGAGTTCATTGCTAAATAACAACTATTTGAACTCAGCCCATTTTTTAGGATCATCATTCCAAACCATAAATTTTTATTATTATCATTATTTTTAATATATAAGGCTCTTCACAAACACGATTGCAATTTATTGTCTATTAAAAATTAAATCATCCACAATAATATACTGCTATTGCGCAAAGAAATTCAATTCACATTACAACACCCTCAATTATGGTTTCTATTAGAAATAGGAAACTAAACGAATACCAACCATCACAACAAAAATAACAATCAAACACAAAATTTTTTTTCCTACCTTTTGGATAAAGATACCATTTTTTCCAATGTTATATTTAGGGTCCTATTTATGTCTACCCTTAGGACACTGGTTAAGATATAATTAATGAAATAAAAATTGCAATGTGTTTGCACAATTTTCAATGCATTTTCAGATATTTCTATGCTATTTGCATCATTTTCTATGCCACATTTTCTATGCCACATTTTCCATGCACTTTTATCATCATGAATTATATCTTAACCTGTGCCCTAAGGGCACACATTAATAAAACCCTATATTTTATATCTTAACTTGTGCCCCTAGGTATTGGTTTACAATCTCCCCCTTTGGCTTTCCATGACAAAATACAAGTTGAGAACCCATACAAGGAGTCAAGGACACAACCCAACCCAAACTGCAAAAAGTTGAATTGCACCATTACATGGCAAAACACCAATGAAGAGATAAACTATGATTAGTAAAGAAGAACATGCGATTTCATTAAGAATCAAGCTTTATGAAAAAAGAAGGTGATCGATACGAGACATCCATAGATTAAATCAAAACTAAAGGGTCCTAAGCTAGTTTTTTATGTAGCGTGAACAGAAGTATCACAACAAAATCCTAACCAAAAACCATCTGAACATCAACAGCCTAAATCAAGACAACCAAGTCCTACACTAAAAAGCTGTCATATCTCCATTAGAACCAACATGAGCCTCAACACCATCACTAACACCAAATCTAAAGCCCCTAACAGACTCGTAAAAGAATCTATACTAAAAAAAAAAGCATAAATAACAAGGAAATATCAAAATGAATAAAATACCCAAATTCGTGCAAAAATATTGATTTCTTTCTTTCTTTTTTTCTTTCTTTTTTTTCCCCCCTTAATGAGGGACACACTTTAACAAGAAAATGATCAAAATTATTAAAATTCCCAGTTAATTGCCATTTTTTTTTAAACGATGGTCCACAACACACCAAGATAAATTGAGACATAAATATACCAAAATTAACCAGTAATGTTCAGAAGTCTACATTCACTTACCAAATGCTAGTAAGAGATTCAAATTCATACTTGTGTCAATGCGAACCTAGAAGCACACCATCAAAATCGCACATCCTAGGTTGTGTGCTAGATGTAGTTGTCTCGATTTACTGACTTAAAATTAGCTCAACCTAGAAGTCAAACCAGTGTAGTCCATAAGAGATATAATTAATGTATAATTTAAACTCCCCCTATCAAAGTGCCCTTTTGTCTTTTAACGTACTTTATATTTGGATGTGCTTGTAACACATTTGATATCATCTGGTTTTTTTTTTCTTATTTATTCATCGACTTTTTCTAGTTGTGGCAACTTTCATACTATTGAGTAGGTAGCCCTCTCCTCATACTACACCCAACTGGAATTGAAAAAAAAAAAACAAGAATTAAATCAATTGAATTTAATTAGTTGAATAAAAATAAATTTTCTCATAACTATTTTGATAATTTATATTAAAATACAATCCCATTTATTTTTATTTTTTTATGTTTTATAATTATTATTATTATTATTATTATTATTATTACTATTATTTGTTTAGAAAAAATTTTGAAATTTTAAAATCAAATATAATTACCATAATTGAAAAATAATTTTGAAATAGAAATGAATTTATTTAACTGTATTTATGAATTTTCTTTTCATGTTTTATGGTAAAATATCAAAATGGGCTGGTTTTCAATTTTATTTACCAAACTTCATCTTCTGTAGTAAAAATTACATTCAAAGCCTCATTTTTACAGGGAAAATTACATAAAAGTGCTAAAATTTCAAACCTCAATAACTTCCACTCCTGAAATCGGATTCAAGCGTACGTTATATCAAATCGAAGCTTGAGAAGTCTAGTTTCAGATTATATATGATTGGTTTTGATCAAATATTACCCTATTAATTCAGATTGGGGGCAGCTATTGCCACCACAAAAATTCCTCTGCAGCCACCACTTAGTTTACATTTTTTTTAAGGTTTTATGAAAAATATAAAAGGATTTCATGAAAAATAACCGCAAGCTTCACTAAAAAAATATCATTCTGAACAATTTTGTAGAAAAAGTTTTCTAAAATCTGTCGTTTAAGTGGGACTCTTTGGTCATTTACAATCTCTATTTCATTTTAGAGAATGTTTCATGAAAAATGGCCAAAATGTTCACTTAAATGACAGACTTTGCAAACACTTTATGCTACAAAGTTGTCCAGCATGATGTTTTCTAATGGACTATGTGGCTACTTGGTATTGTGGTGGCAATAGCCCACCTCATTCAGATCTTGGTTCAAAGTTTCAAAACCTAAAAACCCTAACCTAAACTTTAAATTATCAATATTCCTTCTATATAAGAGCATCAAATACACATCAGAAGGAATCTAACCGATCAAGAATGGCATCAAATTATCAACTATGGAGTGATTATTGAATTCTAAAAATTTGACCACCATTAAAGCTTAAAATAACAAGCTTTAAAATTCAAAATACTAAGAAAGTAATATTAAATTAGAGCACAGGACCAGCACAAAAATGCAAATGGACATTGAAGCTCACCTAAAACACCACAGGTTTGTCTCTAAATCAATTAAAATCAAGAAACCCCAAATTTCCCCTTTTCTCTCACTTTCTCTCTGTAGAAATTCACCTCCTTCCTCTTGAAATTTGACCTAACAAACCTTTATTCTGTGTTCAATCCTATTTATACATAATAGTCTCGCAGTAATAGCTAATTGCAGTAATAGGCTGCCAACACATTTTTTGTCATGCAAAATTATTTTCTTCAATTTTTCATACAATTCCATTTAATTACTTAGCTGCAAAATTGACACCTCAAGCGTCCCTATGCAAAATAATATTGTTTTACTATTTTTCAGAAAATTTTTATAATTATTTACGACTCACAATTAATTATCTTAATTGATCATATTTTCCACTAATAATTCCCAATTTACGTTAATTAATACTCCCTCTGTTCCACAAAGATAGGCCATTTTTGCTACTTTTTCTATCCCAAAATGTTTGTCCATTTTGAAAAGTGAAATCAAATTTTTTTTGAACTTTGCTACGGATAGTAAGATGCGAACAGGGTTAAGACAAGCAATAGGGGAGAAGGTCTCCAAGTAATCAACACCATATGTTTGAGTATACCTTTTAGCTACTAGCCGCGCCTTAAAGTGCTCAATAGAACCATCGAGAAGATAGTTTATAGTATAAACCCAACAACATCCCACTGTTCTTTTCCTAGGAGGAAGGGAAGTGAGTTTCCAGGTTTGGTTCATGTGAAGAGCATTCATTTCTACATCCATAGCTTGCTTCCAGCCAGAAGAAGAGAATATCTGCTTATATGATGAAGGAATAGAAATTAAAGCCAGAGAACACGCAAATGATTGCATACAAGATGAAAGACGATCATAAGACAAGAAATGGGCAATAGGATGTTGAGTACATGTTTGTTTAACTCGGCGAAGAGCAACAGGTAAATCATCAGTGGAGTAGTAGAAGGAATGGGAGACAGGATTAGTGATGGAGCCATAGGTATGGGAAGAGTAGGATATGGAAAAGAATGTTACCCCTCATGACAAGAGATAGGATTAGAAGATAAATTGTTACCAGAAGAGGAAAAGAATGAGGTAGACTCGAAGAAGGTAACATCAGCACTCACAAAGTAGCAACGAGTCTTAGAACTATAGCAGGGATATCATTTTTTAGTACGATAATACCAAAGAAAGATACACTTGCAAGCCCGAGGCGATAACTTATCGTGACCTGGATCAAGAATATAAACAAAATCTACACAACAAAACACACGAGGAGTGAATGGAAAGGGAGGACTATCAGGATATAAGGCAGAAAAAGGAGACTTATTACCTAACACTACAGAAGGCATTCTATTAATGAGATAACAAGTTGTAAGGACAGGATCACCCCAAAAATGTTTAGGAACATGCATATTGAACATTAGGGTGTAGTCAACATTCAATAAAGTACGGTGTTTTCGCTTATCAACACCATTTTGCTTGGGAAGTATGAGAACAGCTAGTCTGATGGATAATACCTCGATCAACAGAAAAAGAATTCATAGCATGTTGGGTATATTCCAATGCATTATCTGAGCGAAAATTCTTAACACGCTTATTAAATTGAACAAAAATCTCATAGAATTGAAGAATACTATTAGGCGATTCAGACCTTTCTTCAATAAAAACAGCCATGTCATCCGAGAATAATCATTAGCAAAAATAACAAAATAATGAAATCCATTCTAAGTAGAAGTGCTATAAGGACCCCAAATATTCGTATGAATCAAATTAAAGGACTCATACTCATGAGCGTGACTACTACCGGGAAAAGTGCTATGATGATGTTTTCTCAACTGACAAGCCTCACATTCTAAGCTACACATAGGCCCAAAGAAGGAATAGCTTGCTTGAGCTTAGCCAAGGATGAATGAGCCAATCAAAAATGCCACTGGAGAGGAGACACTAACAGCTGTCAAGATAGACGAACAAAGGGAAAACAAGCCACCAGGAACTAGAAAGTGTAAGCTATCCTTCTCATACCCAGAAAGAATCATCTTCTTGGGCTTGGAATCCTGAAAAATACATGTGGTAGGAGTGAAAATGATTTCACATTGCAATGCCTTTGTCAACTAACTGATAGAAAGCCAATTAAAGGGAAAATCAGGAATGTAAAGACTCGAAGGTAAAGATACTCAGTGTATGGGATGAATAACACCTTTATCATGAATAGGCCAAGAAGAATCATTAGCTAACATAATATTATGGTTAACATGAGTCAAATCAGAAAAGCATGATGATAAACCAGATATATTGTTGCTAGCACTAGAATCAATGATCCAAGATGGGGAAGATGAGGCTACACATGCAATAATACCTGAATTAGCTAAAATAGTTGTAGAAGAAGAAGGTTGTGTAGAAGAAGAGGGTTGTGCAGAAGGAAGAGCAATGCGCAAATGTTGGACAAGAAACTCACCAAGCTGAGTATTGAATGCATCATGAGAACCAGAATTAGAGGGTGTAGATCCAATACTGAGTGGATGTGACTATGATTGAGAAAGAATTAGACGGTGTAGATCCAATTAGCAGCCATAGCCCGTAGGTAAAGTCTCACTAGCAAGTATTTGATCTTTAAACCCACTGAAGATTAGAATCTAGACCAAACAATAGAGAAGAGATCATAAACTCCTGCCAGTAGCGCTTCTGCTGCTCCAAGTCAGTCGTAAAAGGCCTATATTGCAATAATTGATCCCACAAGTTCTTAAGGGTATTGTAGTACTTGGCTAACGGTTTTCCAAATTGCTTGGTAGCGAAAATTTTCTCATAGATCTCATAAACACAAGAGACATTACCCTGATGGGAAAAAGACTCTACAATTGAATCCCACATATTTTTGGAGGAGTCACAAAACCCAACTGTGGTATCGATGTGGGGTTCCATACTATACCATAAGCAACTCAGCAGCTGAGTCTTCACACATCCAATCTTCATAAGTCGGATCGATCACTTTAGGCAGATCATTAGTTAAGTACTTCAGTTGACATCTACTTCATAAGAAAATGCTAACAGCATGTGCGCAAGGCAAATAGTTCACACCATTCAATTTTTTTGAAGTAATACATTTAGGGAAAATCTTCATCTTTGAGTAATGGGAGTTTTTGCTGAGCCTTACCCGGCAGACTTCTCTTCAGCCATCTTACACAAAATACTAAACTCTGGACAAGGTAAAATTCAGGGCAACCAAGCAACCAACAAACCTAATGCAACAGCAATAATAGCCAAGAAGAGCCTCGATACCAAATAAATCAACCCAAAGACACAACTCTGCCACTGCTGCCCTAAGGAATCCAAATTCAGCAAGCAACAACTCATACAAATTACACTAAACCTTATAGAGAACCAATCCAGATACAAGGAAAAAAAAAAAAAAAAAAAACAACCATGGCAGATATGGCTTCCTTCACAATACCGAAGCTCCCAACTCACACAAAGCATGTATAATCCAATACACCAACAACTGATCTAGTCGGCACCCATAGGACACGATCTAAGCAACAAAGTGCTTCCAAAACTCTCAGAGAATCAAATCTGGAAAACAAGACCCAAACTTGCGAAAATAAGAGGAAATTGGTAGTCTTACCAGATGACCTCAAATGGTCAGAAAAATGGTACCATAAATCTCGGAAAATCAGGGACGCTTCAAAAGGAAGGGTCGCTGGTCATCGGAGGTGACCCAGATGCTGACGTCATCAACTGGCAGATGACATCAGCATGTTCTTGCTATCTGACGAGGGCCTCTAGTGATGGTGCATGAAAGATTGAAACCCCCAAGTCTGTTTTTATGTGCTCTGATACCAAGTTAAGTGGTGGATTTAGGGTTTTAGTTAAAGAAAAGAAAGAAGAAGAGAGGTACGAAAAACGAAGAAGGAGAGATTGGTTTAGAGCTAATCAGATTCATTAGCTTCTAACCCTATCAGCCCCTATTTACATTATCAGTCAAGCAATTGCAAAAGTACCCTCATAAATGAATAATCCAATAAACATAATAACCACAATAACTCTAATAGTTCCATCATGTGTTTTCTCAAGAATGTCCTATGCTTCTTTAGCTAATTCACAATGGGAGACCCGTCGAAATTCATCTTCGGATATCCCATTGAAAATTGCAGTTAATGGCTTAAAATTCCATTTTAAATTTTCATAGTCATCCTTGGTCCCCTTATCCATGGGCTTTTCAACAGTTTCTCCGTTAACTTCCATCGGGGTGGAGTATACCCATTGAAAACAGCTATCCATACTCTTTCATCAATTGATTTTAAATATGCTCTCTTGAAAACTTTCCAATACCCATATCCTTAGCACCAAAGAATGGTATGGTAGGTTTTGCAAGCTCCATACTATTGGAATTTATTTAAAAATCAACAGTCGGACTGTTAAATCTTTTGAATGAACAAATGCTCTAATACTAATTGAAATTCCAATGTCACCAAGCTTATAGGATCTAGAAGGGGGGTTAAATAGGTCACTTCCAAAATTCCTTTACTAATTAATCAATTTTAATCCTTATACACATTAATCAATTGCATAAACAAAGTAAAGTAAAAGCAAAAAGATGGAATACATAATTTTTATGTGGAAAACCCTAACAAGGGAAAACCATGGGACTATAGTCCACTTAAAACCAATCGACTAAGAGAGCCAAAACAAGTATAAGACGCAAAACATGAATCCTATCCCAACGGTTGTCTTGACTTTACCATAATCCCACGATCTATCTCCGTGTACTCGTGACTTTGGATGCATTCAACTTCTTTCATAGGGAATTTTCAACCCACAAGCTCTCAAACTCAATCTTTGTCGCAATGGCTCTAACTAACACCAACCTGACACAATGAAGATTGTGTCTTAGATCTGGTTTGTGGCACTAGATCATGAATGTGAGTCGCAACCAGGATGATTGAGATTCATGAATAACCTAGTATCAAAATGATCTAATGCATGAAAGCCATGAGGATAGTTTGGAGGCTAGGATTCCTTCTCAATGCTCTTTCTTAAGGTTTTTCTCTCTCAAAAAGACTTTCAAAAGTCCTACTATATTTCCCTTTAAATAACCCATAGGAAACTCATTTAAATAAGGAAAGAAGGTGGCTGTAAAATAAAAGCGAAATTAGAAATATGCCGACGATCATAGGGACAGTTGTTGGTAGAGTGCTATATTCCAAAATTACTTTCAACTGTAGGTACGAAAGTAGGTAGAATGCTATTTTAGCTTCCTACGATGCCATACTTCCTACGGTCATCTCCAATAGTACATACCATGAAACAAAAAAACTAAAATAATGAATTAAAAGCCAAAAACACTTCCAATGGTTGGAAGGACTTCCTACAATTCATATGCAATAATGAAGACTAAATGTAACCTATTGATCATGAACATGTTTCTAATTTTCAATCTAAGCGTGTAGGAGTGCTAAACATGAATATGCAATGAATCGAATGCCACATACCATCTCAAAAGCATTCAAACCAAAGCTTCACCATATTTCTTCAAGAGTGCATGAGCTTCACTCATTATGATTTGAACTTCAATCTTCACAACTTGAAATTCAACCTGGGAATATATTCATCACGCCTAAACTCTATCAAGTTGACAGTTTTTGGAAACTGAAAAGCAAACACAGCTAAATTTGGACTTTACAAACTTCTAACATATACCCAATGGTTCTACTCTTAACACAATGTATTGGAAAAAGATTAAAAAATAAAATGATGTGCTGAAAAAGGATCAAATTACACCTTAGCCCAAGGATTGTGCACCAAAAATATACCTTCCACAACAGCATTGGAAGCACCCTCAACTGGTCGAGTTATAGCAAAAGCATGCTCATGAATGTGGTCTCCCTAATTTCTTCCTCCCCCTTGGCAGGGTTGACCACACTATCCATACCCCTGTGTATAATGCTGTCCATATCCTTGTTGATGGGTCGGCTAGTCATATTGTTGTTGACCATAGAACTATGGTGCTTGGTATTATGGTCATTAAGTGTACTGATAGGGGTATGAGTTGCTTGAGTGGGTTGCTATTGCTATAGTAGAATAGTGGTTGGGACGAATCTAAATAATGGTGTTAAGCTTCAAACTATTGTGGTTAGGTTTCCATCAACTAAGGACAAAAGCTTCAGACTCTTGGATCACCGCTGCTCCTACTACTACTCCCACTAGTCTGACTACCCGTTTGCTTGAACTGTTGAGCCTTGGGGCACAAGTAATTGGACCCACTACTTCCATGTTGTTTCCTATTTATTCCACTAAAACTTCGCTTTTGAAATTTTTGAGTGTTCTTCTGTTCCCTAGCTTCCTTTTGCCTTTCTTCCAATCAAAAGAGCCTTGTCAACTAAGAGAGGGAAATTGCTAATCTGATGCTACGACACCATTCTATTATTATAATCACTCAATCCTAATTCAAATTTCCAACACGTGGCATATTCATCATTCATCAAAGAGGGTACAAAGTGATACAAGTCTTGTTCACATAGTCGTCAATGAACTTGTCTCCTTGCTCCAATTTCATAAATTCCGCCATCTTCCTATCTTTAGAAGATTGGGGGTAAAACTCAGTATTAAACAACCTTTCGAGTTCTTCCCAAACCATGATCTTCCCTTTCGTTAGTGGGTTTTACTCTTTCCCACCAAATGTATGTCCCATCAGTCAACAAATTTGCTACTTTATATTCTTCAGGTACTCCCACAATAGTTAAAGCCTTCTTAACCTACTTCAGTCACTGCTCAGCCTTCATAGGATTTACCTCGTTATAATGGGTTGGCTTCAAACCTCAAAGGGTAGCTTAGTTGGCAAGGGATCCCGCCTCAAGAGGCAGAGGTCCTGAGTTCAACTCTTGCTAAACCCGTTAGGGCTACTCACACAAGGTTCCATGGTTCTCATGGACCTTGGACTTATCTGGTCCATATGGGTTGTGGGGTTTTGTATGGGCCTGGGGTTTGCCCAAAGGGCTTCTTCGTTATAAAAAATAATGGGTTGGCTTCCTATGCATAAACTCCAGATGTAAGGGAGCTTAGCTTTCCCCAAAAAGTCCTTAGGATGTGGGGCTTAAGGTGCTTGAGTATGAGGCGCTTGAGAGCCATCATTAATTTGGGCCATAGTGGCCTGGATTCCTTGCAATGCGGCGTACAAGTCTTCTAAGGAAGCAAGTTGTCAAGGTGTTGTTGCCCTATCCCTGCCTCCGCGCGGAATTCTAAAAACAAAATCAAAAGATTATGCACATATAGTGCTATACCCAATAATTCAAGTATGGAGTTGTTCAAACATTGGAAATATTCCTTAACCATACTATCATGTAAATGTCATAAAATGTGACTCCCAAAGTCAATGCACCATGCCCACATGTAGCTAGCATGTCATGAATGTATGCTCATGCACACACACACAATTATACGTCTTAATAGCACCCATGTGGACCTACTAGCCAGCTTTGATACCAATAAAACTATCACAACCCAAAAAGGGGCTGAGACATATTTGAATTTAAAATAAAACTTGAAACATATATAACAAAATGTTGGATGGCATTTAGAAATAAAATAAAATTTTGATAAAAATTTATTTGGAATTGAGTCTTCATGCTACCCCTAGTTAGACATCTCTGTGTCTTCATAAGAATCATCTTTCTCTTTATCTACAAAAATAGTAGGGGTATGAGCTATAGCTGATACATTTTTCATAATTGTATGCAAAGGGTTTTAAAACCAATTGTAAACAATTAAATGAATAAATACATGAACACATTTGAAAATATAGTGTGTAAAGAACATTTAATTTGTTGAACACATATACCAAGTGTAAGTGTAACACATAATTTACCAGTCTCATAATTACTCTGGTTTATACAATTAAAAATCCATTTCCTTTATTTGAAATGCCACCAATGATATGTGGGGCTGCCTTTTTATTTGAGCCACTACAATAAACCTCCCTGACAAATGGGGCCCTTGCATGGAAATGGGATCCATTCCCTATGTTACATGGACATTTCAAAATGTGTGAAGTACCCATGTCGAACATATGTGACATGGATGTGGGTACTCCTACCGGACACTTTAAAATAGTGAGAAATCTTTGGAAAGTAGACGAATCCGACACTTGGACACATACCCGCACCCAACACCCATACCCGATTCCATGTAACATACTCCATTCCTATATAAATTAGGGTATCACGAAGAACTCCTCAAGACCAAGGAGGGGTATCACAAAGAACTCCCACAGGTATCACAAAGAACACCCACACAATTAAAACATTCAGAACATGTTGGGTATACTCAATTTATTTTTCTAAACCCAATGGATATACTTTTAACCCACACAACATATATACATGTAACCCCGACATTTCATGCTAACAATTTTTTTCCCTCTCTTTTTTACGAATTTCATCGGTAAACTCAGCAGGATGTAGTGAGAACTGACAAATGATTGTAAATTCTTAGGTTGGAAAGGAACCCAGAATTTCAGTCATTATATAACAAGTTAACAACAAAAAGTAGACATTGCTGTTGTAATGAAACTCGTTGTTGGTCTAGTGAGAAATGAAGCTAAAAAGGAATTGCTAGCAGCATTTTGAGCATCCGAATGTTTGTCAAAAAGACAATAGAATAGGATACTTCCTGGAAAAAGAAAAAGGTTTTGTGTTAGACATTCATGATATTGTTGACATTAGGTAATAGGAAATCAGCATATTTGAGACTTGAACCATCTATGACTAATTGCTGCTATTTAGTCAAATTTAAACAACTGGTAATCTTGTATTGATATGTTGAAGTACTGAAATCAAGATTATCAACTATTTTTTATTAACGTCATGATTGTCTTCTTTGTTTCTGTAGTATCTAAAAGGATGCATGCCCTTATCTGTAATGGCTGTCTATGCTCACTGTCTTGCTGTTCTAATGTCAAATTCTTTTTCCTTTTTCTTTGGTTAGTGTTTTGACTCCATATTTCAATGAACCTGTTCTTTATTCCCAAGAGGAACTTTATAAGGAGAATGAGGATGGAATATCTACCTTATTTTACCTAAAGAAAATATATCCTGGTGAGTTCCAAGATCCATTTATGTGTGGTGATTTTCATTATTTAGAATAGATATGAACTTTTCAATTGTCTGCTGTGACTGCAAACCTAGATGAATGGACCAATTTCGAGCAACGTATAGAGAATTTAAACCAAGACAGGATGAAATTAGATTGTGAGTGGGCATCGTACAGAGGGCAAACACTTACGAGAACAGGTTTGAATAACAAAGAACTTGTGTGGCCCATATTTCTCTGCAAAATTTAATGGAATTTTACTTACGCATTACATCTATATGTTTCTGCCAGTTAGGGGGATGATGTACTACAGGAAGGCTCTAGAATTTCAATGCTCCCTGGAATTTGCAGGAGATCGTGGTTAGTGGTTTCAGTAGTAGATGTTTGAATTCTTGGTCGAAATCCTTGACCTGTCAATTGCGACTTGTTATAAATCCTGTAATTGACATAATAGCTACTAATTGGAAGCATATCAGCTATGAACTATTCATTGTTTTCTTTGCAGCTACTTTTGGTGGCTCCCGGAACTTTGATCAAAATGATTTTTCACAAGCTCTGGCTGATTTGAAGTTCACCTATGTTGTTTCTTGTCAAGTCTATGGTGATCAGAAGAAATGCAGAACTGAGAATGACCAGAGTTGTTATGATAACATTCTAAATCTCATGTTAATGTAAGTTATATTATTTCTAATGAACTATTATTATTTTGTGATATGGTACCTTTAATTCCATGAAAACCGTGCAGGTATCCATATTTACGTGTTGCCTACATAGATGAGAGAGAGGAGATAGTGAAAGGAGAATCCCAAAAAGTTTATTACTCTGTTCTTGTCAAAGGAGTGGATAAGTTAGATGAGGTACGCAAGTGTAAATATTATTGTGAGGCACACGAGTATAAATAGTAGTCTGATGTGGAATTTATATGCTAAATCTAAAGAGTTTAATTTATAGCGAAATGCTTTGGAAAGGATGTTTTTAATACGTATTAAACAAGTTTACCAGTTGAAACATGACAAAAATGTGATTCTGTTTGCTTGATTTCTTAGTCAATTTGTATGTGCTTCTTACTATTAGTTTCCTAGAAAGTTATCAAAATCAGTATAATGCAAGTAAAGTGATGTACAAATTATCACACTACACAAGCATATAAAGTTAAGCAAAGATGAAAGTAAGCCAATATACAAGAGAGATTAAGATAGATGAAAGCAAGCTAAAATTAGAGATGCGTGGCAGAGGGAGAGAGAGATTCCTCCACATAGTATAGAGATTTACGCAGTTCGGCAACTCCAGCCTATGTTCATGACTCCTTAGGTTTTTACTTCCTAAGCATAGGACATGAAAATGTGCTGATTTTATCTAGGACAACCTGGAACTTGAACCCCTCCTTAAAGTGATAGATTTAGCAGCTAAGCAATTGATAAAAGCTTATACCCTCCCAAAAGGCATATAACTGTGCAAAAGAAATTATTCTCGTTAACAGGCAAAAAGAGGATTACAAGCATAGTTATACAGAGCTAACCCTAAATTATTAGAAGACTAAACTACCCTTATAAAATCATATATTTACAAAAAATACATCTCACACCCCCCTCAAACTCATGATGCGCCTAGAGAGCATTGAGAGTTTGTCAAGTAGAAAACAAAAAAGGGCAAACATAGGAGTCTTAGTGAAGAAATCAGTCATTTGTGCAATGGAAGAAACAAAGGGCAGATCAATGGTGCCAAGATGAAGATGCTTAGCATAAGCCAACAAAGTTAGAGAAGTAGAGGACAATAGTAGACTCTAGAAGATCGTACCTTGTATATGACGCAAGATGTGCAACAAAGCAGCCCAATGATTAGTGCAAGGTGTAGAGACGAAAAAAATTTACTTCCTTAGAATAAGGGGTTTTATATAAACATTAGCGCTTTGCTTTAGATTCTAGTGACAAATTAGGTCACAAACACGACCTCAACTTGGATTTAATTAATTAGGTGCAACTACGGAGAAATACATTCCAATATAACCACTTCTCCTTCATATACTATAAGAGCAGCACACAAACACTTCAAAGTTCATCTACATCCATTACAAATATATCAAAATATAAAGATGTAAAGCAATAAAGAGATGAACACATGATATACATGGAAACCCCAAACCTAGGGGAAAAACCATGGCCCTCTAACCCAACATTCCACTAAATCAAAACACACTTACAAGACAAAGTAAGAAATACATTACAAACCTAAGTCCCATGGCAATCATCTTCGTATCTTCTGCACCCTTGTCATTGTAAACTAAGTTCTCCCTAAGCTTAGCTCGCTATACACATAGATTCCAAATTACCCAACTAAGACAAACACGCTTGATTTATGGATGTGGACGCCAAAAATCGACTCGAGGAATCGAGTTCCGTTCCACTCTTAAAAGAGTTTCAAAAAGCTAGGAGTCGCCGTCTCATTTTTAGGATACGAGGAAACCACTAAAATATTTGTTTTATAAATACAAGTTTGACTCCATTTAATGGAAAATAGGCAAGTCTAGAACCAAAAATAAGGATTCAAGGGCTAGGTTACGAAATGGGAAGGTTCTGAGTCATCGTAGGCACCTATTTCGCCCAATAAATCGGTCTCATTTATTAATTGGGCTTAAGTTAATTTCAACTATGCATTATAACTAGAAATTACGAAAATTAAAATAAAATCTAAGCTAGGTTGGACTTGGGCTCAAGTGAGCGGCCTACGTACTTCTTACGAAGATCAAAGTCCACGTAATTCGAACAAAACATTTGGGGGGATAGTTTCACTCCTGGTAGGACTCTATTAGAATCCAATCCATAATCAAACTCTTGCTTGAAAACAACTTACTTTAGAAAAAAACAACTTTAGTTTGGAAATTTGTTTGATTTAGGATCAAAAGCTAATAAAATTCTAAGAATAACAAAACTTAGGGGAACATGCAATATCACATTAGCAATTACATCGTGGCATAAACTAGAACATTATGAACAAAGGTTGAGAGTTATACCTGATAGAATCGAGGTAGGGTTCTATTTGAGAGCCTAAGGTTGGGAATTGGAAGTCGGGTAGAGCTCCGACCCCTCCAAGCTTGTTAGAATGAGTCTCAAGTGAGGGGGTACTAATAAGGAATGTTCACCCCACACTCAAGAACTCAAGCTCTTTAGTTGCTCACGAAAAATCTACTAAGACTTGGTATAAAATGAAGGAGGAGAAGACCCCTAGTTATAGCTAAGGGGGGGTGGAATGAATGGTTAGGATTTAATCTAGCTAAGGATGATCCAATGGCCCAAAATCAATCTTAAGAGATGATATTTATCTCAAAACCAAGTGATAATTATCAAATATTATCAAAAAGTTTAGAAAAATCCAGATTAGTTGAAGAGATAACGTCAAAATGAAGGGATAAGGACAAAACAACCTAGGTTGACCAATTGGGCACCCTTGGTGGCCGTTTGGGCACCTTAGGTGGCCGTTTGGTCTCCTTTGGGTGGCCATACGGCCACCAGAAGGGTTTTTGGCCTATTTTGCTTCCTGTCATGCTTCCTTAGCCATTAAGGCTATGTATCGAGTCCGTTTCAAGTCCAAATTCATTGATTCCGGACTTAAAACGACCATGGCTCAATTCCCTACTTAAAATCAGCTTAAAACACTTTTAATTAAGCCACATTTGGTCAATTAGTCAAGGGTTAAGCCTAGGTGGCTTATTGGAGTCGATTGAGTTCATTAAGGCAACATTAGGGTTTGAACCCTAATGGAGTCATGGTTGCAACCAAACTCTTCCAAAGATGATTTTAAACATTGAAAGACATTAATTAAGACTTAATTGACATTAATGAAGCATTAATTTGAATCAATTAGAGCAAATTAGGAAGCAATTATAAGAAGGGCCGACAAACGGAGTCAAACCGGGCCTACTTTGGATCATTCTCAACCAAATCACATTCAATGCTAACCAAACTTTAAACCAAGCTTATAAATGACATCCTAAGGGACATTCGGATCATCTCGGGATGAATTTGGCGAGAATTGGATACCCAACAAGAGCTATGCACGTGAAATGACATAAATGCCCTCAAAGTCGCAAAAGTTCTTATTAGCTATCAAGACTTATCCAAATTGAACATCGAAAGATACCATGGATTCTTTGGGATGTATAGAGTCTAACTAAAAAGATTTAGGTGCCAGAATGATGCAAAAACCTACATGTGATAATGCTCCTATGGTGGGAAGGTTAAATGGAAGGGGATGAAAATGGGGTGTCTATAATGGATGATTGGAGAGTAAACAAAATCTCACTCAAAGAAACCTAGGTGAGCTAGGTATATAGGTAAAACTAGAGATTTATCTTTTTAAGCTCAACACATGAAGATTCTTTCTAGGTAGGGAGCACACACACACACACACACACAAAAATGGAGGTTTCTCTAGCCTGTCAAGAAAATAGCCCTTTGGGAAACTGCTTCTCTTTAGAAGATGACATAATGATCCTTTTATAGTTAGGTTTCATAATGAGAGTAGGGTTTCCAAATGGAGACAAAAGGGGCAAAAACAAATTGCTGAACAAGGCCTGTGTCGTTAGAACGGTACCCGAGGAGCATTTGAATCCAGGCATGGCAGTGGCTTTTTGAGCACATTGTGTTCGAACGGTCCTCGATTGGTCGTTCGATTGTTCGAGCATAAAGGTACCTAAGACCACTTTGTGGACTTTGGTGTCAACATGTTCAAACTTCTCAATACTACCTTCGTTCGAATTGTCCTATGGAAGTATCCATTGATGCTCATTTTGCGAGTGAAAAACACCCCTAGCAACCTTATGTTAAGGCCAATACATACCTTATGTTAAGGCCAATACATCCGCAAGTCTTCAAAGTACCAAGTTGTCATCTTCAATGTCAATCATGCATGGACAAAAATACAAGTGACAAATTACAACACAAGGCTTTTGGCATCGGAATTAGCCAACACTAGTCCCTGGGACTACAGAAACAAACTGACTAACAACATGAACAACATAAGTAATATTGGGATGGGTGACAGTTGGGTAGACCAAATAATCAACAAACTCATGATACAAAATAGGATCATCCAGAGGAACACCATTAAAAGCAAAGAATTTTGCATGAAATGTGATAAGCGTATGATGTAACCACAACTTTTTCATCTATAAGTCAAGAATGACACCTAATCTCATTGGCATACTTAGATTTTGACATAAGATAACCCTTAATAGAAGAATCAACAGTGGAGGCTACACAAACGAGGCAATAAACACTGATTGAGAAGGAGTAGGATGAGCAACATTAAAGCGAGTTTCCTAAGCTATAAGTTCTTTGACCGCTCCATCAGCCTTCGATAATTGGACATGATGAAGAATTGCTCCCCGAAGCAATTTGACCTTATGACAGAAGGCCATAAGATATTGTGTCAACTTTTGCCTTCCCCTGTAATTGATAAAAGCAAATCGGCTTACTTCATGAGTGCTAAGTGATCCTTATAATTAGTAATCTTTTTATAGAACTCTGGAATTGACTCGTCCTTTTGCAAGTTTGCAACACCCCTTGGATACGTTTTTTTATTTTATTTTATTTTTATTTTTATTTTGCGTACAATTGGAGGGTTCAAACCCCTAACCTGTCCTAATCCTACCTTTTACCCCATCCTCCCTCATCACTAGGCTAGTCCCAGTAGCTTACACCTCACATAGACATTTCCAACTCATTCTATTTTGCAAATTAGATTCCAAATATGTTCCATTCAAATAGTCGGAAACCTTTTCGTTGTATCATACCTTAAGAGACCAATACTTGGTTTCACAAAGTTGTGAAGCCAAGTAAGAACTTAGGCATTTTCCATTTCTGATTTTGGAACAACTTAACCATCAACCTTAGGATCAAAGGGTCAAATTTCATTGCAAGTAACATAAACCCATCCGCCCCCACCAAGCAAATTTTTTTTTCAATCATTAGACCAATAAGAATAGTTGTCTTGGTCAATCAAATGCTAATAGTATGCAATTTATCATCAGCCATAATGAAAGGACCACAGATAAAAAAAGAAGATATAGAAATCAAAAGTCTCCTATGGATTGAGGTGACCCACGAGTGTCTAACGGATATTGATTGGCTTACATGACTCGTGAATCAACAAGATTAGATGCGAGTCAATAAGGGTAGATGGTCAACAAATGCTAAAAGTGGTGGGTCAACAACCTTGAAATTGCTTACAACGAGTATTGTAGAGAATACTGAGGGAGTCGAAGAGGTTTGGAAGTTGATACTGTGAGATGTAATATTTTAGTTTAGTAAAGGTAGTTTAGTATTTTAGTCAATTAGGATTATTAGTGTTAGTTTCCTAATATTAGTGTTACTCCTTTATATATATATTTATATATATATGCTTGTAATAGGTCTTTTTGATTAATGATAATTATTATTTCTTGCAAAAGTTAACATGTTATCAAAGCTGCACCTCTTTTTTTTTTTTTTTTTTTTCCCACCATAGCAACTGCAAAGCCTTAATGTCTCTTTTTGAAGAAATTTCTCTTGCAGCCTCAGTTGCAAGCTTCTATTCTCCATCAGTTGCAATATCCTTTCCTTTTTTATCTTCAACATCAATAGTGAAGCAATAGCAATTGCATTCTAACGCATATCTTTAGCAACCTTTAGCAAACCTTGTTGAAATTGCACAGTTGCAACTTCTTTCGTGAAGCCCAAGTAGTTGCATCCATAGCATCATTGCACCAGTTTGAGTCACACCATTGCAGAATTAATTGCACTCCTCTGCATCGTAGCACCCCTTTGCATCTGAATAAGCATCTGTCGTGAACCAAAACAGCAGTCGCAATCACATAAACTGATAAACCATTGCATCTCTCTTGTGTTGAATCACTTTCTTCTGTGTATTAGTCGAAGTCGCACATCTTGCACTGTCGCATCTCTCCTTCTCTGTGTGTTTGCAATCGAATAGCAGTGACACCTTCTCTACTCCAGTCACACTTCTATTGCATCCACTAACAATCACCGTCAGGAACCAATTGCAGCAACTTCTCTCTCTTGTTTTCTATTAAATGCAACCCTAGAAAGCATCATTCGTGAAGCTCCTCCACCTTCTTCGCATAATCACAGTAGATTCAAATTTCATTGAACCAGTCAATTCCCTTCTTCTCACTCAGTTGCATTGCACAAACCCTTTACATCTGACCCGACAGCCCAATCACACCTTTATAGCAGTCACACCTCTCTCTCTCTCTCTCTCTCTCTCTCTCTCTCGCTCTGACTTTCTCGAACCATCCCTGTGTTGCATCTCTACAGAACCCATCGCACCTTCGTTTAATTGCAAGCCCTTGTTTTGATCCCTTTCTTTGTCTTGCAGAATCATGCAGCTTTGAATTCTCTCCTTTTCTTCCTTTTAAATTCATCTTTGTTTGGCTGCAGTGTTGTTAATAGCTTGGTGTTTGGTTAGTAGTACTTGATTATCTTAACAAGACTGTTTGGTTCTGGGTGGTTCTTTGGCCACTCGGTAGTTAATGCTGTTCTTATTGATTACTAGTCACATTTTGTGTTTGGCTGCAATGTTGTTAGTAGCTTGGTGTTTGGTTAGTAGTACTTCGTTATCTTAAGGAGGCTGTTTGGTTCTGGGTGATTCTTTGGCCACTTGGTAGTTAGTGCTGTTCTCATTGATTACTAGCCACATTTTGTGTTTGGTTACTGTTACATAACCAGTCCTTTGTTGGTTATTTGGCATGCACATCATTTAATTGGGTATATTTTGGCATCATGACTGTAGCAATGGAGGCGAAGATTGTTATTATTTTTCCAGATTTTCTACCTTCTCAATCTCAGAATCTTCAAACCCCGTTGCACCTCGTGAAGCATCAGCATTTTTGTAGTCTCATAACTCTGCTCATTTTTGGTTTATTCTTGACAAACTCTTGATGGCTCATGTCATGAGTTTGGTGGGGGTGTGAGATGTAATATTTCATTTTAGTAAGGGCAGTTTAGTACTTTAGTCAATTAGGGTTATTAGTGTTAGTTTTGTAATATTAGGGTTAGTCCTTTATATATATACATATGTATGCTTGTAATAGTTCTTCTTGATTGTGAGAATTATTCTTTCTTGCAAAAGTTAACAGATACCACAGTCTAGACCATGGACTTCTGGCTGGGTCTAGGTCTTGCTCAACTAGAGAGAAGGAAGGAATAGAGTGTGCAACTGATGCTACTGGTGCACTAGGGTTTTCTCAACAAGAGAGAAGAATTGCTAGGTTGAGGTGGAATCTTGTTATTTCTTGGTGCAAAGGCTGGATTAACTTGAAGAAAGTGGTCAATTTAGATAGGGGAAGAATCGTCTAAGGTCACTTGAGGATTCTAGGATTGGTTCAATAATGGAGGTGCTATCTGGTGCTAAACTCAATTAGGGCCTTGGGTGAGTTCTTTCTAAAAGGAGGGAAAAGAACTCCGTACGATAAGTCACGATTGGAGTGAAGCGATGTTGTGCGCTGCTGTGCAATGGTCTACTGCTATGTCGTGATGCTTCACGATGAGAAAAGAAATGAAAAGAGGTGGACTAGCCCTTAGTTCTGATACCATGTAACTTTAACAAAGAAATTATTCTTATTAACAAGCAAAAAGAGGATTACAATCATAATAAATACAAAGCTAACCCTAAATTATCAAAAGACTAAAATACCCTTCTAAAATTCCTTATAATAATGTATGTGGAAGGGTGTCGCATTGCAACTGGTATCAAAGCGGACCTACATCACGGTGGTGGGACTTTAGGGGATGGATAGTGATAAGCAAGATCTAATACCCAAGTTTTAAGACTCATAATGCGAAAGGCGAAGATGGATGAGGTGAGCTGAGCTGAGCTAAGGTGAGATAAGGTGTCATGTCCATGCACCTCAACCCCACATCTCTTGGTTAGAGAGGGTTATTGGGCTATGTATGGATGCTTTTTCCTTAACTTACAAGACGGATTTTAAAGTTGCAATGAGTAACCCACTAACCCAAGAGTGCACAGTATATTGTATGTGGAAAGACGGGGCATTATACGAGATCTAAACCAAAATTTGTTAGTGCCTGATAACAGATCAAAAAGTAATTGTTTAAAATCTTATTTTCCATCTCTTATGATATAGAATGATACCATATACCATCCTCATACATGAAATATTCTTTACATTCAGGAAATATACCGCATCAAGCTTCCAGGATGTCCAACAGAAATTGGAGAAGGGAAACCTGAAAATCAAAATCATGCCATCATTTTCACTCGTGGGGAAGCCCTTCAAACCATAGACATGAATCAGGTAAACTTTATATTCTCACCTTTATATATATATATATATATATATATATATATATATATGTTACAAATGACTCACTGAGTTTTTGTACCCTTTATCTCCAGGATAATTACCTCGAAGAAGCTTTCAAAATAAGAAATCTATTAGAAGAATTTCAGCAAAGACGAACAATATTGGGTCGATGGGAACCTCGTCATGGAGAGCGAAGCCCAAAAACATCGGGCCTAAGTAGATCTTGTTATGGGCTGCGAAACCCAACAATATTGGGTCTAAGGGAGAATATCTTCACTGGAAGGTTACTCTTTCCATATTCGTGTGTATCATTAAATTTGATCTTGATGAGTTTTATGGCTATGGTCAAACAAATCAGTGTGTAAATATACACTATCCAAATTAAGGTTAATTGTAAAATATATGATTTTTTTCCCTCTTTCATTTTACAGTGTTTCATCACTCGCTTGGTTCATGTCCAATCAAGAGACAAGTTTTGTGACTATTGGCCAACGAATTTTAGCGAACCCTTTGAGGTAAAGCAATCATATCTTCTTGAATTTTGTGATACTACATTTAATTTAGGTTATTTGTTGATGTTTAAATTTGATTTAATTAATTAGTTTGTATATGTATACACAAACATAAATTTTATATATATATATGTTAAGTTTCTAACCTAATAGCCTAAGCTATTAGGTGGAGGGCTCAAACAGGTATATAAAGCCATATTAAACTTAATATTTTAATTGATGTGGGGCGTGGGACTTTCCAACACTCCCCCTCACGTGCAGGCCTAACAAGACAACAATGGGCCTGTCATGTGGACAACAACAACGGGCTCAAAAATAAAATAGGCCCAACAACAATAACGGGCTCTAATACCATTTTAAGTTTCCAACCTAATAGCATAAGCTATTAGGTAGAGAGCCTAAACAGGTATATGAAGCCATATTAAACTTAATATGTTAATCGATATGGGATGTGGGACTTCCCAACAATATATATATATATAGGGTCAAGATCTAAGGACAATTTTTTTTTTTCTTTTATAAAAATGTTTTACAACATCTCAATAACTTTTTTCTACAACTCACGTCTCAATAAATTTTTGTGCGACTCACATTTTTTTTAAACCCACCTTTGGATTAGACACCATTCTTATGCATGCCAAATATCATATTAATAAGATAAAATTAGCCATATGATTCATAAGCTCACATTTCCAATGAATGAAGAATCTCACATTTTTGGATGAAGCATCTCTTAATTTTCGATCTAATTGGTGTAGGAGGAATATACAATCCAACAGTGATCTCACAAATTAAAATTCTCTAGAGAACAACGTAAAAATGTTATAAGAAACTCTGTAAACTTGTCCCCTTATATATATATATATATATATATATATGTTCTTTTATTATTGTTTTTGCTTTTTAATTTTTTTTGGGGGGAGGGGGTTTATTAAGGAACACCATGTTAAGGTCATCATTATCACCAAAGAAGAGTGTAACTGGAGTTCACTTGTCAAAATTTTGAAGTAGGCTTCAGATTTGGCTAGTTGCATCCAACTAAACCCATCATGACCAATGCACTAATTTTAGCTGAAGTTTTCAAGCATAAGTTTGCATTTGGGTTGAAATTTAGCAGTCTGATCTTTGGTTGGCTTGGGCTTAGGTTGATGAATTAATCAACCTCACCCAAACCATCTGCAATTTGATGTGTGTGTGTGTGTGTATATATATATATATATGTGTATGATAAAAATTGATATAGTTACATTCACATATTTAAAGTATTAGTAGTGATTCTTTAAAAACATGAATATGATTACTTATCCTGTGCTCAACTCTTAATGGCATAATCAAGATGGGAAGCCCTAAGCTTAATACTTTTCACATGTCTTAGTTTAGCCACAATCATTTTTATTACTTGATTTTTCTTGACACCCCCCCCCCCCCCACCCTTCCTTTTTCCTTTTACCTTTGAAGTTTTCTTACACTATTAATATATTGTTCTGTAAATTGTGGTCAAAATAGTTTTGTCAATCATCATTTTTATAGAGGCAGAGTGCACAAAATGCACGAATTTCCACCATTTATCAAACAACATGACCTTGCCGAAGTTATGGACTTAATATGAGTTTTGAACCTCTACGATTGGGATGAGGTTGGCCTTCTGCACACCTAATTTGCATTGCAATCCTATCCTAGATTGCCATTATTGTAAACAAGCAATAGTAACAAATAAACTCATCTAAATGTTAGAGGTAACACATCCCAGGGGATGTCCAAATTCCCAGATATCATCTAATTTTCATAGTAGTTATTTTTCATTGTTGTGGTTTCCAAATGTACCCTCTGCCCCTTTCATTTTTCCTAGGACTAAAAGTACTTTTCAAGACTCTGAGATACGGATGATGGCAATCTGGCACAATACATAGTTGATGAAATCACAATGTGTCTATTTATCAAGTTTGATGAAATCACAATGTGTCTATTTATCAAGTTTGACAATGTATTCTAAAACAGTTTGAAACCCTTACAGTTGATTAAATTTTGGCTGACCTGCATTGGAATGTTTTAGCATTTTATGGTACTTATTGTCAATGAGTCCTTTATTGTTATTTCTTGACTTGATATAACATTCAAATATATCAAGAATTATTCATTGTCATCAGATGATTAATAAATAAGCTGACTTATTTAAATATTATTCCATGTGGGTCCTATTCCAACTTCACAGGGTACGGTTCCATTATGGCCATCCTGATATATTTGATAGAATCTTTCACTTAACAAGGGGTGGCATAAGCAAAGCTTCAAAAAGCATCAACTTAAGCGAGGATATATTTTCAGGTATATATTTAGTTCATCTAAGGATGACTAACTAATGAAAAAAGATTGGCTAATAAATATTATCTAATGCTTAATTCTGTAAACCACTCTAGGGTTCAATTCAACTTTACGTGGGGGATATATAACACATCATGAATACATCCAAGTTGGCAAGGGGCGCGATGTGGGGATGAATCAGATATCAGTTTTTGAGGCTAAGGTTGCAAGTGGAAATGGAGAGCAAACGCTTAGCCGCGATGTTTATCGGCTTGGACATCGGTTTGACTTCTATAGAATGCTATCATTCTACTTTACGAGTGTTGGTTTCTATTTTAGTAGCATGGTATGTCAAAACAATTCTCCTTACATTTTTTATTTCCTTATATCTTTACCTTGTCACTTAAACAGTTTCATTAGTATGACAGGTACAACTTGTTTAACTTCCCAACTCATCTAAAAGCCCAAGCTATTAGAGAGGGAGACAAGGGCTTGAGTTTTGTTTTACCTTTTTGCATTTTGCCCCTTTTTTTTTTTGGGGGGGGGGGGGGGGGGGGGGGATTGGGGTTGTACAGGGTTCAAACTCTCGGTGGAGGAGTGGGAGCACTACCATTTGAGCTTTCACCAAAGCATTAAAAATTGTAAAACTAAAGGGATGTTAGGTTCAAACCAACTTTTTCTTGAATTCACCTTGTCAACCAATTTTTATTTGGTTTTTTTATATATGTCTGGTACATAAAATTGGCTTGTGGAGTTGTGGGTGCCCCGATTTAGGTTGGATATTTTTCAGGTTTGAGTGATACGCCTAGTTGGTAATGTTTGGAGATTAATCCCTCCTTACACAATAAAAGCCAGTACAGAAATCTTCTAGTTGTTTTGCCAACCTTTTCCTTTGTGTCGTGGGGGCAGGGGAGGAGGATTAAAACCCAATCCTAACTTATATGCTAGGATCTCACCCTTGAAGCTTCTGGAAGAACTCGGAGATAATCCTTTTCCTTTTAGTTAGTTGTTTGATGTCACTTCATAATGTACATACCAAAGAGGATTTTCGCACTTTGTATAATTGGAAATGTATACTTGGAAGTTGATTCATTGATCATCTTTTTCAGGTTACTGTGCTTACTGTATATGCATTCTTATATGGACGCATATATATGGTTCTGAGTGGGTTGGAAAGGGCAATTCTTGAGGATCCAAGCATAAGCATACACCAAAGCCAGGCCCTTGAAAAGGCTTTGGCCACCCAGTCTGTCTTTCAGCTGGGCTTGTTGCTGGTGCTGCCCATGGTTATGGAAATTGGGCTGGAAAAGGGGTTTCTCACTGCTTTAGGTGATTTTATAATTATGCAGCTTCAGCTGGCCTCTGTATTCTTCACATTCCATCTTGGAACAAAGGCGCATTATTATGGAAGAACAATCTTGCATGGAGGTTCGAAATACCAGGCTACTGGGCGTGGCTTTGTTGTTGTCCATGCAAAATTTGCTGAAAACTACAGGGCATACTCACGAAGTCATTTTGTGAAGGGGTTGGAGCTTCTTCTTCTGCTGCTTGTGTATGAAATTTATAGACAATCATATCGTGCATCAAGTCCCTATGGGTTCATTACTTTCTCCGTATGGTTAATGGTTGCTTCCTGGTTGTTTGCTCCTTTTGTGTTCAATCCATCTGGATTTGAGTGGCAGAAAACAGTCGATGATTGGGCAGACTGGAAGAGGTGGATGGGATATCGCGGTGGTATTGGTATCCAACCAGATCGAAGTTGGGAATCTTGGTGGGATGGAGAACTGGGACACCTACAAAATACAAACATCAGGGGAAGAGTGCTCGAGATAATCCTTGCATTTCGCTTCTTCATTTACCAATATGGAATTGTCTACCACCTCGATATTGCTCATCATAACAAGAGTTGGATGGTATCATTTTATTTCAACATTATTTTTTTCTCATCTTAACAATGTCTGTTGCACCCCACATTATTACCTACTATTTTCTAAATATTCTTTGTAGGTTTATGGATTTTCGTGGGTTGTAATGGCAGCTATCCTTGCGGTCTTAAAGGTACTATTAGCTCATAAATATGAAATGGATGTCTTTCCAAATTAGCTTAAACTAATGTTTTTTTACCACAATCAATAGTGTAAGCAATACGCCTGTTTCACCTTTTTTTTTTTTCTCCTGAGTTAATGCCTCTGCTTCTCCTGATTCTTAGGACACATTTTGTTGTTGATTGACATTTTTTTGGTCTAATGCTTGCTTGTTTGTTCCCATGTTGCTATCAGCTGATACTACCAAGAAGAAGACGAGCATTTGAAGCCGACATTTGGCTCTTGTGCAGGATCCTTAAAGTGCTTTTGTTCCTTAGCTTCTTATCAGTAATGACTATATTATTTGTAGTTTGTGGCCTCACCATATCAGACTTATTTGCTGCCGGCCTTGCCTTCATGCCCTCAGGGTGGGCCCTTCTTCTTGTAAGTCCTGTTTCCAACTTAAATATTCTGAAGATAAAATTGTGCAATTGCTCTCTCTCTCTCTCTCTCTCTCTCCCCCCCCCCCCCCCCCCCCCCCCCCCCAAAAAAAAAAAAGAAGAAAAAACCCTAACACAACAAAAAAAAAAAACACACACTAGCTCGTATGCTGTCACCATTGTGATGACTGACAAGCTTAGTCAAACTTTAAAGAAGTCCTAAATTGAGGTCAAAATTTTCATCAGGAATGAATAACGATATATTCTTATTCTGTGAATCTACGAGATTTTCACTTTAAAATGAGCTCTCTAGCTATTTGACATCTTTTCTTCTTTTTTTATTAAATGAAGATTACATATTCTAAATCTGACAATGAGTAGTATTATTTCCTAACGTCATTTTTTGTCCTTTATTTGTCTCTTTAAAGATTGGGCAAGCATGCAGGCCCTTGTTTAAGCGTCTTGACATCTGGAATTCAATAAAGGAGCTGGGAAGATTATATGAATACATAATGGGACTATTAATCTTCATGCCCATTGTCATATTATCATGGTTCCCATTAATGTCAGAGTTCCAAACACGCTTGCTCTTTAATCAAGCATTCAGTAGAGGTCTCCAGATCTCAAAGATTCTTGCTGGGAAGAAAGATAAGGCATCCCAACCAGCCCAACCCACCCCACCTCCTACCAATCCCAAAAATAAGGTGTGAACCAGTTGTGATATTCAACATCTTACATTCATTTGTCCTTGTAAAATCCATCAAGTACGGTGGTCTTTAACTTACAGAGAACCTTTCTGTTGGATCATTCCTACGGTTGATTTGCATAAGTTTTTTTATTGTAGTACTGTTTGTAAGAACACCAATCATATACTGGATAAATTATACACATGCATATAGAGTTTTACTTCTTCAAATGAATTTCACTAATCCGCGAGGGTAGTGCAGATGGTAAAGGATCACGGTTCAGGAACCGTAGGTCCTGAATTCGAGTGATCTCCACTCTCTCTTTATCGGATGCATAGGCTTGTGAGTAATTTGTGCATCGCAAGAGGATTAGTGTGGATCCAATGGCTTGGGATACCCCTCGTTTGGCCCAAAGAAAAAACAATTGAATTTCACTACATTTTGGAGTTGACTTATTAATCTTGGGTTGTGTTTGGATGGTCGATTAATTAAGATGCTTCTTGATGTCTTTGGCTTACGTTATAAGCAAAATAACAAAAGCTCTTAGGAAACTTTTATCTTTTTTTTCAAGAATGCCATTTTGTTCCAACATAAGAACATCTTTTTCTTGACATTTATTCATTGCGGGAAGCAACAATCCACTTCTATGTACTTTGTTCTTTCATGCGACACATGATTACTAGCAATATCCATAGCGTCCTGATTATCACAAAACATCTTCAAAGCTTGTCACAAGAAAACCTATCTCTTGTAAAAGAGGCTTCACGTACAGCATCTCATAGGTTCCACGAGCCATGGCTTTATACGCGGTCTTTGCATTAGATCTAGTTATTAAGCTATGCAAATAATTTTTGAAGATTTGAAAACTAGAATCAAAGCCCAATAGAAGAAAAATAATGATCTTGCTAGAAAATATGATTTTTATTTTATTTATTATTATTATTATTATTTTTTTACAATCGATAGAACCTATCCACACCCTCTCCCTTCCTCTTCTTCTAAAATCAACAGACGAGTATCAACGCTTATTCATAAGTTTAAATTCAAGATCCCCATTAGAATTACTTGTTGGGTGTATGATATCTTCTTGTCGTTCAAATTGACAGAGAATTTCTCGGTCAATTCTTTGTCAATTGTCTAATTGACAAAGAGGTATCCCACTTGGAGCAGAGGGAAAAATTGGGATTAAATCATGTGCATGCACCAAGGGAACAGTCAAACATTAGAACTCCTCTTCCTGAACCCAAAAATGCGCTACAGAAAAGTTTAGGTAGGAAAGGCAAAGCAAGATGATGCAGTTTCAGAGACTTATAGTTTGTCGGGCGGAGCCGAAGGATATGGCATGGCTGTTGACATGGGGATCTGAAATTGAAAGCCAAAATAAAGCCATGATGTGGAATTGCTAGATATCCGAATCAACATGGTCGTCGTTCGGTTGGGAAGTAGAACTAAAGGGTTCTCACAATTGATTTCCCAGACACACCCTATATATATGTTCCTTATCCCTCTTCTTTCCCCAACGTCTCTTATGCATGTATTGATTTAGGATAATTTTGGGATTTTGATTTTTAAGTTTTTTCATATTATGTGCTACTTGTACCCCTTTGTACACACTACACTGTCAAAAAGTTGGAGAATTGAGATTGATTCCATTGTTTAGAAAAAATGGGAGAAATCCTTTGTTAGCGAACATAATATATAAGGAGGGATCAATTTACATACATTTGGTGTAAATCTTTTTACTATTATACCCTTTAATAATCTTTTGTAGGATCAACATTTTTCAAAACCAACCGTTGGATTAGAAACTACTCTCATAGAGATCATGTACGTCAAATTTCACATTGATTGAAAATTAGGAATTACTCCATCAATAAAGCGGCCTAAATCATAATTTTATTTGCAAAAAGAAAAATGAATTTATAGATGAGATGTTTATGAGTATCCGATCGGTGTGAAATTTGGTGCGTATGATTTCCATGAAATGAGTATTTAATCCAATGGTTGATTCGGAAAAACATGGATCTTACAAAAAGTTATTGAGGGGTGTAAGAATAGTTAAGGGAAGGATTCGTTTACACCCGGTATAAAGCTTTTTACTCTTACACCCCTCCATAACTTTTTGTAGGATCCATGTTTTTCCGAATCAACTGTTGGATTAAATACTCTTCTTATGAAAATCATGCACTCTAAATTTCACATTGATTGGAGATTAGATATATAAATACAGTCTTGGTCAAGTCAGCATGTTTTGATATAAGTTATATCAACACTATATATTAGGATTATACCTTGTACGTTGGGCTGGTGTATCCTGTAATCCATCAATGCATAAGGTACAAGCCCCAATACAAGTGCTGATATTTAAATCAGTATGTCTTCACCTAACCGTCATTTTATATATATAGAGTTTCCTTCATAAGGTTAAGCTAACCTAGGTTTGCGTTAGGTCACTCTCCAAATCTCTACTTGCGGTACGTATTTTGCGAAACTAATCATTGGAGTAAATAGTTTTATCATATAGGTGATGCATGCCAAAAATCAATCCGAGATTGATTGATGTTTGATCCAAAACTTATATTTTTTAATCAATGACAATGACTCATTTTTTACATTCATGAATAAAGCACCTCTTAATCTTAGATCAACTTGATTTTTAGTATGCATAACTTTTATATGAAGCAGATCTAATCCAACGATTAGGTTTGCAAAATTCAAGTTACAGATAGAGTTTTAAAGACTGACCTAACGCAACATTAGATTAGGTTAACCTCTTAAGATATGGACTATATATGTACATATGTAAGGAGGGTTCTGTTGACACTTGGCCGGTGTAACTTTTTACATTTACACACGTCAATATCTTTTTATAGAAATCATATTTCGTCAATCCAACCTTTAGATTACATATTCTTATCATACACATCATACATGCCAAATTTCAAGTTAATTGGATTTTGAGAATTATTTGATCTGTAAACTTACATTTCTTTTAATATATAAAACTTTAACCTCTTTAGGCCATTTTAACTCAGTTAATTTTGTTAATGTTCCTACAAAATTCCCTTTGTAATCGTACATCACCACACCCATTTTTGCTCTTGGTGGGTAGATAAAAGAAAAAAGGGAAAAAAATTGCTTGGTGAGTTTAATGGATCACAACCAGGGGCGCAGCCAGTAAGGACCTAGGTGGCTCTACTGGCTCGGCTGACTCCACATATAATCTTTCGGTAATTTTACGTTTGATCCTTCTCATTTTATTTTTAACCCCTAAATTTTACCACCTGCTGCCTATTCCTCGCATCACTCTCGCATCTCATATATTTTACTCTTATAATCTTTCGGTAATTTTACATTTTTGATCCTTCTCATTTGATTTTTGACCCCTCTATTTTTTCGGCAATTTCACTTTTGGTCATTCTCATTTTATTTTTAACCCTTAAATTTTACCACCTGCTGCCCATTCCTCACATCACTCTCACATCTCATTAAAGGACAAATCTAAAACTTACATATATCACTATATTTATCAGCAAAAGAGAAGTCTAGACTTTAGTTTTTTATTCATTTTTTACTAAGAACACTAAGTCTAGATTCTAGAGTCTAGAAAGTGGAAGCTCAAAAGTCTTTCTGTCACTTTCACTATCACTTCCCCCATACCGTCATTGTACCCCATCTGCACAAAGAACTCATCCCCTCCCTCATCACACACAGAGCTCAAAAGGCTCAAGAGTGGGTAGGTTTTGTTCTCACCCTATCCTTCGCGAATCGTGATCACTTATCACAGTATCATCGAATCTCCTTACAACTACAGCCAAAGGCGGAATTAGGAATTGAAATTCGCCTGGAGGCCTTAGGTTGAGGCAAAATCTTCCTTGGGCTACAGGGGTAAAATCCACTTCTAATACCTATGGAAAAAAAAAAAAAAAAAAATGATACGGCTTAACTAGGCTAAAGCCCGGGCTAGCCCCTAAGGTGGCTGAGTGGCTCCACCCTTGGCTACAACGGTATCAACAAGTGACGCCGCAACGGCCACATTGAGTCACTGACGTCATGAACCCGTGAAGAGCATTGATAGTTGGCCTTCCTCAACTAAATTCCTGGTTCCACCACTGATCATAGCCATGGCAAGCTCACAAGCTACTGGTGGCTAGATTGTTGACATCGTCACCTCGATCGTGATCCACTCTGGCAACGCAATGAACACTATGATTGCTCTTCTTCTTCTTCTTCTTGTTCTTAGGTACTTTAAATAAAACTGTCACCTAACGGTTTCAAATTTCAACATGCAAGGCATTGTGGTATCTAGGAATCATACGGATATCTATTGTGGGAAAATTTTCTCCAACTCATTTTGGGAATAACTTATTAAAATAATAATATTTTCAAAAAAATAAAAAATAAAAAACCTCCTTGAAATATTTTGATAATCAGTTTGCATTTTAAAGTGCACTAAATATGGGTACACGTGCGAATAATATTTAAATAATAAAAGATACAAGAAAATTTATAAATTCTCAAATATATATATACACATATATAGTTATGGTATGAATAAAAAATTAGTTAGGAGACATGCATAGTAGTAGAGGTTGGGTAGAATTTATGAACTTTCTTTCTCTTAAATTTTTTATTTTTTGCAAGAAAATTAATATTCTTAATTGTTTAAATTAGGGGGACGAATAAATATTTAAAATTTAAAATAAAGGTATAATGGTCAATCAAAAGTTTTTCTAAGATAAAGACTTTTATAAATAGTATAGAAGTATAGATATAAATAGATATATATTTTGAAATTAGGTAAATTACATTTACACTCCCTCTCGAATATGACAATTACAAATATATTCTCTCTTGTTTCTGAAATTACATTGACACACTATTAGAATCATCTCTAAACGATGTTAAAAAGACAAATAAAATGAGACAAATGCCCTTAATAAAATGCAACATTTAAATATGTTCTTATTTTTAACATTTTTTTTCATCCCGCCTAAACAAAACGAAACTTTGGAAACCAAGCTGGCCTCTTCACCTTTCCCACCGCCAAATGTCCTCCCTCCTAAATATTAACCCTAGCCCACCTCACAAATTGCGAATTTCCTATAATTTAATAAATTTGCTGCAAGCTTCTTTTCATCTGTGAACTTTTCCTTCCACTTTATTAAGATTAGCACAAAACTTTGTTCATCATCTATTATCTATTATATATATACTAAAACGGAGGAATGGTCCTCCTGTAGTTGTGCCACGCGTCATCTTTATTTATTTTTTTTTTTTATTTTTATTTTTTTTCAAACCACGTGCTTAACAGTGAATTTTTTTGAAAAATTACCTTTTGGTGATCCTTTTATAACTTAATACCAATAAAAGATATTAACTGTCAACTTGCTACAAATTAACTATATACATGCGTAAAATGACTACTAATTTCTTTTTTTTCGTATTACATTGAAAGCTGATCACTAAAACGTAATTTTTCCAAAAAGTTACTTTTAATGACTTTTGGGGAAATTGCTTTTTTAGTGACCACTTTCCATTTTAATACCAAACAAAAGTAATTTTCTGTCAATTTGCTACAAATTGACTGTATACGTGTTTCAAAATGATTACCACCTTATTTTGTCTGGTATTAAGTTAAGAAGCGGTCATCAAAAAGTAATTTCCCCAACTTTTTTTTGTTGTTCACTGCTCTTTTTCATGTAAGTAAATTGTCGCTTGGTATTCACCACATATCTCTTTGTTTTCATGTGAGAGAATCAAAAAACCTGCACTGTATAATGTTTATCCCAAACTTTGTAAATTACCATATTTTTTCGTTTCTTTATACTTATTCATCTTCTCTCTCAAAAATTGAACGTAAAAAATTATAAATTGTTATAATAAGAAAGAGATATAGTTAGAGGAAAAAATGATTTTAAAAAAAATGACACATCGAAATCTTCAAATTCTCCATATCTGTATTCGGCGAAAAAAAATATTATTTTAATCAAAATTCTTCAGATGGTTTATTACCAAAAATTGAAAAGATTTATATGTTCTTTTGTCTTCTTCTCTTTCCCTCTTTGCTCCACCCATTCTCTCTCTCTCTCTCTAAACTTTTCTTTCTCCCTCTCTCACTTTCCAACTTAATAGCAAACAAAGAAAATTGGTAGTCATTTTAAAACATGGATACAATCAATTTGTAGCAAGTTGATTGATAATATCCTTAACATGTGCCCTTAAGCTGCAATTAAGGAGATCATCCTTATATGGAAACGGTGAAAATGCATAGAGAATGGTACAAATTACTTACAAAACTATAAAAATGCTTAAAAAATTGTGCAAATACAGTTTTACCAAATAAGGGGTATCTCAAACTGTTAGGCCCAAACTAATCCCTCATGATGCATAAACTATCCGCAAATTTATACATCCGATAATGAGGGAGCGAAAACACGATTTCGAGACTTGATTCCTAAGTCGTGGTTCCTTGCCATCTAAGCTACCATTGCGAGTGTGTATTATATATATATAGATATAAGATGATGATGATCGGGTAAGCATGTGCTGATATAAATCATATCAACACCTGTATTAGGGGTTGTACCTTATGCTTTAATGGGTTAAGGGATACATTGCGTTAATATAAGAGGTGCAACCCCCAATGCATGATATTGATATAACTTATATCAACACGTACTGACCTGATCAGTGCTATATATATATATATAAACGTAATTTTTTCAAAAAGTTACTTATAGTAACTTTTGAGGAAATTGATTTTTCAGTAACCACTTTCTATTTTAATACCAAACAAAAGTTTTTTGAGGAAAAACTTTTTTTGGTGTTCACTACTCTTTTTTCATGCAAGTAAATTGTCGTTTGGTATTCATCATATATCTCTTTGTTTTTATGTGAGAGAATTGAAAAACTTATACTATACAATATTCATCCCAAACTTTGTAAACTATCATATTTATTCGTTTTCTTTATACCTATTCATCTTCTCTCCAAAAAATTGAACGTATAAAATTATGAATAGTCATAATAAAAAAGAGAGATAGTTAGAGGAAAAAATTATTTAAAAAAAAAAAAACGACATGTTGAAATCTTCAAATTCTCCCGATCTATCTTTGACAAAAAAAAAATTATTTTAATCAAATTCTTCAGATGGTTTATAACCTAAAATTAAAAAGATCTATATGTTCTCTTATCTTCTTTTCATTCCATCTTTGCTCCACCCATTCTCTCTCTCTCTCTCTAAACTTTTCTTTTTCCCTCTCTCACTTCCCAACTAAATAGCAAACAAATGAAATTGGTAATCATTTTAAAACATGAATACAAATTTGTAGCAAGTTGATTGATAATATCCTTAACATGTGCCCTTAAGTTATAATTAAGAAGAGAATCATTATATGGAAACGGTGAAAATACACAGAAAATGATACAAATTACTTACAAAACTATAAAAGTGCTTAAAAAAATTGTTCAAATACATTTTTACCAAATAAGGGATATCTCAAACCGTTAAGCCCAAACTAATCCCATATGATGCACAAACCATTCGCAAGTCTATGCATCCGATAATGAGGAAACGAAGACACGAACTCGAAACTTGATTCCTGAGCCGTGATTTTTTGCCATCTAAACTACTATTACGAGTGTATATTATATATCTATATATAAGATAATGATCGGGTAAGCATGTGTTGATATAAATTATATCAACACTCGCATTGGGGGTTGTACCCATGCATTAATGGGTTAAGGGATACATTGCGCCAATATAAGGGATACAACCCCCAATACATGATACTAATATAACTTATATCAACACGTACTGATCTGATCAATGTTATATATATATATATATATATATAATTTTTATTTTTCATAATATTTATTTTTACAAACTTCCTCCGTGCGTTGCATGGGTTATAAACTAGTATATATACTAAAACGGAGGAAAGGAAACCTCCTTGTGCCACGTGTCTGTTTGTGAACAGTTAGGGAAAAAGGTAAAATTACCTTTTAGTGACTATTGTTCAATCTAATGCTAAAAAAGGACAATAACTATCAACTTGCTACAAATTACCTGTATACTTACGTCAAAATAACTATCAATTTTCTTTTTATCGTATTAAGTTTGGAAAGAATCACTAACAAGTAATTTCCCAAAAAGATATGACTTTTGGAGAAATTACTTTTTAGTGATCAATGTCCAACTTAATGCCAAAGAAAGAATATTCTCTGCCAACTTGCTACACATTGACTATATACATACTTCAAAAGGATTACTAATGTTTCATGTTTGGTATTAAGTTGGGAAGTAATCACCAAAAAGTAAATTGTCTAACTTTTCTATTTTTTGGTTTTCACTGTTCTTTTTCACACGGTATAAGTAGGTTGACGCTTGGTGTACACTGCATATCTTTTTGTTTTTATGTGGGAAAATCGAAAAACCTATATTATACAATATTCAATCCAAACTTAGTAGACTATATCATATTTCTTCATTTTTTTTTATGTCTATTCATCTCATTTCCCAAAAGTTAAACGTATAAAATTATAAATATTTATAATCAGAAAGGGAGACAAATAAAGGCAATAATGATTAAAAAAGAAAACGCGACACACCGGAATATGTATTAAAAAATTATAAAAATGCTTAAAAAACTATAAAAATGCTTAAAAAATTGTGTAAATACACTTTTTCCGAACGAGGAATATCTCAAACTGTTAGATCCAAACTATTTTCCATGATGCACAAACCATCCCCAAGTCCATACATTCGATAGTAGAGGAGCGAAGACACGAACTCAAGATTTATGATTTTGGAGCCGTGGTTCTTTACCATCTGAACTACTATGACGGTTGTGGTTCTATTTCATATTATCTATCTTTTTCCCTTATATATATATAAAATTAATTAATTTATATTGTTCACAATATTTATATTTATAAACCTCACCCGTGCAACGCACGGGTTATAAACTAGTTTTAATATATATACTTGAGTTCCAACATTAATTAACCAAGCTAGATTGTTATTTACCTCCATATAAACTTTTGGTTGCGGACGAATAGAGGGCTTCATAGATGCAGGCACCAATGAAGGCCTTGCTATACAAGAAACACCAATCCTCATAATTAGCAACTGGTTGCATGAAATATGACTTAAGTTAGTTTAGAAAACAAAGAATGCAAGACATATAGCGTAGGTAGTCAAATCTGATTGTAAATAGGACCAAGAAAAAAGGAGAAATTTCAGGGGTGTTTTTTTTTTTTTTGTTTTTTGCTAGTCTTTTCGAAAAATAAATGAGCTATAAAATTTGGGTGAGGATTGCTACTCTTTCATGCCCTTTGTATTTCGTCGCTTAGAAAATTGTGGAATAAAAAAGAAAATTTTTTTAAAATTTTATATTCATGTTACTAAAATGAAAAATCAATGAACTCGATGATTTGTTTTTTAGGTAATAAGCTAAGGGTAATCTTAGTAGTTTTTAAAATAATTAAGACTAGCATCACTTAACTGGGACTTAAAGAGAAAATGATGTCCCTATAATTTATTTTGTAAAGTAAAATATGGTAGCATAATTTCATAAACTAAAATAGCAAAAGGGGATGCGAGTGTAATATTATCCTTTGAAATTTTATGCTCATCACAGTTTTACATATTGGGGTGAATGCGTGCAGCTGGAGCTTAAAGGAACACTTTTTCCTCATAGATCCAAATGTCAGAAAAACCAAGAGTGAAGAAATAATGAAATATTGGACGGCTAAATAAATGGATTTCAAAGTTCAAACTTCCTTATGATTAAAAGAAAAGTTCAAACTTCTTTAAGCGCTCGCCGTTACAGACTTTTTGACCAAGTGGTAAAGTTGTAATTAGGGAATGTATAGAGTACGAACTAACGGACCCAAGAAATATCAGACCGTTAGGAGTAGTTGGAGTCAGATCCCATTATAAAAATGTAGAAATTGATGTCACTCTTGTCTTTTTAACGCATATACTGACATAGGAAAAGTGACAATATGAGAATAAAAAAAGCTTCAACTCATTATTACGGAGTCCTATTTCTTCCAAGCATTTTTGTATTGAAAATTTGAAACCTTATTTTTATTTTTTTTTATTTTTTTTTCAATTCAATGTTTTCGAGCGTAGCTACTACAGGCTTTCTACTTTGGCTGCCAAATGGTATCAAGTCATCCTAACAGGTTGGGACAGTGTCTTCCATGTAAATATGGTCAGCTGGTGCCACGGACCAATGAAAATAAAAGAAAATAAGATTATGAGGGTTAAAATGCATTCTAATACTTTTATTTATTTATTTATTTTTATCATTTTCATTAATTTACTTGTGACATTACATCAATCATATCATAGTTATATATAAGTTTTTTTTTTTGTTAAAACTAACCTAATACTCCTTTTGTCACACAAAGATCGACCATTTATTATTACTTTATTAATTTCAAATTATTTGTCAACTTTAAAAAGCTAAATCATAAACTTTTTCAACTTTTCCATATTATTTGTAATTTTAATAATTACTTTTAACACAAAATCTAATATCAAATAATTGATGATATTTTTAGAAAAAATGAAATTTAATAAACAATAAGTCAATATAATGATGATTTTTCTTAAACAACTTATTTTGCTTAAGAAAAATCATCATGAGGTAGGGTGGCGTCTAATGGGATAGGCTAGGATTGTAGCGTATGGGGACAATGAGAGCCCCCCTTCTGGTGCATTGGATTGTGCAGCCTTTGGCTCGCCCAAGCAAACACTATGTAGTCATTATAGAGTGCGACGGCAGGATTGGGACTTGGTGCAGTTTCCACCTTCAACTGTGCTTTGCAGTAGGTGGTGGATGGGTTACATGTATAGAGGGTTGAGATTAGATACAATTATTTTACATCCAAATGCCTAACGCCGTCAGCTTCCAACTAAAAAGATCTCAACCGTTCATATTTCTCTCTTGTCACGTGACGACGATCTAGTGGTAATTATATCATGTGGTTAAAGGTACAAACTTCACCAAATTCGAGTCTGCGATGATGTAGGGGTTCAATTTTCCTAACAACAGTATAAAGAGGAAAAAAAAAAAAGAGTTAAATATATAAGATGATCAAATAATCTTATTAATGATAGTTGTCTGGATTAGTAGGAACTATGGTGTCTATACAATAGACTAGGTGAGATATTCTACTCTATATTAACAAAAAGATTGAGGGAAAAAAAAAAAAATTCCAACATTCTTATTATAGGGTGCATTTGGACATCTAATATTTTAGGTAAAATCTATCTTTTTGAATTAAAATATTTTAAAAAATTAGAATAATTAATATAGTTGACGTTATAGGATTAATTTTTATAAATTCATAAAATGTCATTATTTTGAATTTGTACCCTCAGTTGTGATGATGACCATTATTCCATTGCAATAGACGGTCCTATTGAAATCTGGATCGTTCATATCATATGGTTCTCACATGTATTGGTGGATCCCACATAGTTTGAATGATCATATTTCAATGGACCATTCATTAAATAGAGAGAATCTCTTTTCATTCAAGATGATGGATTTGTATCTTCAACACTAAAAATACATTGAATTATTTTGGTTTTCATTTTTGACATCCAAATGGATTCTTAATAAATAAAAACAATTTGAACATAGGTTAGGCTATTGCCACCACAAAAAAAATTCTAAATCCGCACTTAATAATTTTTTTTTTTTTTAGGTTCTATGAAAAATATAAAATGTTTTTACAAAAACTAGATACATAGTCTATTAGGTAACATCATTCCGTATAACTTTGTAGAAGAAAATTTTTCCAAAATCTATTATTTAAGTAGACTTTTTAACAATTTTTCATTGATAATGAACTAGAGATTGTAAAGGGCTAAAACATCCGCCTCAATGATAAATTTTGAAAAAAATTTCTCTCACAAAATTGCTTAGAATGATGTTTTATAGTAAACAATGTGGCTAATTTTTATAAAATCTTTTATATTTTTTATAAAACCTTAAAAGTATAAGTTAAGACCTAAGAGGAGTTTAAAGTACTTTATATGGTAGCAAAAAACTCCCTCTTTGTATACCCAAAAAAAAAAAAAAAAAAAAATACCTCCCTCTTTGAATAGATATATATATAGATGACTTTGTCTCAATCTAAATATAAATTAGTCAAATAATGAAATTGATTCTAAAAAATAATAATAATAAAATATTCCCTTTGCCTACCCACCAAAAAAAAAAAACTCTCTTTTCCAGAAGGAATCTTAGTTCTGACTCGACAGTGGACAAAACGCGTAAAATGAGGTGACTGAAACCGTTACGATGGAGGACTAAAAAACCTCACTTCTCAGTAGTATACTCCCCCACTAACTCACCAAAATGACAAAATCACCCTCCTCCGAATCCTAGGAATTTAGAATTGTCCTCGGCCAGCGAATACCCCTCCATGCGAAGGGCCCAATGCAAAAATATAAACAGCTCACGCCTCCCTCTCTCTCTGCAAATTCCAGATCAACCAAACCAATATACATATATATACATATATAGTATATGTAGTGAGAGAGTGTTTTAGAGAGAGAGATTAAGAGAGAGAGAGAGAGAGAGAGAGTTGTGTGATGGCGAAGCTACTCTGGTCGTTGAAGAAGGTGAGCAAGGAGTGGTGGCCACGGAGACTCTCAGCGTTCCGATGGAAACGTCTCGATTTTCAGATAAACATAATCGACGGTGTGGTGTTCAAGATTCTCTACGTTTTGGAAGCCATTGTGCTCGTCTCTAACTCTCTGTTTCTTCTTCCTCTGTTGCGGTTGCCATTTCTGATCATTATTCTTTCTTTTGGTCCCTCATTTGTATTCACTAATCTTGCTTTTAGGTGATTATAGCTCATTCTTTTTGTATGCAATCAACCATAACCTGGACGTCCGGCCTTTGCTTGCTCAATATATTGGCGCATGGTAGAAAAGAAAAAAAAAAAAAAAAAAAAAACACGAGAATTTTAGCTCTTTCTCTCTCTCATACATATTTGATATACATTGGGTAGGGTGTTTGGATGTTTGGGGTTGGTCTGCAGAATACGGTTCTTTGGTTTTGTAATTTTTAGTCTGGAGGAGATTCTTTTAACTATATTTGTGGGATAAAGATTTGTGCATTTTCAATTATTTGGAAGTTTCTTATTTTGTTTGATATAGCATAGATCTGCTCTGTTTCAGGTCATTATGCCTTGTTGGCCTTTTTTTTTTTATTTTTATTTTTTTGTTGGTAGACAGTCATTTTGAGCCTTTGATGTACATTTTTTTTCCTCTTTCTGGCGCAGACCAGTGCCTAAAAACAAACGACAACATAGGCCCAACACAGGGCACTGAGGCCCCAACCAAATTAAATCTCCCAATTACAAGATTTTGCAACTCAAAACGGAATAATCTCAATAAGATAATCCAAGAGACCCCTCTTCTTGCCCAATCAATCAGCACGAATATTATAGATTTATAGGTAAGTGGTTCATTAACCAAGGTTTATAGATTACAATCATTTACACAGGGTGGTTTTGAGTTTTTTGGGTCCCTAAGCGAACTCCTAAAATGGGATTAAAAAAATAATAAATAAAATTTAAAGCTATAATACTAAAAAAAAAAAAAAAAATCAATAACAATAAAGTGTCACGTAAACATCACTTTTCTCGCACACACACACACACACACACATATATATATATATATATATATATATATATATATATATATATATATATCATTTAGGCCTACTACAAGGGTTAGTCCCAAAATGGGGGCCTCATTTTTCCAGAAAGCTTACTTTCCCTTTGGAGTGAGCATTTTATTTTTCTTTTGAAAAGAGCAATTTACGAGAGGTTGTTGGTGAGGCTAGAGAAGGCAGTAGTTTGAATTCAAAATGGTTATTATAGAGGCAGCAGTTGTTACAATGGGTGCAGGTAACAGGCAAGGTGGGAGTGGGGATTAAATAATAATTTATTATAACCCCTAATTTATTATAATCTAACCTTTTACCCTTACCCTCCCTCACCACTAGGCTAATCCATGTTACATATTAAGCTATATTCAGTGAAATAATAATTGCATGAGAAAATGTATTTGTAAAATTTGTTTTACATTTTTATGTTTTCCTATATGATTTGCATAATTTCTATGTATTTTCATATTTTTGCATGCAATTATTGCTTCATTAAGTATGACTTAACAGGAACCTTTTAGGGCAATGTTAAGAAATCCCATATTTAAATTACTGTATGCAGATTTTTCAATGAACAAAACCTTTTTTTTTATTAAATAAGATTAATGAACAAAACCTTGTGTACTTATACTTTTTGATATGTAAATTTGTATGTCATGATAGTGTAATTTTTGCTAAGGTTAACTTATACTATTAAAACCAATGGCAGCTTCACTGGACCAGGGCCAGCCCAACTGGCTGTAGTGTTCTACTCAGAGATGGAGCCGTTCATAGGCCTTTGAATTTTGTTACCTATTGGGTACTGCCACATAGGTGGGGATATTCCTCTGGGCCTAATTGCTATAAGCCTATAAGGCCCATGCCCATTTGCTGTGCGTCATTTTGTTCTGTGTGTTTTCCTTTAATCAGTGGCTTGTTATGAAAATAAAGGGCGCTAAAACTTAACTATATTAATCAAGGTCAAATGATGGATCCATCCATCCATGGGCCTGTTAGTATTGTCTATTTGCAGCATATCAATTGATCGAACCATCTATTATCAAATTGTTTCCTTTTGTGTTAAGAACTTGGGATTATTTCCTAGTTTGTTTAGGCTTTCTAGAAGGTATATATATTTAAACCACGTGCTATTAAACCATGAAATTTGTTGGTCAAACAAGTTAAGATTTCTTTGTCTCTAGTACTAGAAGAATATTTTGAGAGAGAACCTTTATCCAGAAGAACACAAACTAGCTCTAGGTTTTTATGAACTCATACCTTTGTTTCTTGCAAAAGGTTAAACATCGAGATAACTTCTACTTCATTGGGGACCAAACTTATGATTAGTTTGATCTTGTGTTTGCTAGCTGATTTATAGTTCAAGCTAATAAAAGAACTTATTGAATTGGTAAATTAATGGTCTTACAATTGGTGCTAACCTTTTCGCCCCCCAAGTTTGGTTGTCGCAAATCCAACACGTTGGATTAAGTAGGTGAAGAAGTGTACCTTTTCAAATCAGATGAAAGAAGATAGATTTTCTCCTTGTATGATTGGTGGCAGATATTTTATTTTCTCGGAGACTAAAAGGTAGGATTTTCATGTAGAACATTGATTAGTTTTTATATGTTTCTGTTGATGAAATCCTTTTAGAAAAGAAAATATACAATCCTTTAATTTAACTCATATACTAGGGTCTTGTTTAAGCACTGTACCATTGATTCTAATTTTGAGGCAAGGTGACTAGTGCTGCAAATTGTGATGGTGCCAATTTGCAAAACACAAAGTTTAAGAAAAGTTATCATTGTATTGAATTGTCATTTATTAAACACCATCTTTTTAAAAGTATCCTATTTTTTTTTTTTTTTTTTTGTATTGGGTTTTGTGTTGAAAGTAATTATTGAATTAACAAGGGGTAGTGTAGGAAACTTAAAAAAATTATTATTTGACTTTTCAAATTGGACAAACATTTTGGGACAAAATAAAAAATAGCAAATATGGCCTATCTTTGTGAGATGGAGGGAGTAACTATTTCAAAGTTTAAAACAATTTGTAAGTTCGAAAGCAACTTACTTGTAGACATCCCATTTTGTATCAGGTTGTTATCTTAAGTCCCAGGGTCCAATGATAAGTTTAGTGAGATTATTCATGGATTATTCTCAAAGAATTAATGCAAATCACAGCATGGGATTAATGGTTAAAAATAAAAGAAAATTATTTTATTAAATTAGTTGTTTTTCTTGTGCTATTAGCATGTGTATGTATGTGATAGATGTGTATACACACATGTGATATATGCGTATGCGTGTTAGCAATTACTCTCCTAATTTTTAGAAAATGTAATTTCCCTTTCCTATTTATATTAGAAGACTTTTCTAACTATTGATAATATCTTTTAATTATGCTCTAAGTAAACTTAGTTTAGAAAGAAAAGGAAAAACCCTAATTTTCAGATATAAATATTCTTTTAATACTTTAGAGAAGGGGGAGGAGAATAGGGCTTTTAGAGAATGAAATTCGTCATAATTCAGCAACAGTTTTTCTGAAAACCAGCGAGCGTATTTTAATCATAACTGTTTGACTATGAATTTAGAATTGGATGAAATTGATGTTCTTAGAAAGATAATTCAATTCTCTACAACTTTGTATTTCACGAGTTTTGTCCAATTCCAACGTTTTCATACCCAAAAACTCGATTGAAATTTCTACTCTTACAAAGTGACGAAAATCACTTTTCTTTTCTCTTATTCTCTTTCGTTTTTATTTCTTTTCAAAATTGAGTAAGTTTTGATCTCTTTGCTATGATAGTACTTTGACGAAGAGAAGGATTCATGTTGGCTTGATTCAATCTAAAGACCTAAGGGGCCACAAACAATTACAAAGCCGGTAAATTTGGTTTTATTTATCTTTTTATTCTAGTTCTTCTTTTATTATTTTTATTTTATTTTATTTTTGTCTAAAGTATGATTAGCATGATTTAGGTTTAGTTTTTTTATAGTATTTATATTTTATATTTTATTTATTAAAAATGCATGATATAGTTCTAGTGGAGTTCTGCGATTCTATGTGAAATGCCTATTAGGTATGTACACACCTATCAGTGATGTGTACGTACCTTCTTTCCGGCAGATAGATTGTTTGTTTGTTGTTTTATTTAGTTTTGTTCTTAGTTGATCAGTATTTGGATGATCTTTTATATATTCTGATCCTTACTTTCTGATATATTTTTATTCTCTTTTATTTATTTATTATTTTGGTCATTGTGTGTGTTATTATTATTTCATTATTTATAGTGGAATTTAATTGAATACTTAATTAACTAAAGCCAATAATTATGTGTGGGCGCTGGTTTCGATCGGACATTATTGGGCGCCTTACACCTTCCTAGTGATGTACACTAACTTTAAACCCTCTCTGATTATGACGAGTTATACCATGTTAGGGTTCAAGTTTAGTTCCCAAGTTAAATTGGGTAGCGACTCGTCATCGCGCTAACCCTCCTTTTTGGTGGCGTACTCCTGAATCGTGTGATTTAAGATGTGGCTGCTTACATTACCTTCATAATTTCAATTTATTTTTTTAAACTGATTTTAAAAGAAGAAAAAAAATAGAAGTAACATTTAGTTCTCAACATGTGATGATTTCCTGACAGAATTGCATGATATGGCAAGCTTTTGTGCGCATCTACAAAAGAAGAGAAAAAAAAATACCATTGCAAATATTTAAGCCATAAAGATCGAGTTCATGCCTAAAGCTCAACAAGTTGAGCAGAGTAGGGCTATTGGGTTTCCTTTGATCTATATCATTTATATAGATTTCCTCATTTGTGTGTTTTGTGTGTGAGTATTTATGTCTATTTAATAAAACAAAAAAAAAAAAAAAAAAAAAGAAAAGAAAAGAAGGTGGGTGAGTATATGGTATATTAGTGGAAACCCCTGGATGATGCCCGGGAAGATAAAGGCGGTGGGAAACAAAAAAATAAATAAATAAATAATAATAATAATAATAATAAAAAGAGAAAAAAAAATTTAAGAAAAGAAAAAAAAAAGAAAGAGAAAAATGCCGAGGCTTGACACCTCAGCAAGTTACTATTTACCTACAGTAACCACACCCTAGGCATATAATATGAGTAAGGATCCCATCAAGCTACAAACATATGCTAGCTAATGTTATCATTCAAGAGAGTGGAATAGTTGTTACACCCCCCCTCGCCCCCCGGCCGCCGCCAAAAACCTAGATTTTGACTTGATGTAAGAATTTCAATATTTCTGTGCTTTTTAAATACATGGTATCTAAAGACTTATATTTTGAAAGGAGAATTCATAGCAAGCATATGAGAAGTATATATCTTATTTAAAGTTTTTTCTTTAGTTATAGCTTGGGATGGGATATATACTTTTCAAAATATATATCCTCTTGATTTTTTAAAAATAATTAATTTAGCATCATGGATATATAGATATAAGATGATGATTAGGTAAGTATGTGCTAATATAATTTATATCAACATTTACATTGAGAGTTATACCAAGTGTATTAATGGGATATGAGGTGCATAATGTAAAGAATACAACCCTTGATGCATAATATTAATATAATTTATATCAACACGTGATGATAAAACATAACCGTATGTGTATGTATGTGTATATATATATATATATATATATATATATATATAGATAAGCTGAACTAGACAAACCCTTGAATAGTTAGCCGTGTACCCGGCCTCAATGCCCTTCCTATCGCGTATTAGTTTTGACCTCAGGACGTACTTGACCAACCACAACATTTTCCTATCTCATATTAGTTTTGAGGCTCTTTTCTCTAAATGGTAGGTTTTTTTGAATTTATTCCAACTTTGGTGTGATTTTGAACTTAATTCCCACATAATGATAAATCGTGGTTGCTAACCACGATTTTATTAAAATCGTGGTTAGCAACCACGATTTTAGCTTTAGGTATAAAAACATAACTTTGAACTTAATTCCCACACAGTGATAAATCGTGGTTGCTAACCACGATTTTAATAAAATCGTGGTTAGCAACCACGATTTATCACTGTGGGGGAATTAAGTTCAAAATCACACCAAAATTGGAATAAATTCTAAAAAACTTACCATTTAGGGAAATGAGCCTTAGTTTTGACCTCATGACGTTCCTGACCAACCACAACATCTTCCACGTGAGTACAAATCCCAGCATTTTCCCCTTGGTGGGTCGTACACTGACTAAGAGAAAAGGGAGGGAGGAAGGATAGGAGGAATTAATAGAATATAGTATCTGTTGGTGGGTGTCTATGGATTCCTAATTTCATTCATATTTAATAATTTATAGAGTCAATATACCATTTTAATTTCAGCATCTTTATAAATGTCTGGTGAATTGTTCTCTTTCCACACCGACCCCTTCCTTCTCATACATATCTCTATTTCATTCATAGGCTTGGTTCTATTAATAGCTCATAGGACCCCTCGGTTTTATATCATCGAAAGTGGAATTGTGAATCGGAGGAGCCCAGCTTTTGAATTTTTGAAAATAATGGTGAAGAAAGTAAGCCAAGCATCACCACTTAAAATATCAAAGAATGAGAAGAATAAGCAACTCAACAGTTTGATCAAGGTTCTGCGGCCCAAGGTCTACATCACAGACACCTCGAACTTCAAGAAGCTTGTTCAAGAACTGACTGGCAATAATGGAATTACAAACACATCCCCACCCCCACCATCTACCAAACCGGAAGCAATTCAAGAAATTCCAGTTATAGACGATGTTGAAGATCCCGGAGTAGTAGTACTATCTGAAAGTAGCATGGAAGTGTCCGTTGATTCGGGGGAATCGTGTCACCAATCGCAAGCATCTTTCGACGATGAATTGAACCAGGCATGGGATCAGATATATTTGCACGAGACTGCATTACAGAATTTGTCGGCGAACCAGAATGAGGAGGATTGGTTAGCATATCAAGAGGTCGAGTCATGGCTTTTAGATGTGGAGCCATTTCCTTCACAGAGTTATGGTCAGATTGAGCAGGAGGTTTGCATATATGACTATGAGTTATCCGGGATACTATAGAGAATTATATGATCAATCATTAGGACAGATGCAGAAGAGCAAAACCTGTTTGTGATATTTGTCCGTCCTCTCTCTCTCTCTCTCCCGCTCTCTCTCTCTTATTCTTCCTCCTCCTATAGACCCATATTTCATAAATTCATTCATTCAAAAATTGAAATGTATTTACACCTCATCTATTCATTTGTACATAAAGTTCAACAATGTAAATTTTAAGGGTTAAGAAAATTGATATTCAGGGACGAAGTCAAACATTTAGTTTAGGGATGGCAAATTTTAGTTGATTGTTATTACTTTATCATAAAAAAAAATCCAAAGAAGTTTTAGATCAAAAATAAGGGTTAAGGTACATGGTAGCTTGGTATTCAATTTCTAAAGGATGGAGGAAATTATTTGAATCAAGAAAGGCGCAGTCTTTAGGTTTTGCGCCAACACTCCTCTACTAGGGTTGTTCATGGTTTAGGTTAAAACCGAAAACCAAAGAAGTTTGTCATTTTGTTTTGTGTGTTTTCCTTTAATCAATGGCTTGTTATGAAAAGAAAGGGTGCTAAAACTTAACTATATTAATCAAGGTCAAATGATGGATCCATCCATCTATGGGCTGTAAGTATTGTCTGTTTGCAGCATATTGATTGATCGAACCATCTATTATCAAACTGTTTCCTTTTGTGTTAAGAACTTGGGATTATTTCCTAGTTTGTTTAGGCTTTCTAGAAGGTATATATATATTTAAACCACGCACTATTAAACCATGAAATTTGTTGGTTAAACAAGTTAAGATCTCTTTGTCTTTAGTAATAGAAGAATATTTTGGGAGAGAACTTTTATCTAGAAGAACACAAACTAGCTCTAGGTTTTTATGAACTCATACCTTTTTTCCTTGCGAAAAGTTAAACATTGAGATAACTTCTACTTCATTAGGGACCAAACTTATGATTAGCTTGATCTTGTGTTTGCTAGTTGATTTATAGTTCAAGCTAATAAAAGAACTTATTGAATTGGTAAAATAGTGGTCTTAAAATTGGTGCTGACCTTTTCACCCCCCAAGTTTGGTTGTCGCAAATCCTACACGTTGGATTAAGTAGGCGAGCAAGTGTACCTTTTCAAATCAGATGAAAGAAGATAGATTTTCTTCTTGTATTATTGAGTTATATTTTTGGCAGATATTTTATTTTCTTGGAGATTAAAAGTTAGGATTTTCATGTAGAACATTGATTAGTTTTTATATGTTTCTGTTGATGAAATCCTTTTAGAAAAGAAAATACACAATCCTTTAATTTCACTCATATACTAGGGTTTAAATTAACTTGTTTGAGAACTATACCATTGATTCTGATTTTGAGGCAGGCGACTAGTGCTGCAAATTGTGATGGTGCCCATTTGCAAAACACAAAGTTTAAGAAAAGGTCATCATTGTATTGACTTGTCATTTATTAAGCATCATCTTTTCAAAAATACCCTCTCTTTTTTTGTATTGGGTTATGTGTTGAAAGTAATTATTGAATTAACAAGGGGTAGTGTAAGAAACTTAAAAAAATTATTATTTGACTTTTCAAATTGGACAAACATTTTGGGACAAAAAAAGAAAGAAGCAAATATGACCTATTTTTGTGAGATAGAGGGAGCAATTATTTCAAATTTTAAAACAATTTGTAAGTTTGAAAGCAACTTACTGGTAGACGTCCTATTTTGTACCGGTTGTCATCTTAAGTTCGGAGCCCAGTGATGAGTTTAGTGAGATTATTCATAGATTATCCTCAAAGAATTAGTTTGAATCACAACATGGGATTAATGGTTAAAAATAAAAGAAAATTATTTTATTAAATTAGTTGTTTTTCTTGTGCCATTAACATGTGTACGTATGTGATAGATTTGTGTACGCACATGTGATACATGCATATGCGTGTTAGCAGTTACTCTTCTAATTTTTAGAAAAAAGTAATTTCCATTTCCTATTTAGATTAGAAAACTTTTCTAATTATTGGTAATATCTTTTAATTATGCTCTAAGTAAACTTAGTCTAGAAAGGAAACGAAAAACCCTAATTTTCAGATATAAATATTCTTTTAATGCTTTAGAGAAGGGGGAGGAAAATAGGGTTTTTAGAGGGAAAAATTCGTCATAATTCAGCAGTAGTTTTTCTAAAAACTAGCGAGCGTATTTTAATCATAACGTTTGAATCTGAACTCGGAATTGGATGAAATTGGTGTTCTTAGAAAGATAATTCAATTGTCTACAACTTTGTATTTCAAGAGTTTTATCCAATTCCAACATTTTCATACCCAAAAACTCGATTGACGTTTTTGCTCTTACAAAGTGACGAAAATTACTTTTCTTTTCTCTTATTCTCTTTTGTTTCCTATTTCTTTTCAAAGTTAAGTAATTTTTGATCTCTTTGCTGTGATAATACTTTAACGAAGAGGAGGATTCATGTTGGCTTAATTTAATCCAAAGACCTAAGGGGCCACGAATAATTATAAAGCCGGTAAATTTTGTTTTATTTAGCATTTTATTCTAGTTCTTCTTTTATTATTTTTATTTTATTTTATTTTTGTCTAAAGTATGATTAGCATGATTTAGGTTTAGTTTTTTATATTTGTATTTATATTTTTATATTTTATTTATTAAAAATGCATGATATGGTTCTAATGGAGTTCTGCGATTCTATGTAAAATGCCTATTAGGTGTGTACGCACCTATCAATGATGTGTACGCACTTTCTTTCTGGCAGACAGATTGCTTGTTTGTTATTTTATTTAGTTTTGTTCCTAGTTGATTAGTATCTGGTTGATCTTTTGTATATTCTGATTCCTGCTTTCTGATATATTTTTTATTCTCTTTTATTTATTTATTTATTATTTTGGTCATTGTGTGTGTTATTATTATTGCATGATTTAGGGTGGAATTTAATTGAATACTTAATTAACTAAAGCCAATAATTATGTGTGGGGGCCAGTTTCAATCGGACATTGATGGGTGCCTTACACCTTCCCAGCGATATACCCTAACTCCGAACCTTCTCTAGTTATGACGAGTTAGACCCTATTAGGATCCAAGTTTGATTCCCAAGTTAAATTGGGTGACAACTCATCTTTGTACTAGTCCTTCTATTTAATGGCATACTCCTGAATCGTGCGATTTAGGACGTGGCGCTCACATTACTTTCATAATTTCAATTCATTTTTTTTAAATGATTTAAAAATAAAAAAAAATAGAAGTAACTTTTAGCTCTCAACATGTGATGGTTTCCTGACAAGAATTACATGATATGGCAAGCTTTTTTGCGCATCTACAAAAGAAGAGAAAAAAAAAAAATCCTATTGCAAATATTTAAGCCATAAAGATCAAGTTCATACTTAAAGCTCAACAAGTTGAGCAGAGTAGGGCTATTGGGTTTCCTTTAATCTATATCATTTATATAGATTTCCTCATTTGTGTGTTTTGTATGTGAGTATTTATGTCTATTTAAATGAAAAAACAAAAAAAAAAAAAGAAAAAGAAGAAAGAGAAGGTGGGTGAGTATTTGGTATACTAGTGGAAACCCCCAGACGATGCCCGGGAAGATAAAGGCAGTGGGAAACAAAATATAAAAGAAAAAAAGAGAAAAAAAAAAAAAACAGAGAAAGAGAAAAATGTCGTGGCTTGACACCTCAGCAAGTTACTATTTACCTATAGTAATTAACCACACCCCCAGGCATATAATATAGGTAAAGATCCCATCAAGCTACAAACATATGCATGTTAGCTAATGTTATCATTTTTTGGTTTCCCAAGGTGTCCCCAGGCTTTGCCCAGGACTAATCCTCCGAGGTATGGTCGGGCGCCGAAGCGGGGACCTCTCCCAAGAAAGTTTGCTGCATCCACAAGGGCTCGAACCCGAGACCTCTTGCTTAAGCGACCAGAGCCCCTTCCACTCAGGCCAACCTTCTTTGGTAGCTAATGTTATCATTTGAGAGAGAGAAACAATCGTTAAACCCCACCCCCCCCTCCAAACAAAAAAAACCACCGCCAAAAACCTAGATTTTGACTTGATGTATGAATTTCAATATTTTGGTGTTTTTTAAATACACGGTATCTAAAGACTTATATTTTAAGAGGAGAATCCATAGCAAGCATATGAGAAGTATATATCTTATTTAAAGTTTTTTCTTTAGTTATAGCTTGGGATTGGATATATACTTTTATATATATCCTCTTTGAGTTTTTTAAAAATAATTAATTCAACATCATGGATATATAGATATAGGATGATGATTAGGTAAGCATGTGTTTATATAACTTATATCAACACCTGCATTGAGAGTTGTACCAAGTGTATTAATGGGATATGAAGCACATTGGACTAATGCAAAGGGTACAACTCCTAACGCATAGTATTAATATAACTTATATCAACATGTGATGATGGGAACAAAACCGTGTGTGTGTATATATATATATATATATATATATATATATATATATACATAGGTGTGTTCCAATCCGCTTTAGCGGACATAAGTTATATCAGTTTAGATTGATCTCAGCCTTCCAACCAAATGAAGCTTAATCTAAAGGCTGGGTTGCATCTGCATTAAAGGACACTTTTCAGTCCTTTTAAGCCTATCCCATCAACTTTTGTCTCCCGTAAGCAAAAACTAGATCTGGTTTGTATTAGCAACAAGCCTCTTCTTCTCTTGCATCCTCTTCAGCAACAACAAGGCTCACTCCATGAAGCTCACCACATCGCAATCGGGAATCTCTTCACTGTTGGCGAATTGGTAAGAGGATTCTGACTTACTTTCCTTTATTTATTTATTTATATTTTTTAACAAGCCTCTTTTCTTCTCTTGCATCCTCTTCAGCAATAATAAGGCTCACTCCATGAAGCTCACCACATCACAGCCGTGAATCTCTTCGCCGTCGGCGAACTGGTAAGAGGATTTTGACTTACTTTCTTTCTTTTTTCTTTTTTCTTTTCTTTTCTTTTTTTTCTTTTTAACAAGCCTCTTTTCTTCTCTTGCATCCTGTTCAGCCACAACAAGGCTCACTCCATGAAGCTCACTACATCGCAACCGTAAATTTCTTCGCCGCCAACAAACTAGTAAAAGGATCTTGACTTACTTTCTTTCTTTCTTTTTTTAACAAGCCTCTTCTCTTCTCTTACATCCTCTTCAGCAACAACAAGGCTCACTCTGTGAAGCTCACCACATCGCAGCTGTGAATCTCTTCACCGCCGACAAACTGGTAAGAGGATTTTGACTTACTTTCCTTTTTTTTTTTCTTTTTTTTTTTTTCGATCCTCTATTGTCTCCAACCTCTCACATCGTAACCTTCCCCCATCGCAGCCCTCACAAGCTCTTCACTGCCACCTTGCACTAGCCCCCACTCGCACAAGCTCACACTATTGCCGGCGAACTGGTAAGCAATTTGTTGTTGTTGTTGTTGTTTTTTTTTTTTTTTTTTGGTTCCATCCCTCACACTGTGATCCTCCCCCATTGTAGCCCTCACACTATACACTGCCGCCGCCTCGCACCAGCCCCCACTTGCACAAGCTCGCACCCTCGCTGGTGAACTGGTAAGCAATTTCTGATTTTATTTATTTATTTATTTATTTTGTCCATAATACTGTTAGGAATTGAATGTTCATTCTACAAAGAAGAAATGGAAGGAGGCAATGCATTTAATTTGGATTACGTACCAATCTAAAATTTACCCCTCACTTACATGAAATCCAATGTATTCAAATGTCAATTAATTTCCAAATCCTGGATTACTGCTATACTTTTTATATGACCATCTGCAAACTCAAACACCTAGTTCATGGAGCTAAAATTTGATTCTTTCTTTCTCAGCAGTTACCAAACTACTCCTCTAAGAAAATACACATTGCTTGAGAAATTGAAAGAGTCAATGCATTTAATTTGCATTACGTACCAATCTAAAATTTACCCCTCACCAACAAAAGAATTTTGGATAAAAGACATTATTTTGCCCACAACCTGCTTCAACCTCCTCATAAGCACTTCAGCCACAATTTTATACACACACCTACTAGGATAATTGGATGAAAATATTTATTATTGATTGCTTCACCTTTTGTTGGAACAAAAAATAAACATGGTATTCAAGGTTTTTTTTTAAGACCCTCCCTCTCAAAGAACTCACCCAATGTTATATTTAATACTGTTAGGAATCGAATATTCATTCTACATAGAAGAAATTGGCAGCAACCTGTCTAGTCAATTCTCAATTTAATAGGAATTTTGATTTTGCAGTGGATTGATTTAATAGGAAGTTTGATTTGGTAAAACTCCTTTAATCTTATATTTTATGTTTTTATGTGTGTATTTTTTATTTTTTTAAACAGTATTATAATTCTTGGTTCATATAGATCGATGGAGGATTATGATATTGAATTAAATGACTCACAAACACAACAACAAGGCTTTTCCTCAATCAATTCGGAAATGTGTTATGTTCCCACTGTAATGCAAGGACACAAACCTTTCGTAGGGCAAGAGTTTGACTCTTTGCATAGCACGTATGCCTTTTACAATAATTATGCGAGACAAGCCGGATTTAGTGTTCGAATTGGGAGTACTAATTTGAATCGGCAGAATGAAGTAATCAAGAAAGTGTATAATTGTTCAAGAGAATGTGAAAAAATAGAACAAGCACCAAAGCCTGATAGTGATGGTAAACAAACAAAGAGGCGTTGAGGGCTAACACGAGAAAATTGCAATGCAAAACTTGCCGTTCTCAAGTCAGGTGATAAATATAAGGTGTCTATATTTGAGGAGGTGCACAACCACACTTTTTCATCCCCTGGCAAAGTTCAGCTTTTGCCATCTCATCGGCATGTCTCATCAGCCCAAAAGGCACTCGCACAAACCTTTGGCAATGCAAATATCCCTCCATCCCAATTTATGAGTGTTTTGGAGTTACAAGCGGGTGGTTTAGAAAACATTGGATGCACTGAACGGGATATTAGAAATGCTAGAAGAGATGCAAGAAAAGCGACAAATGGCCATAATGCAGATATGCTGAATGAGCATTTCCTTGCTCAAAAAGAGAAAAATCCGTATTTCACATATCTTTTGGGCAAATGCAACAAGTAGAGAGGCGTATAAAAATTTTGGGGATGTTATGGTGTTTGATACTACATATCAAATGAATAGATATATATGACATGATTTTTGCACCAATATTAGGGGTTAACAATCATAGGCAAACAATAACATTTGGTTGTGGGTTCTTGTGTGACGAGAATCATGAATCTTTTATTTGGTTGTTTGAGTAGTGGATGAAAGTTATGGCAGGCGAGCCACCCAAGATGATCATTACTGATCAAGATCCAGCCATGGAGATTGCCATTAAATATGTATTTCCAATAACATGCCATAGGTATTGCATTTGGTACATTTTGAACAAGTTTTCTGAGAAACTTGGTGCTCGCACTTGTAACCAATATTTCCAAAACTTTCGTGAATATATTTGGGATTCAGAGGGACCAGAGGAGTTCGAGTGTAGATGGGTTGCTCTCATTGAAAGAAGTGAGTTACATGAAAATGCATGGTTACAAGCATTGTTTAATAAGCGGGATAGGTGAGTTCCTGCTTTTGTTAAACGTATTTTCTCTGCAAAAATGTCATCTGGTCAAAGAGTAGAGAGTAACCATTCATTTGCAAAGAAATATATGGATAGGCGTAATTCTTTGTTCGACTTTGTAACAAGGTTCAATAGGGCACTTGTGCGACAAAGGTATGGGGAGTTACAAGCTGACCATATTGATCACCAAGAGAGACCCATTTTGAAGACTCTGGTTGCATTTGATAGACAAATGGTTGAAATTTATACACGTTCCATGTTTAAAAATTTTCAAAGTGAGTTGTGATAATATATGAAGTATGTGAGTACTGTTAAGGTGGATGATGAGTTCCAAACCATCTATGAGGTTGAAAGGGGGCGTGGGTTTGATGATGGCAAAGGCACCTAAAGGGAAAGGGACAATGAAGATGGTGAAAAACCAATACCATACAGGGTCCGATTGGTTGTGGATGATAAGGTTTCTGATTTTTGTAGTTGCAGCTGTAAGAATTTTGAGTGGCCGGGATGGAATTCCCTGCACACACTTGTTGCACCTTTTCTTTTGTAGAAAACAATACTTCGAGTTGCCAGGTAAATATATAGTCAAGAGGTGGACAAAGGGTGCAAAGTGTCGGCGTTTAATGGAGGGCAGTGGGGTGAACATGAAGGATGTAGGTGATAGGGGCTTGTTGCTTTGCCGTAATGAATTATATGGAATTTTTGCAAGGGTTGTTGATAGAACTATTTTAAATGTTGAGGAAACTGACAAGTTGAAGAAAGATTTGTTATCTTTTGAAAGGAAGATCAACTCACGCTCTATTGGAGAGTGTATCAACAATGTGAGATCAATTAGCATTTGCCCCCCAATCAGTTCTACTCCTGTGTTAATAGAACCCAACGAAGTTAGATATAAGGGATGTAGTAAAAGATTAAGAGGAAAACAAAAAGCAAGAAAACAAAACTTAAGAAAATGTAATAGATGTGGTCTATGGAAACAGTCCCATGACAAGAGGAATTGCCCAGCCCCACTCAACATGTAAGTTTACTTGGTTAATTTATGCAACAAATTCGACAATGTAATATAACTTATATAAACACCTGAGAGTTGTACCTGTTGTACCAAGTATATTAGTGGGATATGAGATACATTGAACTAATGCAAGGAGTACAATCCCTAATATATAGTATTAATATAACTTATATCAACACGTGATGATGGAAACATAACCGTGTGTGTATATATATATATATATATATATATATATATATATATATAAGCAGAGAACCAGACAAACCCTTGAATAGTTAGCCGCGTACCCAGCCTCAATGCCCTTCTATCTCATATTAGTTTTGACCTCAGGACGTACTTGACCAACTACAACATCTTCCTTTCTCATATTAGTTTTGACCTCATGGCGTACGTGACCAACCACAACATCTTCCATATGAGTACAAATCCTAGCATTTCCCCCTTGGTGGGTCGTACACTGACTAGGAGAAAAGGGCCCTAGGAAGGATAGGAGTTAATAGAATATAACATCTGTTGGTGGGTGTCTATGGATTCCTAATTTCATTCATATTTAATAATTTATAGAGTCAATATACCATTTTAGTTTCAGCATCTTTAAAATTGTCTGGTGAATTGTTCTCTTTCCACACCGACCCCTTCCTTCTCATACATATCTCTATTTCATTCTTAGGCTTGGCGCTATTAATAGCTCATAGGACCCTTCGGTTTTTATAGCATCGAAAGTGGAATTGCGAATCGGAGGAGCCCAGTATTTGAAATTTTGAAAATAATGGTGAAGAAAGTAAGCCAGCATCACTAGTTAAAATACCAAAGAATGAGAAGAATAAGCAACTCAACAGTTTGATCAAGGTTCTGCGGCCCAAGGTCTACATCACAGACACCTCAAGCTTCAAGAAGCCTGTTCAAGAACTGACTGGCAATAATGGAATTACAAACAGATCCCCACCCCCACTACCTACCGGACAGGAAGCAATTCAAGAAATTCCAGTTATGGATGTTGAAGATCCTGGAGTAGTAGTACTATCCGAAAGCAGCATGGAAGTGTCCGTTGATTCGGGGGAATCGTGTCACCAATCGCAGGCATCTTTCGATGATGAATTGAACCAGGCATGGGATCAGATATATTTGCACGAGACTGCATCACAGAATTTGTCGGCGAACCGGAATGAGGAGGATTGGTTAGCATATCAAGAGGTCAAGTCATGGCTCCCAGATGTGGAGCCATTTCCTTCACAAAGTTATGGTCAGATTGTGCAGGAGGTTTGCATATTTGACTATGGGTTATCCGGGATACTATAGAGGAATTATGTGATCAATCATTAGGACAGATGCAGAAGAGCAAAACCTGCGTGTGATATTTCTCTCTCTCTCTCTCTCTCTCTCTCTCTCTCTCTCATTCTTCCTCCTCCTATAGACCCATAGTTTAGAAATTCATTCATTCAAAAATTGAAATGTACTTACACCTCATCTATTTATTTGTACATAAAGTTCAACAATGTAAATTATAAGGATTAAGAAAATTGATATTCAGGGACGAAGTCAAACATTTAGTTTAGGGATAGCAGGCAAATTTTAGTTGATTGTTATTACTTTATCATCAACAAAAAATCCAAAGAAGTTTTAGTTCAAAAATAAGGGTTAAGGTACATGGCAGCTAGGTATCCAATTTCTAAAGGATGGAGGAAATTATTTGAATCAAGAAAGGCGTAGTCTTTAGGTTTTGCGCCAACACTCCCCTACAGAACGAACTTCAAGAAAGAATAATTTAAGCATACATGATAGCTCATAGCTTCAAAATAAATAGGACTTCTGTTGGCACCCTAAAACTCGTTTTTATTTTCATATACTTTAAATTTTTCAACGAAATATAAAATGTTTTTATTAGGACTATGCTGTCCATTAGAAAATATCATTTTGAACAATTTTGTGAAAAAAAGTTTTTTCAAAATCTGTTGTTTATCTTGTTTTGACCATTTACAATATTCTTTGTTTCATTTTCACAAAAATAAAGTTTTTAAATAGCCAAAAAGTCCACTTAAAAGATAGATTTTGGAAAAACATTTTTCTATAAAGTAGTTCAAAATGATGTTTTCTAGTAGATAATGTGATCAATTTTAATGAAAATTTATTGTATTTTTTGTAAAATCTTGAAAAGTTTAAAATAAGTGGGAGATCAAAAAATGGAAAATAAAGGAGAAGTTCACTTTATAGGACTTATGGAGGCATAAATCCACGATAAAAACTTATGCAGCCACCTTAAAGTGAAAAGATAATGTTTTTGTGTGTTTTAAGTGTATGAAGTCAATTATACCCTCAAGTTGTTATTTTTGTTTTCAAACTTTGAGTTAGTACAATTTTCAATTTACACATCGATTTTTAACATAATTTATATCATTGAAATCTATTCAATAAGACCTTCGAATAAAGAGTCATGATAAATATGAAATTATGTAGAAAAACAAAACAGTTTTATGGACTACATGTATCTCCTACCATGTCTCTCTATGGTGTTAATTCTAATTTTGACTCGTCAATTTGGGACTCTCGAAATGTACAAGGAGCCTCACGTCCATATATACTGCACAAGTTGGTCGAGAAAAGACTCTAGCCATAGTACCGAATTTGGGTCCTCTACAAGTTTTTTCTTGGATCTTGTAGGACGTGACTTTTCATGACTATTGAATTGGTTTGTTTTGACGAGTTTTCAATACAACTTCTTAGGTTCCTATCATGTTTATTTATGGTGTTAATTCCAATTTTGACTCGTCAATTTGGGACTATTGAAATGTACAAAGAGCCTCACATCCATAAATACTGTACAAGTTCGTTAAGAAAAGACTTTAGTCATAATACCGACTTTGGATCCTCTGCAAGTTTTTCCTTGGATCTTGTAGGACGTGGCTTTTCATGACTATTGAATTGGTTTGTTTTGATGAGTCTTTAATGTAACGTCTTAGGTTCATACCATGTTTCTTTATGGTGTTAATTCCAATTTTGACTTGTTAATTTGGAACTCTTGAAATGTACAAAGAACCTCACGTCCACACATACTGCACAAGTTGGTTGAGAAAATACTCTAACTATAATACCGAATTTTGATCCTCTGCAAGTTTTTTCTTGGATCTTGTAGGACATGACTTTTCATGACTATTGAATTGGTTTGTTTTGACGAGTCTTCAATGCAACTTCTTAGGTTCCTACCATGTCTCTTTATGGTGTTAATTCCAATTTTGACTCATCAATTTGGGACTCTTGAAATGTACAAAAAACCTCACGTCCACGCATACTGCACAAGTTGATTGAGAGAAGACTCTAGCCATAATACCAAATTTGGATCCTATATAAGTTTTTTCCTGGAACTTGTAGGATGTGACTTTTCATGACTATTGAGTTGGTTTGTTTGTAAATGAATAAAAAAAATAAAAAATCGTTAGATCATCAAATCTTATAAGACATAAAAAGTCCTACAAAAAATAGGATCCAAGTCCAATGATACCAAGATGACCATTATTCTTCTAGTGGAAACCAAACTAGCTAATAGATGTGAAAGAATTACTTGTAACTATTTTGGAATATTTTAAATTAGTTTTTTTTAGTAGAATTTAAATTTAAATTAATTGTTTTGTGAGATAATTTAATGATTAAATTATGTAAAAAAGAATTCATTTTGGTATTAGTGGTTTGGAAATTTTTGAATTTGAGAATGGGAGTGTTTTTGAAACTGTTAGATGCATGCAAGTATTTTGAAAAAAAGTTACGTCTCTCAATTTAAAAAAAATTTTCCATGGTTGTCTCTGATTTGGTTTTCCATGAATTACCTTCACAAAGCCCTCTCTCAAAACCCCTGCCATGAACTTCTCCCCACATTTATATATGATATGAAATTATCCCAACTGTGGAGCCGTTGAGGAATGGGACGAAACTTGTGTTGTGGAGGAATGCCACCATCAGCCTTGCATGTTGGATCCATACAACAAGCGGGAAAGAATAGTTCAACAAGTTTACCATGTGGTCAGAAATGGCGCATGGTTTCTTCAAGAAGCTTCACAAATCCTTCAAAAGGCACCAATGCCGTCGGATTTTTTCACTAAGGAGCAGCAGCCGATGCCGATCCGCTGAGAATCGTGAAGCTAGTGGTGCGATTCATCGAAAAAAATGGAGTTCAACTCACCAGGGATCGTGAAGCTCCTGTTGCGATTCACTGGAAAAAATGGAGACTAGTTTCACCTATGTCGGTAGCCACTGCACAAATTTCGACAGTCAAGGATTGTGGGCTTGGCTACACAATCTCGATCTTGTACATTACAGGGGGAGAAATGGGGGAAGAGGGTATTTTGGTTTATAAAGGGTTATGTTAAGGCAACATAAGATTTACTGGTAAATTTTATTTTATGGATTTGTGGTCAAAGTCCCCAAACAAATATACCTAATTTCCTCCTAATTTGCGATTAGCAATTCTTTCTTTTGCAGTGCCTCTTTGTATTTTTTTTTGTAACCACCCCCAAGCACAATATCCGCAGCCCGGCCCCAGCCCAGAAAATATTGGCCCAAACTCAGCTTGACCCTGCTCCTCCCAATGCTAACCCTTTTTGGGGTCATCCACTCATCCTGATCTTTGGATTCTTTTTCGTGATTTGCCCTGCCATACGCAGGGATAACGACACTAGTGGGTTTTTTTATTTTTTCTCTCTCTCTCTCTCTCTCTCTCTTTCGTTTACTGGTCTGATGGAGAATCGCTTGACATGAATCAAATGCGATAACATTGTGGGCACAAATTGCTTGGGTTTTCCCAGGATTTGTATTGTCCAGGGAATCTAATAAATGCAACGACAAGAAGGTGGTGTAGACGTGTAGTGCAAGGAGAAGTTGAGCGCATAGTGGTGGCTTTTTTAAGTTATTTTTATTTTTCTGGTAATATGGATTGAAAATTCATTACATCAACTTATGAGTCTATGAGAATTGGTGGCACATTTGACGACAAGCAAATCTAGTGACACAATTTAAGAAACAGCTAGGAAGGCAAATCCCTTGCAAGAAAAGAACTCCGTAAAAAAATGTAGGCTTCCAAAACCTCAAGATCCATAGGTCAATTAGCAAAGTAAACAAAAAGAAAAATACATACCAGGAATAATTTTTTTGTTTTTGATAACATGAATGAGAAATTCATCACAATATCATATAATTATTCCTAAAACTTGAACCTAAAACCGCCCCTAGATGAGGGGTAGAAGTTGAGAGGGGAGAAGTGAGAAAACCAAGAAACAGAATTTCTTTCATTCTATCTAGACCTTTTTTTCCCTTGAACAGATGAGAACTTCATCAACAAAAGCATGGAACAGTACAAAACTACAAAAATACTGCCTAATTTAAAGGGAGCCCACACACCACAGTACACGATTATAAAATTCACATCCAAATGCACCTTTAACCTTGTTTAACTAAGCTTTTAAATAATTCAAAATCATTTTTGAAGTTTAAATAACTTTTAATTTTATTTGATACTCTAAATCATAATCATTTTTCTAAACCCAAAAAATGATTATATAATAAACAGCCACACCCTCAAAGTGCTTGGATATCTTCTCTAGCTGCCGAAATCTAGAAAATCTCTCCTTATTTGGCTGTCGAGTCCCCACGAAAGCCCTTAATAAATATTCATAAATATATCTGCTCCTAAGCTGGCCCACCTGAACATCTCCTACTCATATTCGCACTTTTTAGAGTGAAAGTTTGTTGTGTCGGCGGCCAAGCTTTCAATCTGACAGTCAACCTTCGAGGTTTTTCTCCTGAAGCGTTGTCCGTGGATGACCTTTCACCTATAGAGGAAGTGGATATGGATCTGGCGACATGTCAGTATGTCACACAAGTAATGAGCTGCAAAGATTCGCTCAAAATCTTACCGTTGGGTGGTCATGGTCGGGTCGGGTCGGATTGGGTTTGGGGTTTATCGGATGAAATGATTTTTCATCCACATTCGTCCACATGGTTGGACGGTTTTAATTCACACTTCAAATCAGATTGACGGATGGATTGCAAGTGGGTTTGCGAATTGGGGACTTTTAGTTGAGCCACGCTCATTTTTTTATTATAATTTTTCTTATGTTTTTACAAGTTATTTAGTTATATGTTTTGTTCATTGTGAACATTTTATAAGAATAACAAAAAAAAAAAAGAAAAATGTAAAAATTTAGAAGAAACAACAGCTTTGAGGGATTTTATTTGTTTGTTAGTTGACCATTTTTATCTTGTTACCATTACTTAATGATACTATGCGAGCGGGTGGATTATAATTGGTTTTTAATTGCACACCCGCAATCCACCCACAAACCCGCAAAAAAATAAAAAGTGAACCTATTACCCACCCACCAAGTCAATTGGGCTCATCTGTAGAGCTCGGGTTGGTTAGAATTGGGCGGATTGATTGGTTTTTGCAGGCATTGGAGCAGCCTTACTTATTGATGTGCTCCAACAGTTCCGCAATGCCAAATTTGTCACGCTATCCATACGTACTATTGAGGTATACATAAACTTTTCTACATTATTTTTACTTTTCTCGAGGAATTTAAAGAAAAATGATTTTTTTTTTTTCCTTTTCTTTTCTCTAGTACTAGAAAAAAATTCTCTAGGGAAAAAGAAAATGACAATTAAAACCTAATGCTGGTTCTTAAATTCCATCAAATTATATCTTAATCTCCTAAGTTTCCTCATTTTCCTTTCACATGCAAAAGCAGTTGATGCATTTTACTAATGGGCATCAAATGTGCATAGGATTTCTTGGAAAAAAAAACAAAGAAGGAACAGGATGCTGATGTAGAAATTTGTATGCGTTGAGGTTTCTTCTAATTTATTTATTTAATTACTACTGGACTCCAAGAAGCTCAGTTGAGGGGCCTTTTCGGAAGGTTCTGTTTACTTTTTGCTCTGTAAGTTACAACTGGTTCTCCTCAAAGGTTAGGCCCTTTTGAGATGTCTGCTTGTATTTTGCTTTGGTCTTGCTACTGTCACTCTGGGTGTGGATGTTTAGGTTATGTTAACTGGGACAAAAAAAAAATGGAAGGTTACAGCTGGTTTTGTGTACTTCTTTGCCATGTGGAGTTGCAATCACGAGAGAAGTGAGGTTGAGATATTTGGCATGGAAATTTCATTCTTTGCCACTGTCACTCTGGGTGAGAATGTACATGTTTAAAACTATTATCATTTATGACACAGGGCCAACTCTAAGTGTACAGAATCAGAGAAGATGTTGATGGTTTGTTTTTGCAGACAATCTTGTAGCAGCCCTCTGGGATAATAACAGGATTAATTTCTTGATGATAGATAGCTGTTCCAATTGTAGAGTAAGTGTAGAAAATCTTGTAACCCTCTATGCTAATTACATGATTAAATTCCTGATGATAGATAGCTGTTCCAATTTTAGAAAATAAGCTTGCATTTGCAATTGCAAAGGCTTACTCTTGCAATTGGATTAAAAGCTTACTTAATTGTATAAAAAATAGTATATATAGCATCAGTTATAATGTAATTAGAAACTTACAGAGAAAGCAAATCTATTATATGCAGTGACTTTGTTAGTTTTCTTAAGCGAATTTGTGTGTGCAAGCAACAAAGTGTGTAGGAAATATAGTTCAGTTGTCGGGGGATTGAGTGTCACGTTACGAGATAGAAGGGGTACTGGAAATATGAATTCTTATTCCGCTGAATTTTGATTTGGATTGGAAGTTTTTTAGGGGGTGAAAAACAGACTCACCGTTCAGGTTTAGTCAGATTCCCTCGTAAGGGTACAATCTTATTGTATTTTTGTTTTACACTAATCAAATCAAACTGTTAAATTTTTATACGATGTTTCTTATGTAGATCCGTATTTAGTAAAATGTATACAATTTCAGATTTACACCCTGATTCCCATAGATCTGCTCTAAGATTAGACCATCATGCATGAACATTTCATTTCGAAATTTAGCTGTTGTATGAGAAGAATGTCTAACATCTGTCTGCAGTCGCTGAGCTGTAACAATGAAAGCATGACAGCAACCTGGCTGAGAGTTGTTTAAGGAAGCAAGAAATGCATTCATTTCTAGCATCATGGTTATGTCTTAGGGGGATTTCAATTGTATCTTGGATGAAGAAGGAAAGAACGTGCATCTAGACTTTTTGCTAGTTTCCTAGAGGTATAAGAGGGTCTGTTAGTGAAGAGGGAAGAGCAGGTCGTATGTGGCAGATCAGTAAAGAGACATGGACGTTTGAAATGAAAAGGAACATCTTCCAATTCCATGCATTCATTTGTAGCATCATTCCAGTTCAGGGCTTGAGACAAACTATTTCAATAGATTAATCCATACTTCAACTTTGAGTTTATTCATCATTACAGAAGTTGAGGGCTTCAGGAAAATTATTTCAGTAAATTAATCCGTACTTCAACTTAAGTTTTATTCATCATTGCCTTGAGCTATAAGATCTAAGTAGTTATCTTAGTTGTTCCAAGGTTAATGGGAACTGCAACCTGGATTTATTGGATGAGGCAATTGGGAACAGCATTTCAGAAGGATAATTGTTTACAACCCAATTACAAGTGGGTTTTTTTTTTTTTTTTTTTTGGTTTAATACAAGATTGGTAGACTCTTAACAAACTCAACAGGCTAGAAGGGGAGCATGCAGATTTTTGTGGTGCAAGTAAACAGAGGGTTTAATTCTGTTTTAAATGGGAAAAAATGAACAATTCTGAAATAACACCTGTATAACTAGACTGCTATTGAAAATAACAAATCGAAAACTTCATGATTGTCACGAAATGATGAAATGGAAAATTCTTGTCAGAGTTAAGCTAGGTTGCTCTGAGGTAGATATCAAAATTCCATTTTAGGGTTTCAACAGGCCGAGATTGTTGGGATTGTTGGTATCCACTATGGTCATTTGGTCAACAAGCTGGCTGCAAGCAAATGTTTCTTTCTCTTTATTGTTCCAAGGAAATCGATAAATATATTTTTTATGAGTATGTTACATTTGTTCTTTACTCCTGTAACTAAACTATTAGTTTTATTATTATTATTATTATTATTATTATTATTATTTCAATGTACTTGACGTTTAGTCATCCTTTATAAAACCAACATCTACCATGGACAATTTTGACGTCTATCCTAGAAGGCAAAGCTTGGAATTGCTGATTACAATATAGTCATCAGATTGACCAGTGACCCTGAGTAGGCTTACTAAGATTTGGTTGCCTTCTCCATTGTAAGTTTGTGTTCTGTTTTTTTGCCCTTCTCTGTCTGCTGCTTATTTTATGCCTGTCTGTTATCTTCAGCAGGAGTGAGCCTTATAGATCATAGATGTGTTAGGATTATGCCCTAGAGTCAATCATAGAGATGATTGTTTAGGGATTAGGAACAATCATTTGATTTCATTTATGTATGTCACATTTATTATTGATTTAATAAAAGGGCTTATTCTATTATGTTTATATGCATCATTTATATTTACATAATATGTCCATGGAGTTAGAGTTGAGAATATGGAATTACAAAGAGTTGTAATTTTGAGACTATAGATATATCTCTGTACTAAACTCCTAAAGCATTCCTAGTTGAAGGTTCACTATGATGGACAGTAATGAACCATAGGACTAGCACTTGTTAGGTTGACTCTATAGGAGGATAGCTAGTCTCAAGCTATTTGTGTGGAGACACTACAACCAACAAGTGAGTGCCTATTGCGAGAATAGGTACACTGAATGTGGCCAAAGATATGAGATAAACTGAATGGAGTTTTATCCTGCCTGTCAATCAGTTTCTCATTGTTATAGTGGTACAAGTAATCCTTAGACCTGAGACACCATAGTTGCCTTATGCATGTAGCTTTAGAAGTTTGATAACACTAAGTGCAGATCCTATTCAGGGGTCTGCAAAGGTGTTCATTGGCCCTACTGCTATGTGTATGAAGGCATGTGAGTGATCAACAAGGGATCTATCACTCTCAGGAAAAAGAGAGAGAATGTCTCATATAGCATTCATAATATAACTCATTAAATCTATGGCCATGGTAGGATGAATATGAAAAGAGTTTCATGAGTTCATCAATGAGTTGATATTTATGATTGAGTATAAAGTAATTAAACTAGGGACTTGACAGACTTCCATGTCCTATTAGTTTAATTGGAGACATTGTGTTGAAGGAAGGATGCAATTGTAACCTATAAACTATAACAGAAGGGCTCTTTGTAAATGACTATTCACCTCATTAAGGACCACACCATGAGCCATATGCTAGGTGTTACTCATGGTTAGTAGAAGCCCTAATTGATATAAGTGAGTTATAATCAATTAGGGAATTGGAAGGAGTTCCAATTAGACCCTAAATGGAAAGAGTTCCATTGTACACACCTCGTGCTATTCCTACTACTTAATGATGTGAACCCAATGGGTCACACACTGATCATGCAAGAAGGGCTTTAAAGTCTATGAGAGAAAGGGTTTTAGTGAATAAAGAATAGTTCTTTATAGGCCTATTTGTATTTGATACAAATAATAGGGGTTAATGTGCAATTAAGTGTAATTACACATAACCCTATTAGGGTTTCTTCCCCATGGCCAGCCCCCTTTAGTGGGCTGCCTATATAAGTCACACTTATGTGTGACATGGCATAATAGGCTTGCACAATAAACCCTAGCCGTCCAGCCCCTTGGAGGCTCTCTTGTCTCTCTCTCTCTTCTCCACCTCTAGCAACAACAAGGAAGAAGAAAGAAAGGACTTGAAGCTCTAGCTAGGTGTGGATACCGTTGGAGGCAGCACACTTGGGCTGCTCATTCATCGCTGTCCGGAATCAAAGCTTGGAGCAAAAAGGAGAAGACAAAAATTCTGTAAGTGTTCTAACCCTCTTTGTAGTTAGGGTTTGATTTTGTGTTATGCATAATTAGATTCATGGGCTGTGGAATCGTAGGAAAAATTTTTATATTCCGCACTTGTATTTTTCCCTCTTGTTCGATTCCCAACAAGATGCCAATGGTGGGAACAGTCAGTTTCTTCTATATTAGTCGAAGGTTGGGCAGCTTTGTTGTTTTTGGAATAGGTGATCTTTCGATGTTAAGGAAATAAGCAGCTACAGGATTTGTTATTTTTGTTAAGAGGTGAATATGATATTCCTTAGCTTTTGTGGATAGTAGCTCATGAATTGTAGAGAAGTGGCTAGAGGACTTGAAACAATTATCAATGGTTTCAAGTTCAACTTTGGCTCGAGGCAAGTTTGGGATTAGATATTTTCATAGTCTAATATTAGTTTCATCTTTATTTTTTAATATTTGTAACCAAATAGACACTTTTCATATGGAATATGTTAGCTAATCTGGCAATACTAATACGGTCTGTTAACATTGCTCAAACGGTTAGGATCATAGCTCATAAACTAGAAGTCTCATGATTGAATCTTGGCATCTTGACTTTGGATGATCTCCTCCATCGCTAGGGATATCTAGGCCCAAACCTCAATCATAGTAGGCTAAGGATTACCATATATTCTCTAAAAAAAATTAAAAAAAATTTGCAGATACTAGGACAATGTCAGATATATAGCCTTTATAAGAATTCTGTACAGGAGGTCACACCCCCACACCATACACAAGAAAATTCACCTGATCATCTCTTTGTTCTGCTCACACCACCTCACATATAGAAATATTGTTTTACATTGCGCGGTGGTCTGATAAGCTCATGCGTAAAAAAGACACAGGTAAAAAGCCATTGGGGTTAGCCTAGTGGTGAAGGAGGATGGGGATAAGGGTAGGAGTAGGATAGGTTAGGAGTTTAAACCCCTCCCAATGTACCAAAAAAACCAAAGACACAGGTAAATAATTGCAAAGCCAAGAAAAAGGAAAATATACTTGTGTTGAACCTACAAAGGAAATCCATCACTAGTCATCCATGCTTTTTCGATTGGCCTGGGCTTTAGAAATTTTAAAAAGCTCGACTCAATGAACAATGTACGGGAACGGCTATTGCAACCCCCCAAAATTATAAGTTGACCCCTCATATTTTTTAATTAAAAAAATTATCATACAAAATTACCAAAAAGGGCTTAAGTACCCCACCCCTCCCCTCTCCCGCACCCCTCCCCATCGGCAACTCTCTCCGGCACCCCACCCCACCGGCGACGGCGTGCACCGCACCCCCTCTTCGCTCTTCTTCTCTCTTGGTAAGGCCACACCCCCTCTTCCCTCTTCTCCTTCCTCTTCTTCCCTCTTCTCCTCTTCTTTTTTTCTTTTTTTTTTTTCCCCAAAACCCCTCTCCCGCACCCCTCTCTTGTCGACGGCGAGTATCCCTCTTCTTCCTTCCTCCTCTTCCCTCTTCTTTCTTTCTTTCTTTATTATTATTATTATTATTATTATTATTATTTATTTATTTTTTCCTCCCGTCGGCGGAAAAAATGGAGGCATCGCCTAAAAAAATGGAGGCCCTCGCCATAAAGCACACAAATTTGACCAGGGGAAAAAAAAAAAAAAAAAAAAAAAAAGAAAGAAAGAAAGAAGAGGAGAAAAAGAGAGAAGAGGAAGAAGGACAGAGAGAAGAAGAAGCACCGTCACGGGAAAAAATGGATGCCGGAAAACACAAATCTGACCAGTAGAGGAGGAAAAAAAAAAAAAAAAAAAAAAAAAGAAAGAAAGAAAGAAAGAAAGAAAGAAAGAAAGCAGAGGAGAAGAAGAGAGAAGGAGAAGAAGCACTGTCGCCGGAAAAAATGGATGCCGGAAAACGCAGATCTGACAAAAAAAAAAGAGGAAAGAAAGAAGAAAGAAGAGGAGAAGAAGAGAGAAGAGGAAGAAGGACAGAGAGAAGAAGAAGAAGAGAAGGCAGGCTGACGCCGTCGCCGTCTCTTCTTCTTCTTCTTCTTCTTCTTCTCGCCGGTATGGGGCTCAGGGTGGGTAAGAGGGGTGGGTGAGAAGGAGGGGTATTTTAGTTTTTGAGAGAGGTGGGTGTGTAAATTTGGGGGGTTGGGAAATAAGGTGGGGGCAAGTTATAACTTTGGGGCTTTGCAACAGCCGCTCCCACAATGTAAACCCGATTACCCCAGCCGAGGCCTGGCCTAAAAAATAAATTGGCCCAAAAGTAGCCTGGCCCAGCCCGACCCAATGCCAACCTCTTTGGGGTCAACCTTGATTGGATTCTTTTTCACGATTTGTTTGCCAACACCATTGAACCATACTCAGGGGTAACGACTCTAGTGGGTTTTCTTTATTTCTCAGGATAGCTTATCTGATAGAGAGTCGCATGACATGATTCAGATGCGCTAGCAATGTGGGCACAATTTGCTCGGGTTTTCACAGGATTTGCATTGTCAAGGGGAATCCAAGATTTGTGATGGGCTTTTTTTCCCAGGATTTGCATTATTGCAGGGAATCTAATAGATGCGATGACAAGAAGGTGTAGTGTGAGGAGAAGCTAAGCAAATAGCAGTGGCTAGTTATCATTTTTGGTAATATGGATCAGAAATTCATAATACCAACATACGAGTTTATGACAACTGGTGGCCGATTTGACTGCAAGCAAAACCGGTGACAAACAATTTAAGAAGCAACTAGGAAGACAAATCTCTAACAAGAAAAGTAAAAACGATGTAGGCATCCAAGACCTCAAGATCCATAGGTCAATTAGTAAAGTAAACAAAAAAAAAAGGGTAAAGGTAGCATGAACCTTTTCCTTTTTTCTTTTGGGTAATATGGGTGAGAAATTCATTACAACATCATCTAACTATTCCTACAACTTTAACCTAGAACCTCTTACCTCCCCCACATAGAGGGGAAAAGTGCCACCACGCCACAACGCAATCAACCTAGGAAAAAATTTATGGTTGCAAAAAAACCAAGAAATGTAATTTTCTTTCGTTCTACCCAGGCCTTTTTTCCCTTGAACAGATGAGAACTTCAACAACAAAAGCATGAAACAGTACAATACTACAAAAATACTGCCTAATTTGAAGGGGTCAACAAACCACAGTAAACACAGGTTCTTAAAATAAAAATGTAAACATAGGATTCTTATAATTGGTTTATATGTACCCATTCAATCAGAATGATTCCTTATGATAAACTCCCGGAAAGTGTGGGAGGGGCTGCTTCGGCGACCCCTTGGGATAATTGGGGCAAAAAATAAAATAAAATGTGAAGAATCAGAGGTTCTGGGATTGTGATATCTCAAGGCATGCTGGGTCTCTTCTAGATATCTAGTGTTGGCAAGAGACCAGCTGAATGAAAATATGAACTTCCAGATAATGATTTTTTGCTGCCTCTCCAGCAGTCTAGAGGGTTGCAGCATTTAATCCTACCATGTACAAGAATGCGAAAAAATATGACCCAAAAAATTTAAAATAAATAAATAAATTTCCCTTCAGATAAATGACATAAAAGTATATTTGAGATATCAGAAGAGACAGCTAATGTTGGTTTATATGTACCCATTCAATGTAACATACATCCTTTAAATGATCAAAAGAACTAGGTGCTTATCAGAAAGTAGAAAAGAAAAGATTAAAAGAACTAGCTACTGAATTATGAAAATAAAGAGACTTAGATAAATTGATTGTCCTACCACAAACTAAGATCGAGTAGATGAGTGATTGATAGGTCTGGGCTTACATACAGTTGGTACTAGGGCTGCTAATTGACCTTGGTGATTCGACATTGAGACCACTATTAGACATTAGTCTACTTTAGATTGATTAAAATTATTCAATGTTTCTAAACTTCCTTGCACCAGAGGATTAACTGGCTTTTTTTTCTTTTTCATTTTTTTAAAGCAATTAACTGGCTTTGTTCTACCAAAAGCAGTCTTTCAAATGAGGCAAACTACTCTATTGTTTGGAACTCAAGCATAGTGATGGGTGTTCTTTATTGTCCATTGTATTTTTCTTTTCCGATCATTTTGATGGGAAATGTTTCTAGGTGAAGTTTCACTGGATTTTTTTTTGTTTTTTTTTTTTTTTCCTCCTCTATTCATTGATGTCCACAAATATTTCAGTAAGCTTGGGAAAATTTATCATGTCTCCTTAATTATCTTTGGGAAAAGAAAATTCTTTTTCGATATGATCAAAATAAATTTATTTTCCTCTTATATGTAATACATTCCACTGAAAAATATTCTTTCGAAATAGCCAGTCTCCATATTTCTTAAAAATATTCTGTCAAAGCATAAATTACATGTTCTGCAGAGCATTTAGAAGTAGCTTAATATAATTATATGGATACTGAGAATGAAAAGCACAACCAAAGCAAAGCAAGCAGCAGTATCTAAGAGGAATTTACTCACTTGATCATAAATTATGTATCACCTTCCTTATCCTCTGTCTTTGTTCCACTCCCACACAATATCATCTTCATTTCCTTCAATCTTGCCACATTCCACTTTCTCCAGGTAACGTAACCGAGGAAACAACTTCCCAGGAAACTCCTCCAACACTTCCGACTTTGTTATCTCCAATTTCTTCAGATACTGTAGAAGCAAAATTTCAACCATCCACTCGTTCGTCTCCTCATGATCCAAACTACTAAGATTCCCTCCCTTAATATAGAGCTTCTCCAGTTTTTCCAGTTTCCTAGGCTTTAACCATTCTGGTGGCGTTCCTTGAGGGATGCATCTGATATCCAGTTTGCTTAGTTTTGGTGGAAATGATAAAGACTTCATCGAGTCTTCTTGTCCCTTTTCTATTTTAACTACACCCCATGATATTGTTAGGCTGCAAAGGGATTGAATCTCTTTAAAATTCGCAAACTCCCCTTCCCTGATCACAGCCTCGCTTCCTATGTTTACACTCAGCTTCCTCAGTTTCTTCAATCGAACAAGATCACCAATTCTTCCAATTCCATGCATTCATTTGTAGCATCATTCCAGTTCAGGGCTTGAGGCAAACTATTTCAATAGATTAATCCATACTTCAACTTAGAGTTTGTACATCATTACATAAGTTTGAGGGCTTCAGAAAAATTATTTCAGTAAATTAATCCGTACTTCAACTTAAGTTTTATTCATCATTGCCTTGAGCTATGAGATCTAAGTAGTTATCTTAGTTGTTCCAAGGTTAATGGGAACTGCAACCTAGATTTATTGGATGAGGCAATTGTGGACAGCATTTCTAAAGGATAATTGTTTACAACCCAATTACAAGTGGGTGGTTTTTTTTTTTTTTTTGGTTTAATATAAGATTGGTAGACTCTTAACAAACTCGACAGGCTAGAAGGGGAGCATGCAGATTTTTGTGGTGCAAATAAACAGAGGGTTTAATTCTGCTTCAAATGGGGAAAAAATGAACAATTCTGAAATAAGACCTGTATAACTAGACTGCGATTGAAAATAACAAATTGAAAACTTTATGAATGTCACGAAATGATGAAATGGAAAATTCTGGTCAGAGTTAAGCTAGGTTGCTCTGAGGTAGATATCAAAATTCCATTTTAGGGTTTCAACAGGCTGAGATTGTTGGGATTGTTGGTATCCACTATGGTCAACAAGCTGGCTGCAAGCAAATGTTTCTTTCTATTTATTGTCCCAAGGAAATTGATAAATATATTTTTTCAGAGTATGTTACATTTGTTCTTTACTCCTGTAACTAAACTATTAGTTTTATTATTATTATAGATGCAATGACAAGGTGTAGAGTGAGGAGAAGCTAAGCAAATAGTGGTGGCTAGTTATCATTTTTGGTAATATGGATCAGAAATTCATTATACCAACATACGAGTTTATGACAACTGGTGGCAGATTTGACTGCAAGCAAAACTGGTGACAGACAATTTAAAAAGCAACTGGGAAGACAAATCTCTAGAAAAAAAAGTAAAAAGGATGTAGGCATCCAAGGCCTCAAGATCCATAGGTCAATTAGTAAAGTAAACAAAAAGAAAGGGTAAAGGTAGCATGAACCTTTTCCTTTTTTCTTTTGGGTAACATGGGTGAGAAATTCATTACAACATCATCTAACTATTCCTAAGACTTTAACTTAGAACCTCCCCCACATAGAGGGGAAAAGTGCCACCAGGCCACAACGCACTCAACCTAGGAAAAAAATTTATTGTTGCAAAAAACCCAAGAAATGTAATTTTCTTTCGTTCTACCCGGGCCTTTTTTCCCTTGAACAGATGAGAACTTCAACAACACAAGCATGAAACAGTACAAAACTACAAAAATACTGCCTAATTTAAAGGGGTCCACAACCACAGTAAACATAGGTTCTTAAAATAAAAATGTAAACATAGGATTTTTATAATTGGTTTATATGTACCCATTCAATGAGAATGATTCCTTATGATAAGTCCCTGAAAGCATGGGAGGGGCTGCTTCGGTGACCCCTTGGGATTTTTGGGGAAAAAAAAAAAAAAAAATGTGAAGAATAAGTGGTTCTGGGATTGTGATATCTATAGGCATGCTAGGTCTCTTCTAGATATCTAGTGTTGGCAAGAGACCATGGACCTTAATGTTGACGATATGGATGATATATCGTCGATATATCGTCTACCGCCCCCCGTCAAAACGATATCTTGTTGCGGTATTAGAAAATTTTGAAAAAAAATGAATATCGAACGATATTGTCGATATATCGAAGATATATCATTTTGTTCTTTTATCGCCTGGTTTCTTTGGTTTGTTTTCGAAAATTCGTCGATATATAGAGGATATCGACACTGCCATCCCTTATCATCTGCTTTTTCTTTCTACTTTTTCTCTACGCTGTATAAAGGCTGCATTTCTGCAAGGAGAAGGTTGCTTTGTCCAGCCCTTCACGTGAACAATTAGACTACTTCAGTCAGCATTAAATGAAAGCATGACTTGCCGCTCTACCCTCAGCCTAGTTGGTTGAGATTCTAATACTGTCTTAGGTTCAAACATGGCATGCGGCATGCCCATCACGAATGAAAGCATGACTTTTTGACTTTTTTGTTTCCTACTACCCTTTTAACCATCAATTATTTGACCATCTCTTCCTTGTTTTGACTATCTTTTTGAAGCAAGTACTCTTATTTAACTTTAAAAATGAGATGCTGCTATTTTTGCCTTCCACAATTTGATAATGCATATAAATATATAATGAAATTTTCGATCATATGCTTATGCTATTCTAAGTTTGGTTTCAAACTATCACATGCACTCACTAGTGTATGAAAGAATGCAGGCTGCTCTCTTCTTTTCAACAATTATTTTATTTACTTTATAGAAAAAAAGAATGGATAAATTTTTATAAGTTTATATGATTTATTTTCTCAGCGCAATACACTTTATATATCCTACGCAACACATATTTATATTATACATATTTAAATTGCAATATTTTGATGCTAGATTGTGTATTAGAATCCAAATCATTGTTTCCCAGAGTTTCAATAAAAATATCCATGTTTAACTCATAATATCCACCATATCTTTAAAACGATATCGATATTGTCGATATATCCAATGATATATCCAATATATCCATATTTTTGGACCCTCGATATATCCATCAATATCAATATTAAAGTCCTTGCAAGAGACCATTTGAACGAAAATATGAACTTCCAAATAATGATTTTTGCTGCCTCTCCAGCAGTCTAGGGGGTTGCTGCATTCAATCCTGCCATGTACAAGAATGCGAAAAAATATGAAGTAAAGAGAGATATAGAGAGAACAAATATGACCCGAAAAAGTTTAAAACAAATTAATAAATACATTTCCCTTTAGATAAATGACATAAAAGTATATTTGAGATATCAGAAGAGACGGATGCTGTTGGTTTATGTGTACCCATTCAATGTAACATACATCCTTTAAAGGATCAAAAGAACTAGGTGCTTATCAGAAAGAAGAAAAAAAGAAAGATCAAAAGAATTACGCACTGAATTATGAAATAAAGAGACTTAGATAAATTGATTGTCCTACTGCACACTAAGATCGAGTAGATTGAGTGATTGATAGGTCTGAGCTTACATACAGTTGGTATTAGGGCAGCTAATTGACCTTGGTGATTCGACATTGAGACCACTATTAGACATTAGTCTACTTTAGATTGATTAAAATTAATCAATGTTCTAAACTTCCTTGCACCAGAGGATTAACTCCCCCCCCCCCCCCCCCTTTTTTTTTTCCTCTCAGCAATCAACTGGCTTTGCTCTACCAAGATCAGTCTTCCAAATGAGGCAAACTACTCTATTGTTTAGAACTCAAGCATAAAGATGGGTGTTCTTTATTGTCCATTGTATTTTTCTTTTCCGATCATTTTGATGGGAAATGGTTCTAGATGAAGTTTCACTGGACTTTTTCGTTTTTTTTGGTTTTTGTCCTCCTCTATTTATCAATGTCCACAAATATTTCAGTAAGCTTGAGAAATTTCTCATGTCTCTTTAATTATGTTTGGTAAAAAAATTCTTCTTTGATATGATCAAAATTAATCTATTTTCCTCTTATATGTAATACATTCCCCTGAAAAATATTCTTTCGAAATAATCAGTCTCCATATTTCTTAAATGCATTCCCAACCACAGGTGAGACAAAATTAAAGTGTAAGACAGACATGGAAAAGTATAAAACAAAATACAATAACAGAAGCCATTTTAGGTTGTCAAAGCATAAAAATTACATGTTCTGCAAAGCATTTAGAAGTAGCTTAATATATAATAATATGGATACTGAGAACGAAAAGCACAGCCAAAGCAAAGCAAGCAGCAGCATCTAAGAGGAATTTATTCACTTGATCATAAATTATGTATTACCTTTCTTATCCTCTTCATCTTTGTTCCACTCCGACACAATATCATCTTCATTTCTTTCACCACGTTCCACTTTCTCCAAGTAAAGTAACTGAGGAAACTTCTCCAACACTTCCGAATTTGTTATCTTTAATTTCGTCAGATACTGTAGACGCAAAATTTTAACCTTCCACTCGTTGCCGTTGGTCTCCCCATGATCCAAGCTACTAAGACTCCCTCCCTTAATATAGAGCTTCTCCAATCTCTCCAGTTTACTGGGCTTTAACCATTTTGGTGGGCCTGGTGGCGTTCCTTGAGGGAGGCATCTGATATCCAGTTTGCTTAGTTGTGGTGGAAATGATAAAGAATTCATCGAGTCTTCTTGTCCCTTTTCTATTTTAACTACACCCCATGATATTGTTAGGCTGCAAAGGGATTGAATCTCCTTAAATTTCGCAAACTCCCCTTCCCTGATTACAGCCTCGCTTCCTATGTTTACACTCAGCTTCCTCAGTTTTTTCAATCGAACAAGATCACCAATTCTGCAAGGAGTTCTTTCCAAATCTCCAATCACAAAACCCTTCAGTACTTGGAGCGAAGTGAGCTTTTCGAGCCCCTTTGGCATGCTATCCAGCAAGTAACACTCCGATACATCCAAGTGCGTGAGCTTCTTCAATAACGTGATATCAGAAGGCAATTTCTCTAGATTGTGACAAGCTCTGAGATCAAGAATTTCGAGGCTGACGAGGCCAACAACGGGAGGGAGCTCGTTTATTCGAGAAATTCCTCGGAGGCTAAGATACTTCATGAGCTTCTGAGCCCCCAGGCCACTCAATGATTCGACTTCGATGTGGTGTGTGGGTGAGGCTTGCCACCGGCCGAGTTGAAGCACCTCTGCCCTTTTCAGCTTTAAAAGCCATTCCCGTTTCAGACTAGGATAAGGCTCATTCACATTGAATACTGTTAACAAATTCTCCTGTTTATCGCCCGAAGAAGAAATTTGTGCATGCTTACCTGCTACCAAGCACGCGCGGTGGGATTTTGAGAAATTGCCACTTAATGTTCCATCGGAATCGAATTCGAAGAAATCAGCTTCCTTGGCCACGGATATCAACATACGAAGAGTCCAAGGGCGCATCCTGCAACTATTCACAAGTTTGATCGGCTTTGATTTAATTTTTTCGCTCTTGTGGTGTGGTGTGATGAGGCCTTGTTTCATGAGTTCTTGAAAGACATCTTCTCCAACCTGATCGGCCGTCTTGTCTTGAGTTTTGGCAACCAATCCCTCACCGATCCACCAGTAAATCAAAGGTCGCTTCTTCACGACAGAATTCTCGGGAAAAATCGAGAAACAAAGCAAGCAGAGCTTCAACTGCAAGCTTAGCTTCAACTGCAAGCTTTCCAAATGATCGTAACTCAGCCGCAGAACCTTCATGGCGGGGTCGTCGAGAAGCATCTTCGGCATATTTAGCCGCGACCACTCATTCGACCATTTTCGAGGCTGAGCCTCCTCGGGTCGTGACTGCTGCTTTAAAGACGACGACGACGATGACGACGGCGATTCCTCTGGCAGCTTCTTTATAATATCTGTTATGCTGTCGATCTTAGAATCGATGTACTTGAGTAGCTTACAATTGATGTCATTCACATTTATGCGATCGATCTCACCACCGATGTACTTGAGTAGCTTAGAGGTGATGTCATTGACATTTATGCGACCGATCTCACCACCGATGTCCTCCTCGGGTAGCTCTGGATTGATGTCATTGACATCTATGCGACCGATCTCACCACCAATGTCCTCCTTTGGTAGTTCTGGATTGATGTCACTCACATTTATGCGATTGATCTCAGCACGGATGTCCTCGAGTAGCTTTGGATTCATGAAAAAATAGATGTGTTGCCTCAGGTCATGGAATTGGCCCACGAGTTTTTCTTCCCAGTCCTTGACTCGGGGGAGAAGAACACACATGGCTTCAAGCTTCGATTTGATGTTGTCCAATTCTGAGGCCAGTCCGTCGGTTTGTTCCCTGGCATAATTCAGGTGCTTCAGCAGTGGCACCACTTGCTCTTCTTTTATACGGATTCGCATTTTTCAGGGTTGAGTGGAATGACAAAAAGGCGAGTGCAGTGCGAGGCGGAGGCGGAGGCGGAGGCAAAGATGGTGGAAGATTTGGGTGCGATCAAAACTGGGAAGAATAACTGAATATGGCCATATCTGTAAAGGGAGGAACCATGAAAATGGAGAAAAAGATAAAGCCACTTTAAACAGTTGACACCCACAAGACAAGTTATGCCTCCGGGGAAGAAAAAAAGGCCAAAAAGGCGAGAAGGTACTTCGAAATAGTAAAGTTACCATGAATTTTTAATAAAATAAAAAATTAAAAACTTCAATCCTACGTCGCTTTCGTATGATTTTGGAAAGGGGTTAAGTGGGTAACTATTGCGAACACAATATATTCTTTTCCATCTCTCACTTAATTTATATTTTTTAAATATTTATTAAAAATATAAAAAAAATTTATAAAAATTAATCACGTTGTTTATTGAAAAACAAACTTCTGAACCATTTTATAGAAGAAAGGTTTTAAAAAATCTACCGCTCTTTTGGTCATTTTTTCATGAAATACTTTACAAAAATGAAATAGAGACTCTCAATGGCAAAAAAATTATCAAAAAATTCACTTGCACGATAATTTTTTCTTAAAAAAAACTTATTCTATAAAGTTGTTCAAAATAATGTTGTCTAATAGACATTGGAATTAGTTTTTGAGAGAATCTTTTTATTTTTTTTCATTAAACCTTAAAAATTATAAATTATGTGGAAGGTGCAAAAAGAATTATCACGGTGGCAAGAACCCGCCTCTTTTGGAAAATGCGGATTGATGCATATTATTCATACAAAATAAAATCTCATACTATGATGTTGCACAAGTCTACCAATATGCTAGAAAAAAATTGATTTTTTAGATGATAAAAATCAATTGTGTTATATAGAAGTGTTAAAGATACAAATATGTCATATGGGAATATGGGATTTGTTTTTCAAAGGAGAGTGAATAATATGGGTCAAAGTAGTGTAATGTTGTTGATACGATCATACGATGGCCACCCCAGTTCTCTGCATTAAAAATGGCTTTCCCCTGGGAGTAAATTTTGCCCTCAAAGGTCAATTAATTTGGCTGGATTCAGATTTGATACAGTTGGTTACTTTTATTACATGGTGCAGTAAATGTAAGATCGATGACACGTGAGCAAGGAGGAGAAATAGAGGGCTATTAAACGTTGGGCCTCAAATGCATCTCTCAAATTTTAACCCTCCATTTCTCCTCCTTACCACGTGTCATCGATCCTACATTTACTGCACCATGCCATAACTGCATCAAATCCAAATCCCATTTGGCTTCCCATGTAAATCCTCGTTCTGTTGGCAATTTCACTGCTCTGGATAGCAACAGAAATTAAGTTATTTAAAGTACTACTTTAAAAATCAATTTTACTGCTTTGGATACAAGATCCATAACTTTTTGTACTCCTAAGTCAAGTGAAACCAACGCTCCATGATCACCTTTTAGTACAATGTCACAATTCTTCATAAAGCCTAATGGGAGTAAAAAATTTAGTCCAAGACTCCGTCACACCATACTCTTTGATTACCCATTTATCCACACTCCTTCCCCAATCTCTACGATAAATGAACAAAGAAAGTGACTCCATTAACACCCTTGTAAACTTGTCTAGTTAAAAATCATGACACCACTATGGGCATCTTATTTTACAGAATATACCTCCTTAGCCATTGTCAAGTGATAAGATAAACTCATAATCATAATTTTCCATTTAATTTGCAAATAAAAACAGGAACATTGAAAATCAGTTTCGAAATCACACATCACTGAAGACAATAAAACATTCAAAACAAGCCTTGTCTCGAACCTGAGTGTTCAAATCAGTACTCAAGTTGAGCTAGAAAATAGGAGCGGACTTGATACCAAGTGCAATTATATTAATGTGGCTAACGACAAGGTACGTTTAAGAATGGGCTTGTGAGTTATGTAGCGTGACTGATGAAGTTCATTTTGATGTCAAAACGACAAGGCTCCATCAAACCACTTTGATCCCAGACATCCAGCTTGGTAGCTTACTTGGACAAACTCTACAGTATATAATTTAGATGAAAACACAGCGATAAGGAGAAATAGCACATTAAATCTTAACAAATTCAAGACTAGTAGTTGATATACATGAATAATCCTCATGAACATCACTTTAGTTTTACTAAAACTCATCATAAATCACTCTAGTCTAGAGGTAAATCTCCCTAGTCTAGAGGTAAATCTCCAAGGGTTATCTATAAATATACCTAAATGTTCCAATACCAATTGAACTACGTCTTGTTTTACAAGCAGTAGACAAATATTGAATGAAGTGATGAATACTAGGAGTTAAAAAAAAAAAAAAATATATATATATATATATATTAACTTGAAAGTGGAAAGAGAGAGCGAGAATAAAGTCATATAATAATAAAATGGATAATTTTCTTAATGTTCGACTAAGTGCCAATGTACATCAAGTTACAATGTACAGAGCAAATAAAGTTTTAAGAATAAGAGGCCATTTCATTTGAGGATAGAATTAAAAAGGGATATCGAATTTCAAGCCAACATTATACATCATTCAAGATAGCAAGCCTCTAAAATAAGCCTTATCTTGAACCCTTCCGATCCACACTCAACGTGCAACTTAAACAGAATTCACCCGACACATAGTGCAATCATATTCTAGTCATTGCTTTCCGATTCCATCATCTTCTTTATGTAAAACATATGTCCCTTTGCAAGAATCTTCATCAAGTAAATTTTGTTTTCTTCTTATAAGAAACATATGTAATATATGTAATCAAATGAACAAGATTACAAATTGGACCAGGAGTCCAACCAACAAAACGGCATAATCTCTGACTGCCTCAAGGCTTACATAAATCGCCATAGGCAGTAGGCCCAAAAACAAACCAAAACAAGTTCATAAGTACATTTGATTGCCCGACAACCTAATTTCCTTCATTAAGTAAAACTCTGTCCATGTAGAATGCTGCTCTTCTATTTGGGCCTACATCATTAAGGTGCAAAATTATGTCCCAAGTAGCGATGAATCTGGTGAAGATAGCAGTGCGCACTCGGAGGATGGTGTAGCATCCGATGATGGTGAAGATGGGAAAACATCCAGCGATGGTAGTGATGATGGTGAAGCTCTCCCGTATGGAGATCAGGTTCATTGCCCTTCTTTGGGTACGGCTGGTTCGAGCTTGAAGATGAGTGGGGTTCACGCACTATCTTGTGCAAGTGGTGAAGTTGCCAAGGCTCTTGAGCCAACAACATCTGATCTCCCACCTGAACCTGTCAAAAGGCAATAGTGGACTTACTTTTAGTCCCTTGCTGGCTGGAAAATGCACCAACAGAGGGATTGGGATTTGCTGCAGTTGGTGAAACAAACTTCAGCGTCCAGTAGCTGTGGATGGACTGCCACGTGGATGGGGGTTTATTGAACGACTGAGATGAATGGCAGCCATTTAGGGGTGAAACGCTTAACGCCGTTCGCCGTGAGGGATGGAAAATAAAAAAATGCAGCGTTTTGGGTTAGAGCCAAAACAAAACGAAAATCACATTTCCCCATTTCAAAATCGAAATCGGGGACTCTCCTCTCTCTCTCTCTCTTTCTCTCTCTCTCTCTCTCTCTTCTTCCATTCTCTCCTTTTCCAATCTCTCTCCTCTCCACCCCCCGTTGAACTCTCCCCGTTCCTCTCCAGCAACGTTCCCCTCTAGCTATCCCCTTCATGTTCTCGTCGAAGAAAACCCATTTCTTCTCCCCGCTCATTTCTGCCGTAGGTGAAACCCCAAGAGTCTGCAACTCCCGTTGGCGACGAGTTCCTTCCCCTGGCGCGAGTACCTACCTTCTCTCCCCACGGAACCAGTAGGAGCAGCAAACTCTAGCACAGCCACTATTTGTTGGCGTCGGTGACTCCCCCATCCACAGGGCACGGCACGGACGAGATCTGGGATTTTGACCCGGCGAGGAGCTCCTTCCCATTTGTCGACGGCAAGCTCCTTCCCCCGATGGCAAGCAAATTCAGTGGTGAGGTAAGGTTTTTTTTTTTCTTCTTCGGTAGCCCTAACCCTAATTTGTGATTTCTTTGTGATTGGATTAATTTGGTAGAAATGCAATACATGTTGGTTGAAAAATATGCTATTATGCTGCTGCTGCTGCTAATTTTTTGTTTTTGTCTTTGGGTTTTTATTTTTATTTTATTTTTATTTTTGTGCTGCCAATACATTGTAGCCTCTGTTGTAGAGCCAAAAGTGCAATTTGTTGAAATTCAATTATTCCTTTGTGATTGGATTAATTTACTTTTCGTTTATGTTCAATTGTGGGTTTGATTTGCACCGACGACAATCCCTTCTAGTGGTGAGTTTAGGGTTTTTTTTTTTTTTTTTCTTCAGTAGCCTTAACCTCAATTTTTTTTTTTTTTGTCAAGCACTTCCAGTGGTGAGGTTAGAGGTTTTTTTTTTCTTTGGTAGCCCTAACCCTAACCTCAAATTTTTTAAACAAAGCTTTATGGTTCATCGCTTTGTAAACAAAGCTTCTATCATGGTTAGTTACCAGAAATTATTTCGCCATGCACACATTAGCTTAGAGGAATGTGCATTTTCTATCAGATCACATGCTGTAAATCAAACGATTTTAGAATAATGGGAGGCAGAGTGCCATATGCTTTGATATTTGCATCAAATATTGGATGAATTTACCTCCATAGTTATCCTAATTTTGTTATAAAATTCCTGGTCAATGCCAGGCAATTACAATTCCCTAATAGGGTCATGCCGGATTTAAAAAAAAAAAATTGATACCTTGATATTGGTTTAATGGAATGATGCACAGGATATGTTGTTTTTATTTGTGATTGAGTTGTTTGATTTTGTACACGCTTGATAAGTCGGTAACTTGGGATGTTCTGGTTATAGACAGGGTCATGCCGGATTTTCCAAAAAATTTGGTGCCTTAATATATTGTTGGCTACTAAATGAATAGTTAGTAGTTGTTTGATTTTGTATAGGTTTGATAAGTTGATAACTTGAAATGTCCTAATTATAGGTAGGGTTATGCTAGATTTTATTGTGATTAATTTATATGACTGATTATCAGTGATTAATATATTATCATATATTGATCTAACATTGTTTATATAAATTTTCTTATTGCCAGATTGCTACTGAAGCAGATGTAAAAGATGAAAGCCAGAGTGAACAATCCTAAAGTTGGTTGCTGGGAATTTTTTTTTTTTTTTTTTTTTTTTTGGGTTAGATTGCCAGATTGCTACTATAGTTTTGGTGAAACTTTCAAGCAATGGTTACAAGCGATATCATGTCTTGATAAAATTTAATTGCGAGGCTCTGGGGTAGAGCAGTGGCCAAAGGGAGAGTTATATAAAGATTCAATTATTTTGTAAATGCATTGTTATGAAAATTTGATTTAAATGAAAATTGCTTTTGTAAATTCCCAAATGAGGTTACATGCTTGCAAATATTCCATTGATTTAATGAAAATTGCTTTTGCCATTGCCCTTTTCTTTTCAAATTTTTTTTTCCCCCAATGCATTTGGCTCTATCAATTTGTTGTGGGGCTCTATCAAAGCATGTAATTGGATTTCAAGGCATGTAATTGGATTTTTTTTTTGTGCACTTGTTAGTGCGAAACTGAAATTTCAATAACCCTTAGGAGCATTAGTTAAAATGGCATTTGAATGCATACTTATTATGGATTTTGATGTATCAAGGCACCAATTTTTTTTGAAAATTCGGCATGAGCCTATCTATAAATAGGTTATCCCAAGTTATCGATTTATCAAACCTATACAACAGCAACCATTCATTCAAAAGCCAACGATATATCAAGGCATCAATTTTTTTGAAAATCTGGCATGACCCTATCAATAACTAAGATATCCCAAGTTATCGACTTAATAAACTTGTACAACATCAAACAACTACTCACCATTCAACCAATAAACACATATGGTAACAAAAATCATGTAGCAACAATTAGTCCTAAATAGCAACAATTAGTCCCCAATAATAATAATAATAATAATAAAAGGAGTTTACATCCATCTTAAGCATACAAATAAAACCAAATCCTATAAAAATTATAACCCAAAATGAATCAAACAAAAATGATTGGGGACAAAAATCAATCTTTTCAAATCGCTTCATGCTTTGGCAATCAATTAGCAGCTCCATAGGGATTGTTCATCAACACCTGATTGGAAAAAGTGAAAAAGAGAGAATTAAACGGTAGAAGGGTTATATTGTTCATCAATATAAGAAAATGAAATAAGCAAATGGGGCATCATGCCTACCTCAATATATTGCTCGACACTTTCTATACCCATGATATTGCCGATTAAAAACAAATAACATTTGAACACACAATTCCATCCTCCAAATGGAATCAATTTAAAATTAGAGGCATTACTCCAAATGATATTTGCCAAATGATATTTGCCAACCGAATAGAGCCTAAACTAAGAAGCACGGACACGGACACGTGACATGGTTACGACATGACACGGACACTCTGACACGGCAATTTCTAATAAACCCAAGACACGACACGGCGGGGATACGACAATATATATATATATATATATATAGCATTATAGTTTTATAGTTTTATTTTTCAATTGAAAGATAGAGTTTAAAACAAAATCACATAACAAAAAGAAATTTTAGGCTTTTCCAAAATCACCCCTCAATTGTTAAAAACAACTAAAATTACCCTTTTTAAAACAATTTAAATTTATATTTTTTACCCCACCGTGTCCCTTCTCGTGTCCCTGCCGTGTCCTTGCCGTGTCTGAAATTAATTTAATTTTTTTATTTTCCCGACACGTATGGAGCGTGTCGGACACGTGTTGAAGGCACGTTGGAGCCGTGTCCATGTCTGACACAGCCATGGCACCATTTTCGGAGTGTCCGTGCTTCCTAGAGCCTAAATGATTTATATTTTTTATAAATCATTTATATCAAATTAACAAAATTATAGAGCCTAAAATGCATCTCATTTATATCAAACTAATAGAAAAATCTAAGGAATATAATTTACATTTTATAAAATTATCAACACTAGTTCTTATTGTTGCAATTATACCATCTAAGTGGACTCAACTGAGCTGAATATTCTATATGTTTAATAACAAATTACGCCAGCACATTCCATCCATATGTCCAAGATTAACACAGGAACTAAAGAAATCAACTTTCAATAATACTCATGAAGGCATAATGAATTTTTTTTAGCAGCACAAAAACCAAAAAAAAAAAAAAAAAATCCCAATGTATTGGCAGCACAAAAATAAAAAAATAAAAAAAAAACCCAAAAACAAAAACAAAAAATTAGCAACAGTTGCAGCATAATAGTACATTTTTCAACCAACATGTATTGCATTTCAACCAAATTAATCCAATCACAAAGAAATCATAGACGAAACTAAAAAAAAGTTGAGGTTAGGGTTAGGGCTACCGGAAAAATAAATAAAAATAAAAATAAAAATTAGCTCACTACTGGAAGTGCTTGCCGTCGGGGGAAGGAGCTTGCCGTCAATGAAGGGGAAGGAGATCCTTGTCGGGTCAGAATCCCAGATCTCGTCCGTGCTATGTTGTGTGGATCGGGGAGTCATCGACGCCAACAAATAACGGTTGTGTGGGAGTCTGCTGCTGCTGCTTGTTCCGTGTGGAGAGAAGGTAGGTACTCGCACCAGGGGAAGGAGCTTATCGCCGACGGGAGTCGTAGACTCTTGGGGTTACACCTATGGCAGAAATAAACGGGGAGAAGAAATGGGTTTTCTTCGACGGGAACGTGAAAGGGACAGAGGGGAACGTCGCCGGAGAGGAGTGGGGAGAGTCCAACCGGGGGGCGGAGAGGAGAGAGAGTGGAAGAGGAGAGAGAGAGGAGAGTCCCCAATTTTGATTTTGAAATAGAGAAATGTGATTTTTGTTTTCTTTTGGCTCTAACCCAAAACACTACGTTTTGTTATTTTCCATCCCTCACGGCAACGGCGTTAAGCGTTTCACTCCTAAATGGCTGCCATTCATCTCAGCCGTTCAATAAACCCCCATCCACGTGGCAGTCCATCCACGGCTACTGAATGCTGCAGTTTGTTTCACCAACTACAGCAAATCCCAATCCCCAACAGAGCGGCGCCTCCGCGGATTGGGATTTGCTGCAGTTTGGGCTTTCAACTGCAACGTCCAGTAGGCGTAGATGAGGTGACACGTTGCGCCAGCTTCATCCAACGGCTGAGATCAAACACCCCCTTGGATGCCTTTAACGTTAACGCCGTTTGGCCTTTACCAAACAAAATGCAGTGTTTTGCTGTTTTTATTTAGAGCCAAAACTAAACGCAAGCCAGCCATTTCAAAATCCCATTCCTCCTCCCCGTACTGCCTCTCCTCTCTTTCTCTCTCTCTCTCTCCTCTTCCTCTCATCTGGGAGAAAACCCATCCCCATTTCTCCTTCCTGTCGGACTATTGCCATTCGTCTCCGGCGTCTCCGGCGACACCAGATCTGGTCCCCACGCGAACCAGTACCTGCATTGTCTCAAAATCCATCCCTCTCCTCACTTTCTCTCTCCTCTTCAGCCCCCGTTGCACTATCCCCGCTCGTCTCTGGCGTCTCCGGCGACACCAGATCTCGTCCCCACGCGAACCAGCACCAGCACCAGCAATAATGTCATTGACGCCATCCACGCGGCACGGCACGGACCAGATTTGACCCGGTGAGGAGCTCCGTCCCCTTCGTCGACGGCGAGCCCCTTCCTTCCTTTCCAATGGTGAGGTCCCCCGAAATTGCTTTAGGTTGTGTTCAGTTTAGGCATCCCCTTCCCCCGACGGCGAGCCATTCACTGGAGGTAAGGGTTTTGTTTTTTTGTTTTTTGTTCTTTTTTTCCTTCGGTAGCCCCAACCTCAAATTTTTTTTTGTGTTCACAGGAAAAACTCGAGGAAGCTCAGCCTAGGGCATCCTTGATACTATAAACAGATTAATGGTGCAAGATTTTAAGGCAATCCATGGTTTGAAGAATCCAAAATTGGCCCAATAAGGGCTCACAATATTTATGGAGGCTGTATGAAAAGTGTTCTCTGAAATGAAAACCCAGCTTTAGTTGGTAACCTCATCAACGAAACTTCTCTGTGGTATGTGATGATTTGTGCCTAGTTTTGGTTTGTACGAAGAATTTTTCATTTTTTTATAATCGATATTAAGTTGTTCTAATTTAGAGGAAAAATTTATTAAAATTTCATGTGAAAGTTGTTTTTGTACGCCATGAAGACATATGGTAGCTGAAGGTTAAAAAAATACAGAGAAACAAATCAAACACAGCATCCTAATGCCATACACAACAATGGCATCGCAGGCTTTAGTCACCAAGGCTGGTAGGGATGTAGGAGGAAGAAAACCTAAGAACCCAGTCCTTAGCCCACTTAGCCATAGCTTGAGCCACACCATTAGCTATTCTAGGGATCTTTCAACAGAGGCAGAGGGAATAAGCCTTAATCTTTCTTTAACATCAACTAGATGAACCTCATAGTTAGTTTCATTGAGATTAAGCCACAGAAGAGATGGCCTGGACAATGGTCAAGGCATCTCTCTCAAATTAATCCATGCTTCTTGATAATTTAGGTTCATACACAAGTGTAGTTCTGAACTTCTGATTCACAAGGTAGGTTTGAAAGGCTGATACTACTGGGATGTCCTATCAGAGTCTTATGTGCTATGTTTAGTGCCGTCTTTTTCAAAATTGATCAACTTGGTTGTCCTAGTTGAAGAGTGGGGTTGGCATTAAAGCTTTGTTCAATCTCAGAGTGTTATAGAGTGTGGTAAGTGGTGACCATGTCAGCTAGGGTTCAGGCGAAAGCGTTGTTGACTATCATGATTGTAATTTAATAAAAATTCTGGCTCTAATCTGAATCATGATGTTATCATTATGTGAAATAATTATGAAAAATGATATTGACAACATAAAAAAAGAATTATGAGACCTAAAATTTCATAGGCTTTGTTGCCAAAGTTCAACACCCCTTTGGTCAAATAATTATTATGCAGCAGAAATATTTGAATATTACAGGTGGACTACTGGGAGAGTGAATCACCTATTGAGTTTCTGTTTCCCTGGAATTGCCCCATAAGGATGTTTTGACTATCAACTTGTTTTTGTTTCCAGTAGTTTATAATAAAGTCAGTAGTCAGTTTGTCAAGGCAATCTTTATGGGGCAATTCCATGAAAACATGAACTCAATCGGTAATTTCCTTAATTTTTTTTAAGTGCAACAGAGCACAGATTCTGTGCCTTGGCCCAGCTGGTAAAAGTGGGGTTGGGTGGACATAGGATTTAGATTTCTTTATTTATTATTTATTATTTTTTTTAATTTTTTGCTAGACGTGGGTATTCCAAGCCTAGTCCTACTAAGGTTTGGGTTTTGGGTTTCAAACTCATGAATTAGGATTTAGATTTCATCAAGCATAATGAAAAGGTGCAACATATCCCATTACATAGTCTCAACCCTAATACAACTAGACCAAAAAAGTAAAATTACAAATTAAGAAGGGAAAAATCTGATTAGAGTGAGTCATCCTCTGTGGTTTTCTCTGCTAATCAACTCTCAACTCCATCTTTAGGACTCCCATATTTTCACGTGGATCTGAAAATTTGAGTGTATACACTAAGAAAGAAATGCCTCTTCTTTTTTGTAATTAAAACAAAATGTAATATCTAAAGCGACATTCGAGGGACAAAATAAGCATGAGGCTTTTTGGGCACTCTTGAATTATATATTCTTCTTAAGAGTCTTGACCTTGGACCTAAATTTTCTAAAGCATAATGGGTCAGTTACAGGGCATATTCAAATTGATGTTACCATAATGTTTTAAAAATACCTTCTTACATTGCATCTAGAATTTAAATATAAATATTACTCTTATCCTTTCAAATTCCTTTTGGATCTTATGTCTTGTCTTCTACCTTTATTGTTCCAACCACTCTTACCCTCTATTTGGTTTGTGGATTTTACCATGGAAAAAAAAAGGGAGGGAAAAAAAATGTGGAGGAAAGAAAATGAAAAGTAAAGATGAAATCATACCAAGTCAAAATTATTTCAATTATTCTTCTTTACAGTTGTAGTTTTTTTCTTCCTAAACTTATTCTTATTGTGGGTATTGAATTTAAATTTTGTGGGTGCAGGAATGGAGTTGGCAGGAGATGATAGTGTTGAGCAATTGGAATGGAAGCCCAGGATCGGTATGGTGTTTAATATTGAAACAAAAGCCTATGAATTTTATAATGAATATGGTAGGAGAGTGGGCTTTAGTGTCCGAAGACATTATACCAATAAGAATAAGAGACTTGGTTGCATTAGTTCAAGTAGTTATGTTTGTTCAAACGAGGGGTTTTGGGGGAAAAAGAATGGAACAGCATCTCCTAAGAATCCTAGGAGCCAGACAAGGACGGGGTGTTTGGCTAAAATGGGAGTACAATTCAATAAAGACACTCGAAAGTATGAAATTAACTTCTTTGTTGATGAGCATAATCATGATCTTGCTCCTAGGGGATGCTCATATATGTTGTGATCTCAAAGGTGCATTTCTGAATTACAAGGCAATGAATTGGTTATGGCTGAAGAAGCTGGGCTTTCCATTCAGGATACATATTCCTTGATGAGTACACAAGCTAGAGGAAGGGAATCCCTTGGATTTATTAAACTTAATCAGAAGAATTACCTTCGAAGTAGGAGAATGAGTAAATTGGCATATGGGAAAGCAGGTAGTTTGATGTGATATTTTAAAGAACAAACAATTAAAAATCTATCATTTTATTATGCTATTCAGTTTGACAATGAGGAACAAATTACTAATATTTTTTGGGTAGATGCTTGCGTGATTATTGAGTACAGTCAATTTGGCGATGTTGTGAGTTTTGACACAACTTACAAGATTAACAAAGAACATCGCCCATTTGCTGTTTTCGTGGGATTTAATCATCACCGAGAGGTTGTGGTTTTTGGTGCTGCACTAATGTACGATGAGACCACCGAGTCATTTGAATGGTTATTTCAGACATTCTTGGAGGCTATGTCGAATAAGCATCCACGAACCATCATAACCGATCAGGATGCTGCAATAGCAAAGGCAATCCCTAATATCATGCCCAATACTTTCCACAGGCTATGCAAATGGCATATAATGCAAAATGCCACAAAGCATGTGAGTAGAATTGTTACTGAGATTGAGACTGATTCTGATACATACACTAAGTCTATCAAAGATAAGTTGGCATATTTCATGGACCACATTGATGAGGAGGTTGATTTTTTAGCTGCCTGGGAACAAATTCTTGATGATTTTGATGTGCGTGGCAATCATTGGTTGGGCACTTTATATAAAGTGAAGGAAAAATGGGCACATGCATATGTTAGGTTGCATTGGTGTGCCGGTATGAAAAACACTCAATTGAGTGAGAGTTTTAATGCCTCTTTGAAAAAGTATTTGCAATCAGATCATGATTTGATGCAATTCCTAATGCGCTTTGAGAGATTACTGTCTAACAAGCGCTACAAAGAATTGGAAGCTGTATTTGCATTGTCTCAAAAGCAGCCAAAATTGAAAGAAAATTATAAAGTGTTGGTTCAAGCGGGAAAATTTTTTACAAAGGATATATTTGAGGTATTCTAAGTTGAGTATTTCAAATCTGTTGCACTACAGGTTAGGGGTGATCCTGTTGATGATGGTGAGAATAGAATTTATATGGTATGTGATGATGAGGGACGTGGAGTTGGCCATGTGAAGAGGTTGAAGTCTAATGATAATCTCTCTTGTAGTTGTAGAAAGTTTGAAATGAGTGGCATCCTATGCAAACATGCCTTGAAGATCTTTAGAGAAGTATTGAACGGCGTGGAACTCCCTGCCCAATATATATTGAAGAAGTGGATAAGAGATGCAAAATCCACAGATGTATATGATATGCATGGCCGCAATATTGATGTAGATGGAAAGTTGGAAGAAACCGAATGATATTCCATAATGATGACAGGGTGGAGGAAGCTAGCAGACAGGGCTTCCAAATATAAAGATGCATATCATTATGTTCTTGAAAGTCAAGTGAATTTGCAAGCAAAGCTGGAAGCTTTAATACATGCACATCTGAATAGGGAAGTGCAGGAGACAGGGGAAGCACATAAAACAGGGGAAGCGCATGAAACAGGTGACCAACTTCTTTTTTTTCGTTTTCTTTGTTATTTGGACTCCTATTTTTTTTGTATTCATTTTCTTGATTACTCTAATATTTTTCTTATACCAAATTAAAAAAAAAAAAAAGCAAATAAACAAACAGTTGACCAACTTGGTAATGATGATGACTCGATGGATGCATACACACTTAAGAAAAGAAAGGACCCATTTAAGGGGAAACATAGGGAAAGGAGTGGAATGGAAATAGCCATGGACAAGGCGAAGGCGAAGGCGAAAGCAAAAGCCAAATCAAATTTCAACACAAAATCCAAATCAAAATCCGCATCTAAGGTAACATATAACATGTGACACTTGTTGTTTATTTATAAATTGTGTATATATTTGACATTTTATACATACTTATTATTGTTTTATAGGCCCGTCGTATTGAACAAGATGCAAATGCATATATTCCCCTTCCACCAGAACCAACTCAACAATCACAGGTGAATCTTTCATTCCACCATATACAACTTTGATATATTTTATTTTTTACATATATGTTAATATTTTTATTTGTCTATACAGACAGATGGTTCTACTTTGGGTCCGCCAGTGGATTCGATGTTGTTCACACCACCAAACAGCATCCAAGCATTATTGACTGCAAATCTTGATGGTTCAAATTGGGCATTTGAGCCTTGTCAAGGCTCAAATAACATGTCTAGCAAAGTAAAAAATAAATAACCAACTTAGTTTAGTTTTTATACTATCATTGTGATTTTTTTTTTTAGAAATTAATGTTGTTTTCTTTTTAAACTTTTTATATTCAGGGTTGATGAACACTCATGGAATGAAGTGCAAAGCATGGTGGGAGACTAATTATTTAATGTGTGCACTGATGTATTTTGGTTTAATGTGTACATGGACTATGGACTGAAACTTTAAATGTAATCTTTAGTTCTTTTTGGTTGGTTTCTTCTTTTTTTTTTTTTTTTTTTTTTTGGGACTAATTATTGTTATAAACAATGTCATGTTAGAATTTATAAAAAAAAAATGTTATTCTTCATATATTGCTGGCTGCTGTGAAATTATATTTATTTCATTTTGTACAGGTTTGATTAGTCGAGAACTTGGGATGTCCGTAATATAGACAGGGTCATGCCAAAATTTATAAAAAAATTATAATTGAATTTCATTATCATGAGGTTTAATTGTAAACAATTTCATTGACATGAGGTTTAATTGTAAACAACTTTCATTTCATGAGGTTTATATTTCCTGCTGTTGCTCAAACTTGGCTTGTTAAGCAATTGAAGTTGAAACTTAAGTTTGGACTTAGTTTCCTTAGTTTGGGAGTCCTCCAGTGGCTTCCAATTGCATGAAGACTGTAAGGGTACTACCATTATAGTGTGCAATTAGGCCTAAGGGTACGTTGGGCCTTGGGCATGGTGGGTAATAGTTTACTCTTATATTGATCTCAAAGTATTGGACAAAACGATAAGGCTATGCAAGTAAGGCTATTTGGTGCTAGCCATGGAAATTGGTTAATTTGGTGCAAATGGTAATCACCAAAACATGTTACCTGAAACTGGTGGTGGTGTGGCAATTTTGCCTACGCTACCAACTTCGAGTTTTCACAGCAATATATGTTTTCAGATTTCAATTTTACCCTCACTCTCACTCACACTCTCTTAAGTCCTAACCCTACTTGCACCAAATACATCTACTAAACCATTTCTCACAACAAGAGTACAAAAAAAAAAAAAAAAGTCTATCAAAAAAATTGTCTACTACTTCGAATACATTCAAGTGTCAAGTTGAATACATTCAAGTGACATCTGGTATATCCTGTCAAATTGAATACATTCAAGTGTCATTTGTTTAGCCTTTACATATAATAAGTATTGAAATGCGAAAACACCATCGTATCCAAAATGATAACATTAATATCCAAAATGTTTAATTATAAATATTCATAACTTATTTAAAACTCAATACACAATCGCCAAGATTATTAACACTCGGACAATTATCCTAAACTCCGTCGATGTAGGTAGAATGTAATTATATCGCCTATAATGCTCTAAATCTGATTGGAATGTGGAAGATGCCTCGTTGCCAGTGTTATGCACACCATCTATAGGCTCACACCAAGAGAAGAAATGGCAATCGTGTCCGTTTCGTTCCTGAAAAGT